>WEKY01036084.1:367019-494248 GCA_013390045.1 Picathartes gymnocephalus
AACAGGCGGCGGCGGCCGCCCCCGCCCGCCTCACAGCGCGGCGCCGGGAGGTGAGCGAGTGACCGGGAGGTGACTGAGTGTCCTGGAGGTGAGCGACCGAGCGACCGGGACCCCCCGCACCCGCGGCACCTCCGGTGCCCACCCCGGAGCCAGTGCACGGGGAGGGAGGAAACCCGCGGGAAGGGCGGGCAGGGGTCGTTGCTGCCCCGGCATCCCCCAGCCGCCGGCAGTGACCTCGCAGCCGGGCGGGGAGAGCCCCGGCTGCGCTGCGGGCCCGTGCGGGGCCGGGACGGCGGGAGCCCGCGGGAGCGCGAGGCCAGGAGGAGACCGACGGCATCCCCGCCCCGCCGCACCTCCTTAGCGACGGTCGCCAGGCAACGCCCATCCTCCCTAGCGACGGTCTTAGGGACCACTTCCCGGCCCTCACCGAGGCGCCGAGGGCCCATCCCGGCTTCTCTCGCCCGGGCACCCACCGAGCGAGGTACCTGCTCTGCACCTCGGGGTGCCGGAGGCCCCCCTGGGTACTGGAGCTCCCCCGGGTACGGCCGCGCCCAGTCCTGGCCGAGATGCTGTGGGTGCTCGGCGCGTGGTGAGAGATGCTAAGCCGCCAGGGAGAGGCTGGCGAGGCGATGGCAGGCGGGCAGCGGGGACGGGGCAGCAGCAACAGTGCCACCACGGGGTGCAGAGACCAGTTAGCAATTTGGCACCCTGCAGGGCATCACTCTTGGCCCAGCCCTGGGGGCAGGTCACAGGGCTGGGGTGCTGCCAGCTCTGCACAGGGGGATGCAGGCAGGGCAGAGCTGGGGCTGAAGGCAGGCGGCGGTGCCGGTTCTCTGATATGCGAGCGGGAGGAAGGCGGACGCATTGCGTCATTCCCGGAGAGTACTCCCGAGGGGACAGGCTGATGCACTCACACCCCGCCAGCCCCGGAGCCGACAGCCCTGCTGCTTACAGCTCTCAACCAGGAACCTCCATTCCCCAAGACACGTTCTTGGCTTTCAGCCTCGGGGCTCATCCGAAGCTGCCGTCAGCCCTCACCCCACACCCGCAGGTGCTGCCGACACCCCGATCCTGCTGCAGAGCCTCCACCCTTGCCAGCCTTCCTCCTCCTCCTCCTGCCCTCGAGGGCCTGGGAGCAGCCAGCTGAGCTCTGCCGTGCAGCCAGCAGGAGCCTGAGTGGTGACGGGCCCATCTGCCCCCTGTCCTGCAGCCCCATGGCTGGGAACGCTGAGATGGCATCCCTGGAAGAGAGCTTCCGCAAATTCGCCATCTATGGCGACACCAAGGCCACGGGGCAGGAGATGAATGGGAAGAACTGGGCTAAGCTGTGCAAGGACTGCAAAGTCACTGACGGCAAAAGCGTCACCAGCACCGACGTGGACATTGTCTTCTCCAAGGTGAAGTAAGTGACTTGGATGCCTTTGCAGTATGGGCAGGGTGGCAGTGCCTGGGTGTGGGGGTCCCCACAGAGCGGTGCAACCCCAGCTGTGTGCCCAGGCTGTCCATCCCACTTGTCACGGAGCTGCGGGCACTGTCCCACAGTGTCTCACCTTCAGGTGGGACATGTGGCTGCTTCTGCAAGACCTAATAATAAATCAACCCAAATTTGGGGATGGGAGGCTCAGATTTGATGCAGAGATTGTGCCCCTGCTCCCCCTCCGGGCATTGGAGTGGGTCTGGTTGGCTCTGCCAGGTTCCCATCTCTCAATAAGGTGCTGCAGGGAGCAAAGGAGGGTGCTCAGGGTTGTCCCAAGTGATGTGGCCTTTCCCTGGGCCTGGCCAGCCAATGCCCAAACTTGAGAAGGACTCTTGTCCATGGAGGTCACAGGGGCAGCTTGAAGGGCTAAAAGGCACCTGGAACTGCTTTTAGGATCCCTGGGGACAATGGCACTTCATACTCCACACCAGGGTGCAGGAACAAGGATGGGTGGAGAACCTGCTTCCTCCTCATACTCTGTCCAGGCATTCCCATGTTCCTGGGTTGGGTCAGGAAGAGCTGAGCACCAGGAGGTTTTTGGGGCGCAGGAGAGCAGGTTGCTGTGCTGCCCTAGAGATGAAGACCAGAAGCTCAGGGGACAGATGCTCTGTGCACATCCTTCCAAATTTGACTGGAGGATTGATGCCTGCCAGGGGAGAGAGGGTGCTGGGCAACCCAGGCAGGCTGGGAGCAGTGGGAATGGGTGCACTCCCCTCCCGACACCAGCACCAAGTCCTGGTTTTTGGTGACAGGGACTTCAACAGCACGTGGCTGAAAAGCTCCTGGAGCTCAGCATCAGCTGTGCCCAGCCCAACCCACACAGCTGTAGCTGAATTTCAGAAGTGGGTGAGGAGCCTGAGGGTCGTGTAGGACAAAGGAAGAGTATCTCTGATGCAGCTCATCGCGTTTGGAGGCATGACCCAAAGACGTGCTGGTGGCAGCCTGAGTTTTGTTCTTGCAGAGGGAAGACAGCCCGTGTCATCAACTACGAGGAGTTCAAGAAGGCGCTGGAGGAGCTGGCCCCCAAGAGGTTTAAGGACAAGAGCAAAGAGGAGGCGTACGAGGCCATCTGCCAGCTGGTGGCAGGGAAGGAGCCCATTAACGTGGGCGTCACGGTGAGTGGGGAGCCCCTCGGCTGCTGGGAGCAGGAGTGGCCATCAGGAGGGGAGGATGGAGCTCTGCCCACCTTTCTAGGACACCCGTGGCCCTGGGTGGGTGGGAGGACCTGCGGGTTGCATAGGGCACAGGGGGCACAGCCAGGCCTTCAGTGGGTGTCAGGAGCTTGTGTGGGGCAAGGGATGGAACTTATGCGGGAAGGGGATGGAGCATCTTCTTGACTCCCGTGTCCCATCTCCCCACTGCAGAAAGCCAAGACAGTGGGAGCCGTGGAGAGGCTGACAGACACCTCCAAGTACACGGGCTCCCACAAGGAGCGCTTTGACGAGAGCGGCAAGGGCAAGGGCAAGAGCGGGCGGGAGAACATCGTGGACACCAGCGGCTACGTCAGTGCCTACAAGAACGCGGGCACCTACGACGCCAAAGTCAAAAAGTAGGGACGGGTGGCCGTGGCGCCACCGCCCCGGTCCCTGCGCGCCGGCCGTGGGGTCGGTGCACGGCCCTGGGACGTGCCCGCCGGAGGTGGGGCCCGGGAGGCTGCGCTGGGGCCAGCCCCAGGCTGGCGGGGTGTCGGCCGCCCGGCGCTGGGGGGACTGGGGAGGCGGCCGGGCCGCGTGCTCTGCCCCAGCGCTGCGTCTGTCCCCCCCTGTGCTGTGATCCCCCCCTGCGCCCCCCGTGCTGTCACCCCCAGCCCCACACCGTACTAACAGCACTGCTCCTCAGGGCTCCTCTGCCCCGCCGGCAGCCAGACCTTCCCTACCTCAGCCCCGCCTTTCGGGGCACCCTCCCTTGTCCCACCGGGGGCCGCAGCCTGTCCAGCCCTCCCGGGGACCTGCCTTAACCCCGCACCAGTTACGCCACAGCCGCCTCCTTCCCGCCCCACCGGTGCCCTCGCCTCGAGGCTGCCCGGCTTTGCCGCTTGCCCAGCCCCGCGGGAGGCTCAGACCCTGCGGTGCCGTTTGTGCCGGCGCTGCCGGGATGCTCCAGCCCCAGCCCCAGGATTCACCCCGGGAGGGTCTGGTGTTGCCTGGTCACCGGCAAAGATCTCCGACCTGAATCCCCGTGGCCTCCCGCTGCCTTGGTGAATCCCAAACCAAAGGATGCTGCAGACCCACGCTGTAACCCGGCTCTGCAATAAACCCCGTCCGCACTGACGCTCCGGTCTGGTTGTGTTCATGGACCGAGCAGCCGGAGCCCCTCTGGCCGCTCGCCCTGCCGGACAGAGGGGGCTCGGCCGGCCACGCCGCCCCAGGGCAGCTGTGCCGGGGGCTTGGCCCAGGCCACCGAGGATTTTGGCAGCTCCTGGCTGGCCCCGAGTTGCCTGAGCAACCGCAGGCACACAAACACGAGCGCCTGGCTCCCACTCCTGCTCTGTTTGCAACCAAACACACGAGCTCCTGGTAACGATCCCTGAGAACAGACTGGGCTCCAGGATGGGATGGTCACTCCGGCGGGTGCATGAAACTGGGTGTAGGCACTGTGACCCCGACCCCAGGCATGGGCTGAGCCTGCTGCAGTGCTGCTGGGGTGGCAGTGCCAGCATTTGCAGCTGCATATCCACCTCCAGGGTCATCCGTTCAGAGCCAGGCTCCCTAAATAACCCACAGGGTTTATTTCTAGGTGCCTCAGCTGTGTCACTGGCACTGCTCAGGTTGTGAGGGATGTGCCAGGGGCACACACGTGGCTTGGACAGGCTCACTCACTGCCAAGGCACAGCGCTTCACCTCTGCATCCCAGACACCTGCTTTGGAAAACACAGGAGAAGGAAGAGGTTGTCTTTTTCTGGGCTGGATTCAGCCCCATCCTCAGTGAGGGTGTACCAGTTAAGTGTCTACCAGTGGTAGGCTGGGGTGAGGGCTGGAGGATATTAGCTCTCTTTTCTCTTTGAGCAGGTTGAAGGAAGTTTGTGGCTGTCTATCCCTAAAAGCTCTTTCTGAGCATCCGAAGTTCCTCCAAAAAATTATTGCTTATGGGGGGAGGGGCGAGGACTTTAAACCTTTGCTGACTCTATTGTCCAGCTGCACAAATAAGCTGCAGAATTCCCAGGGTCAGGCTGCCCTGCATGCCTCGAGGTCTGTGGAGGTGACTCAGCCCTGTCCCTGGAGGCTTGGCAAAGGAAAATTATTTTGGGAAGAGGTGAGCAGGTCAGGCCCCACAGGACTCATCCCCTGCCTGTGTGTAGTGCTGGTCAGGACCTGGTTGTGGAGCACAGGGGCTCCCATGTGGGGACAGCTCTGACGGGGAATTGCAGGCATTGATGTGTTTTTGATATGGGGAAATCAAGACTGAGAATCATAGAATCCTGGAATTATTTGGGTTGGAAGGTACCTTAAAGATGATCTTGTTCCAATCCTCACACCATGAGCAGGAATACCAGGTTGTTCCAAGCCCCGTCCAACCTGGCTATGAATGTTTCCAAGGAATGGGGCATCCACACCTTCTCTGGCCAGCCTGTGCCAGGGCCTCCCCTCCCTGCTGCTGAGGTGATCCCACTGCAGATGGATCATCCAAGACAGGGACTGCAGGATCTCCCAGGACAGCCAAAGCCTCTCCATCAGCTGGCCTCTCCCTGCTCTGAATCCTGAACAGAAGCAGCTTCTTCTCAGCCTGTGAAGCCACTGCAGAGATCAGGTAACAGCTCACAGCTCCCACAGCTCCCACAGCTCCCACAGCTCCCACAGCTCCCACAGCTCCCACGTGCTGCCCCCTCTGCATAAAGATGCTCCTCACCCACTCCAGCGCCTCTTCGAGTCCTCCACCTTGCTCCACAGCTTACACAGAAGTTATCCCCTCCAGCCTTCTTGGTTCTCAAGGAGGCAGCTCCAGTACACGCTGTTCCCAGCATGGGAAAGGCATCTCAGTCCTGCCAGTTCCTCAGGAGAATTTTTGCCAGTAAAGACTGACTGGATCTGTTGGCTGCAAAGTGCCCCAGATCAACCTGAAAAAAAACATGTCATCCAAAGTGATGGAAACAGCTTTCTGGGAAAAGCAAGATATTGATCTGAGTCTTCATCAAAAAGGGGACTCTTACTAAATACCAGTGTAGTGATCTCCTGAGAGTTATTGCCTCTGTGTATGCATGTCCAAGGCTCCCTCATTCATCCTTGCAGGAGGGTCTGAATGCCCTTTAGAAACAGCACCTGCAGCCCTGTGGCTGTGACCTGCATTACAGATACACCACCAGCTCCTCAAAGTGGTCAAACCCAACTGGAGACACAGGTAAGTGCAGGAATATGGCCTTTAAACACCAGTCTTCCTGAGCAGCATGGACAGGAAAGCAGAGGTTCCTGGAGTGGTTGGCAGTGGAGCACAGCTCTGACAAGGAGAGGCCGCGTTGGAGCACTCAGCCCTTGAGAAGACCAAAACCTGAAGGAACTTCCACAAGACCAGCAGCTCCAGCTCTTTCCCCAGTGAAGCTTGAAGTGGTGCCACAGGCTGCAGGGACAGCAGAGACCTTGAGGCATCAGTTGCAGATCTACTCTGTGTGATGTAAAGTGACACTGCCCAAACCAAAGGGCCTGCAGCCATTTCCTCATGCTAATGACCTTCCTCTGGCCAAGCATCCACTCCGAGCTTGGCTCCACAGCAGCCCAAGACAGACACTCTGCAGCCAGCCTGTAATTCCCTGGCAGCAGAGGAGCCAGCAGGAGGAAGGTGTCTCAGCCAGTGTTTGTATTGTGTGCATTGATCCAAGCTCCAGACATGAAGATATTTTCTCCTTCCCACTTGTCTCTTCCCCTCAGCCACTCTCTGGCCCTGCTCCCACAGTGCAGAGACACACCAGACCTTGCCTCCTGTGGTGCCCTGCCAGCAGAAACTGCCACCTCCTCTGGGTTTTAGACAAACCCAGACTCTCTTACAAGCTGATGTCTCACCCTGCCACTGAGACGTGCAGCCCAGAAGTCTCAGCTGGGTGGCTGCAATTAATTTAGCTGTAAAATGTGTTTTCTGCCCCCACGGTCCCTTCCCTAGAGAGTTTCTAAAATCATCTGGGGTCACGGCTAATGTGCTTCATGCTTTGACAGCAAGTTATGTGCTGAGGATGAGGGAACTGGCTCCTCTGAGAGGTCATTTTTCTCTAGGATAAGAAATTTGAGCAGAGATACTGATGAGGATGGATCACTCTGGTTCTCAAGGATATAGATTTGTTCCTGTAAGAGGGAGACAGTGGATACCAATGTGCCCAGGGAGGTTCTACACTTTCTGTCCCTGTGCAGGACCACCAAGAAGAGCTCATGTGTTGTCCAAACCTCTGCTCCCCAGGGAAGATCCCTCCTCAGAGGGCACTGTGCTGGTACAGAGCAGGTCCTTGGTCCTGGGCCAAGCAAAACAGCTTCCCTGTGGAGCTGTACCTGCAGTGCTTCCCCAGTACTTTTCCATTTCACTGCTAGCCTGATGGACAATGTTTTCCAGAATACACAGACAAGGGTGTAAATCGTGTTCAGACAAGCTTCAGAGTGCAGCTTCTGTCACCTAAACCAGGGACTTGAATTCAAACTCCTCCTGTCAGTGCCCTGAGATTGGTTTGACCACGTGTGTTCCAGGCAATATTTCACTGCCAGCCACGTGCTCCAGCACTGTGCTGGAATATTGATTCAGTGCCCTTTCAGATGGAATTCAATTAACTAAATTACCGTCTTCCAGCATGGCATGGTTCCAGATAAAATGTTATTATCCAGGACTCATCCCTGCATTTTGTTAATGTAGTAACTGCAGCAGAGTTGTAAGAACACAGGGGGAGATGGAAGCAGGAAGATGCAGAGAAAGAAAACAAAAAGCAGTGATTGGATTCAGCGGATTTAAATACAACATGAGATACCATGCAAGGTAAAACTGAACATGATCCATATTTAATGTCTCTTTTGTTCCCTGAACAGAGCACAATTATATAATTGCTCTGAACTCCAGAACTACCCAGAGCCATGTGCTGATGCACATCTTCCTAGTGGGGATGATGGTGCATTTCTCAGCTGGAAGAGGTGTTTTGGGAACAGTGTGGCTGCTGTCTTTAGTCTCCTGCTGCAGCAGGATGGTTTGTGGATAGTAAAGACCTGGCAAGATTGCTGCAGAAAAAAAATTAAATGGTAAGCAGGCATTTGGGAGAGGGCACCTGCTGCAAAACTGATACAGTGATTTCATCATGGAAACACAGAATGTTTGGGACTAGAAGGGACCTTAAAGATCCTTTAGTTCCAACCCCCTGCCATGAGCAAGGACGCCTTCCACTAGACCAGGTTGCTCCAAGCCCTGTCCAACCTGGCCTTGAACACTTCCAGGGCTGGGGCAGCCACAGCTCCTCTGGGCAACCTGTGCCAGGGCCTCGCCACCCTCACAGGGAAGAATTTTTTCCAAATACCCAATCTAATCCTGCCCTCTGTCAGTGGGAAGCCATGCCCCCTTGTTCTGTCGCTCCATGCCCTTCTCCAAAGTCCCTCCCCAGCTCTCTGCGAGCCCCTTTAGATACTGGAAAGTGCTCTGAGGTCTCCTCCTCTCTTCTCCAAGCTGATTTCCATTTATTCAAAATGACATTTTAAAACATTTGTACTTGGAACTCTAAGTTTGTAGCCTAGAGCTCTGTATTTCAAGACCTGCAGCTACAGCCAAGTTTCATTTTAAGATTTCATGCAGAGCTTGCTGACAATCATTAATAACTGATAGAAACTGTTCCAAGAGATCAATAACATGTGCTAAGACAGTTGGAAGCACATCAGGGGAGCTCTGTGATTGCAAAAGGCAAGTCTCCTTTCTCTCATTTTGACCTAAGATATTTTTCTAAAAAAAAAAAAGCTTTAATCAGGCCCTGAATATTCCTGCTGTGCCACTCACCCAACTGGCATTTTCATGACTTGGCTTAGAAGTCTGTGACCAGTTCCAGCCTCATTAAGCGTATAATGCGTGTTAATGGTCACCAAAATAGCTCTCTGTCATGTCCCAAATCCATCCATTTGCCAGCAGTGGGGGGCATTGCAAGAAGCAGACACGACTGGAGGAATTCCTGGGACACAGGTACCACGTCCTGCCGTGACAGGTGAGCTGTCCCCCGCCTGTGACCAGCCCACACCTCTGCCTGTCCTGCAGAGCAGCCCTGGGCTCCTGTAGTTCAGTCACTTGTTTCACTTCCAGTCTTGGAAATAACACCGGGGAACTCACATTTTCCCAAAACAACTCATCTGAAGGAGGCACAGGGAGAAGGGTGGGTGAGCCTATGGGTGCTGCTGTTCTGAGCATCTTTCTAAGAAGCTGGGTTATTCTGAGGGACAAAAGGGACTGTGGGATCCAGCAGCTGGAGGTTACACATAGCAGAAAATCTCCAGAGCTGCCTGCACATTCTTTGTAGAGAAGCTGTTTTGGTCCTTCAGCAGCCCAGGTATCCATCCTATGATGCTCTGGCTTCCTGAGTAGCTCCATTCTTGCTGGACCATGACTCCTGGAAAATGCCAATAGGCACAGCTGCCCCTGGCACCACAGGTGTGTTGCTGCTCTGCATCAGTTCTCATGAGCCTTATAAACCACATCAGCTCTCATTTACTCGGTGTCCAGGAGGCTCTGAAGGATCCCTCCATTTTCCTTCACTCTGGGTGGGTGTTTGATTCCTGGAGATGCAATGGCTGGAAGCAGCGGCCCAATCCATCTTTTGTAGGGTGGAAGCTGCTACATAGTTCCCCTAAAGCCTTTCATCCAGCTACTGAATTAGATAATCCCTTTGGGATGAGACAAGGCATAAGAAAACAAACCCCAAATCCCCAGAATCACTCAGGGTCATAAATGTTACAAGAAATGAATCACTTTTGTAGAGTTTTCCCCATGTCTGGTAAGTCCCTCGGAGCCTTTTCAGTGGTGCTGCTGAGCCCTCGGAAGCAATGAATGTCCATGAGTGTAACGTGGTGTGAGTTTAAGCAAACCCTTATGTCACTGCTTTGAAGTCTTTGTCTCAAACACACTTCTAACACAAAAACCCCAAAAACCCGACATTTTCCAAGCATTCCTGCATAGGTGTGCAAAAAAAAAAAAAAAGCTAAACGAGCAGTAAAATCTGAAACACACCAAGATAATCCGGAGTTTTTGCAGGAAGCTCAGGTGATGTCAGGAAACAATTCTAAACAGAAATGTTTCTATGGATTTTTTTTTTTTTCAGACCTAACTGGAAACAGATTTCAGCTTTGGATTTAAACACTTCCCTGCAGCATCTGCAGTGTTACCCCTGCATTATGCATGTCAGGAGAAGGAGGGTATGGAGCAGAGGAGGGGAGAGCTCAGCATCCTCCTGTTCACGTTATTGCTGCAGGTTTAGCCTGTCTTGGGACAGTCATGAAACATCATTTTCTTGGGAGTAGATTTCAAGTAGAATTACGGAATCCAGCTAGGCTCCTGTCCGCTGAGGTCCATCCTTCCCCCCTCATAAATCCAGCAAGTATTTCTTGCGCCACTGAGGCGCAGCTGTGAGAAGAACCAGGAGCTGAGGACGGGTCGCCGTTGTTTTCCCGGGAATCGGGAGGGGCCGGCTGGGAGCGGAGCTGCTCCTCTGTGCGGCAGCAGCCGGGCAGCACGGCCGGGACACGGCGGGGGTCAAACCCTGAGCTGAATGGAAACCCCAAAACCCCATAGGCACCGCCTGAACACGGCACGTGTCCGACACCAAAGCTTGGAACTGTCAGTGACCGGGGAGGACAACCGGGACCAGGCGTTTGTTCATGCAGTGTTTATTTATCAACGGGATAATAAAAATATCCTTATTTTAGGTTATAATTCTTTTCTGAAAACATTTTCCCCTTATCCTAAAACATTGTCTGCTGCCCTTCTTCCATCATCCCTATCAGATCTGCCATCCAAATGCACCCAACACCACTTCTATATCAATGTTTTTTGCAGTCAAGTCGACCAGCAGAGAATGTCAGAGCCACCAGTGACTCCAAAATCATAAACCTGACACAAAAACCAGCCTCCAAATCACTGTCTGGAAAGCTTATTAATAAAGAAATTAAATAAATTATCTTTATGTCAGCTGAGATTTCCAGTAATAACATGCAGAGATGATAATGGGTAAACCTAAGTGAATGTTCAAGACATGTAAATCCATCCCTGAGGTGTGACACAGCCCCAGAACTGCAATTATTAATGTACAGATTTATTTAGAAATTGATATTTAATTATTATAATTAAATTATTAACAAATATAAAATATAGATATTAACACATCAAGTTAGTCTGTTTTCATATTGATGCTTTTTTTTTTTAATGTTGACCTTATCTCCAGAGGAAGCTTAAAAATATTGTTTTGAAAAATAGTTTCAATATTTAATAAAATATTAATCTATACTAATAAAATATTAACAAAGTCTTGATAAGCACTCTTACATCTTTATCTCAAGCCTTCTTTAGGTTTTTTAACTAGAAATCCTGCATGAACAAATTAATTAGTTAATTTATTAGCTGTCATATTCCAGGTTTCCTTGGCTTTTTCTATTCTCTGGGTCTTGCTTCTCACCTGTTTCCTGTTCTAAGAGAAATGCCACAAACGGCATCTAATTAAAGAGATCTGTCTTGTCAGCATTGTGTTAATTGGCTTTTAAATAAATTGCAGCCCTGCCCCTTCCTTCGGGCCAGCTGGGAGGGGAGGGGAGGACAGGGAAGGGAAGGACAGGACAGGACAGGACAGGACGAGCCTTGCCTGGGAGCAGGGGGGAGACCCCTCTGTGCAGGGGGGAGCTGCTGGCTGGGCACTGATGCCCACCCTGCCTGAATTCCCTCAGGAATGTCAGGGAGTACTTTCCTTGGAGCAATGGTGCCCTGAGGGTGTTTAGGTGGTGCTATCTTTCTTCCACTGTCCCCTAAAATCGGATTGAGCCTCAGAAATACCAAGATTTTAGTATCTGGTTGTTTTTCTTAACATTTTTCATCTTCCTCTCTTGAACAGTATCAACAATAAATTGGAGATTATCTACGAAAAAGTCTTGTTGCCCACATCATCTTTGATGATCAGTGCAGTCCAGAGCTACAAGCTGTCTCTGGAAGATACTGAGTTCAGTTCTTGCATCCATTTACAGAGGGCTTTTCCTCCCATCCTTTTCCAGACATGCTTTTGACTCCCTTTTCTGTGGCCATTTGTATGAGAAACAGCATAAAAACATTCCAGACGTCAGATTGCTCTAGAATTTACGGGTTTGTTCTTGTGCCTCAGTATGTTTTCTGTGTGGAGGAACCAGAGAGCATTGTGGGATCTGCAGAAGAAGAGTTAATTCATTTTAATGCCAGTGACTGGTATTTCTCAATTCCCAAAAGCAAAGACACTGTTTCCTGAATCTCTGTTCTGGAAAGAAGCTCCTGCACAGGGTAAGTCTGATAATCATAAGTTATTCATTGACCAACACAGTTTTGTGTTTAGACACCTTCATTTTTACACACAGACCTTAAAGTTACCTTTTCTCAGCTCTGTTGAATTTCCTGTATGAGCATTAATTTTGCAGCTGAAGCCTTTCTTGTAGGCAAAATGCGATTTTTCTGTGTTGTTTTTCTACACTTTTTCCATTCTCCCGTAATATTATTTGCAGAAAGACATCAAAGAGTTTGTGTTAAACTTAATCAAGGCTCCTGATAGGTATCCAAACAAATAATTGTCACATTCAACATATCTGCCCTGGTTGGTGATCACAGAAACTGTTCCAAATTTCATGCTTGACCTTTCTGTAAAAGCACATTTAATGGTCATCGTTGGAGTTTTGTTTTTAATTAACTACTGTTAAAGAAAGCAGCAGTTGTGTTTGAGGACAATTTTATATTGCCTCATCTTATTGAATACAAATGTTTTAATCTGGAAAAAGTGGTGTTGCCCTTTCTGCTGCTCCCTGAAAAGGTTCAGTTGGCCTGAAATTCATTCTAATGGGACACCACTGTATTCACTGTCATGTGCATCAAGAAAGTGACAGTTCTTCCTATTCTCCTAGTCTGTATCTCCATAAATGAAAATATTAAATGGGTATCTCTAACAAAGATTTAATTTGCTATGTAGTTACATTTTTTATTGTAATTATGGTGCAATTTTGTCTTGTGCCACTGAAGGGTGCATCTGTACATCCTGGCTAGATGAAATGTCTATTTTCAAACATTAAAATTTGCATTTCCTCCAAGTTTTATCTAAACTCTGAGTTTCTTCTGATTTCCAATTTTTTTTAAAGGAATTGTCTCAAAAACATTTCGCTACTTGATATTTCTAACACGAATTATTAACATTTTGCATTTAACATTTTTTAGGCAGTGTTTAAAGATGTCCCTTCTCCAAAGGCTGGGAAAGGAAGACCAGCAAAACTCAGTAGCCTGTTACTGCATTAGCAAACTGTGCACGATCAGCTCAACCATGGACCTGTTGAGGTATGGCCAGGAACACATCCCACTGAACTAGAATTCTTGCATTCCCCATCCCTGGAAGTGTTCAAGGCCAGGGCTTGGAGCAACCTGATCTATTTTAAGGTGTCCCTATCCATGGCAGGGAGTTGGAACAAGGTGATCTTTAAAGCCCTTTCCAACCCAAACCAGTCTGTGATCACAGATTTGTACAATGTTCGCACATCTTTAAGAAAAAGGAAAATTGCACCTCTCTTCAGATTTTTGTTGGGTTTTTTTAGGGGAGGACCAGCAAAGTCAGGTTAGTCCAGCTGAAAAATACTCCATGTGCCCCCTCTGCTGGTGTCCCTGCTCTAAGGCTGAAAAATGCTTTCCAAAACTGCAGCCAGTGGTCAGGAGAACTTGGGGAGCTTAGAGCAGAGGGCACTCTCCCTCCACAGGCACAGCAATCTATTAGGTCTGTAAAATTTATCAATCATCAGAAATTGAGATGGCTTAAAACACCCGTGTCCTGTGAATATTCCACATTCCACCAAACTCGAATTCTTGCATTCCCCATCCCTGGAAGTATCTAAGGCCAGGCTGGATAGGGTTTGGAGCAACCTAGGACAGTGGAAGATGTCACTGCCCATGGCAGAGGGATTAAATGAGATGGTCTTTAAGGTTTCTTCCAACCCATTCCAGGACTTTGTAATTCTAACACCTGAATGGCCAAGCTATCCCTGGGAATTGTTGGGCATTAGGGCCAACACAATGCCCATAACTTACTAGCAGAGATAATGGTGGTTTTGGGAAGGGTGGATTTCCCAACCACCCGCTGAACCCATCTTCAGGGGATTGATTCCCTATGGAAAATGCCAGGATGAACTGTCCCTGTGACATGTGTCACAAGTGCCACAGAGCACAGTGGGACTCCTGCTTCCCAGGACCCGACTTTATCAACACTACCCCTGGTTAGTTAAAGGGAGGGGAAAAGAAGGGACAGAGAAGTGTCACTTAATTTGTAGAAAGAAGCTGGAAAAAATATTGAAAATTCCAATTCTGACCAAGACTTCAGGGGAACACCTCTGGTTCAGGAGCTCATTTATTTTGGTCGCACCCTCTCAAAAATGCATCATCTTATCTGGGATTCCTGACATGCAGCTCATTCTGTGGAAGTCAAGGTTGGCAATGGAAAGATTTCTATTTATGCCAATAAAACCAAACATATTTTTTCTCACTGTTTGGGTGCCAGATATGGAATAGGGAGAAAAGAAAAAAATGCCTGTGTACTTTTCAGTGTTTAAAATGACAGGCACCATCAGCCTCACCCCAAGAACCTGCTGGGTTAGGTTTGGTAAGAGAAATGTCCCTTCAACCTGCCCCCAGTACTCTGAGGGGGTATTTGAACACCCCAGAGACAACTACTTCTCTCAGCACTCCCTGTCTCCTTCTGCAACCCAGGTTTCCATGCTGAAATCATGACACAATGCAAGTAAGATTCATATAAAGAAAATAACCTTTATTAGACAAATCAATCAAACCCTGAAAAAACAGTGTCAGGTAAACAATACTAAAGGTTTTTCCAGCAATGTAGAAAGCTTTGAAACTGAGAAATTCCAGAAGTTTCATGTTCCTCTTGTTGCATTAATAAATTCTCTCCCTCTTGTGACATGAGCTATTGCTGTCTTGACAGCCCAAAAACCTTGCATTAACCCAGCAATTATCTCAAAATAGTAACTTGTAAAATATTCCCTGTATAACTGTTTCCCACACAATTTTATACAAAGGTGTCAAACTGTATTTTCTTTGCTGTCTGAAAAAAGAACAAGGTTTAAAAACATCCAGCTTATTAAAAATAAACAAGTGTTTATATTATATACAGTACAGGAATTTCTAAACTTGAAGGAACACTGTCTCCAGGGTGGGTGTGGGGTATAACACCCCACACTGCCAAGGGGAGAAAATTGCAGTTAAATAAATTACTACTCCATCTTCTTCCTCAGGCCAAATGTGGCACTTCTCTCACACCTGCAGGAGCCTGATTTACAGCCCTGCATAAACCAGGAGTAAACAGGAGCTTGGCAGCCAAGTAACTACTGTTTCCAAAAATGCTAATTTTCATTTCCTCCAAGAACAGAGGGAGGGTGTCACAGCCATGCAGTGATGTTGGATGTTACTCATGAAAAAGCCACCTTGGAACACAGGGCTCGTTTGTCCTGCAGTTCTGCTGTGTTACTTCAAACAACCTGTACTTAAGGTTCAGCATTATAATCAACCCATTACACTCAAAACCTGTTGGTCTCAAATGCCAGCACCATCCAAAACTCCTCAAACAAGCCATGACAGTGGGACTGAAGGACCAGGAGAGGGGCTGAGTCAGAGGTGAAGCAAGGAGCCAGCCCTGTCACTCCAAAACCAGGGGCACAGCCAGGATGAAGCACAATGGAGCCTGAACTAAGCCACTGGAACCTGAGCCAGCAGGGAGAGAGAGAGAGACTTGCACTGGGACAGCAGCTACAGGGGACAAGTGGCTAAAATTAGAGCCAGGAACGTTGGTGCCTCCTGAGCTCCACCAGACAACTCCCTCTTCCTTGCTCCTACTGCCATCTCTGCTGGCTGCTCCAAAGCCCCTCTCTGGCTCAGCCTCCCCACTGGCATCAGGGGAGTGTCTGCCTGGGCATCTCCCCCTTCTCTGGTGACTGCACTGAGCATTTACAGGTCGAGCTGGCAGTTAGAGCAGAGGTGGCACAGGCAGAGTGGCAGAGCTGACAGATGGTCATGAGAGAGATGAGCTCAGCACCAAGGCACTGGAAGAACCATCTGAAGGAACAATTCACTATAACAATGAAATTTGCTTCTATTAGAATGAAAGTGTTAAGCTGAGGAAATAAATTATTGCTATGATAGACATATTTAGAACATAAGGAAGGACATTAAATCTTGAGCTTCAGGTCAATATAACCCTGAAACAGAAAGTTATACTACTTTTTTTAAATACCTCAATTTCTCTTCATGCCCTTCCAAAAACTTTATAAAATGTGCAGCTTACACAACAAATAGTAACAGAGTCACTTGTAATAAAAATCTGTACAACTCATAGCTTTAAAAATAATACATTTTTTCTTCTCCAAACTGCTATGTTACTTATTACTTATAAATATAGGGCTAACAAGTTTTAAATGCCCAAGGTCCCATCCAACACCAAAGCTACTACATATAGTTGACAGAAGCCTTCCTGGGACTTCGCCTCAGGCAGAGGTCAGGTTTTGGGCGGTTTCAAAGAGCCTGATTATGGGCAAAAAGTATCTTCATGGATGAAGACTGTCTCCTTCTGCTGGTCAGAGGCCTGGGGTCTTCAGTGAGTCTGAATCAAACCTGGAACACAGCACCGTGCAATGGGTTAGACCAGCTGCACTCCCGTGATGTGGCAGGATCCCACAGGTCCCTCTGTCCTGGCCAGCAGTGACTTTGCAAAACACTTGAAATCCACTGTTTGTCAGAGGTAAATTTGGGTGGGGAAAGAATGTTTTAGTGGAAGAGCCTTGCAGGAGAAGCACAGCTCTTCTCCCATGTGGAGGTCTGCCTCTCTGCCTCAGGACTTGCCCAAAGGATATGTTCCTGCTGCTTCTGTGGCCACTTCAAAAGTCTTGTCTGTGACCCTCCAGAAGGGGTTCAGGATCTTAAATCTGAACCTTGGCTGGTTCTGTACAGCTGGTTCTGAACTCTTAAAAGTCACGAGCCATGGGCCTGTGTGGTGTCACACCCCACAGTGCCGAACCTACGAGCCATTCACCACCCTGTGCCTTGACCATTCAAGCCCTAATCCTGCCTCTCTTATGCTTGTACCCCCTTTGCTCCCTGTGAAAAGGGAGGCTCAGCCCTAAGGACAGAGAGGAAAAGGCTGAGCCAGCAGCAGGCTGGTTTGAGTGGGCCCTGACATGACATACCAAGGGCCGCCATCCATGAGCAGGAGCCCTGCTTAGTCCTGCCAGGGTTCACCGTCCTTGGATCAATAGCAATTTCCTCGCAGACAAGGCATCCTCCTAAAATCACTAAGTACAGGAGCAATATCTGGCAGCTCCCTCAGGATGTCCTTACCACAACCTAGAAGGTTCTTCTGCCTGGAGAAGTACCATTTCCTTTGGAGGTTCAAAGGAAACTGTGGGATAAATCCACCCTGGGGAGAATACTGTGATTCCCCAAAGGCAGGGAAGGCAGAAGGACTAAGAGCAGGATTTTGGCAAACAGCCACAAGAAAGAGATTAGTGGTTAGACAGGTGGGCAGCATTCAGAGGAAAGCAGCTCATCTGAACACTCAGGAGGTGGTCAAGCCTCTACTACCTGGACGTGATTTTGCTTGTTTTGCTTCTGCAAGGCAGGAAGCATCAGACCAGCTGTCCAGAGTGTGGCTCCATGGGAGCTGCTCTTCTGTAACAAGATGAATCAAGAGCCTCAGACACCAGTCAGGAATGCATGGGGAAAACTCAGAGAAGCTGAGGGTGAGGTTCCCCTGACTAAGAGCTACTGACAAACCTGACCAGCACTCAGAGCTGCTGAAAATCCCCTGCAGGGGCTACTTACAACAACTCCACTTCCTGAGGCGGGGCCGAGGGGCTCACACTATTCTTGAGGGACTTATGATGACCTGGCCTGCTTTCTGCAGAAGAGAGAAGCCAGCATTAGTACAGGGTTAGAGGACAACAGCATCAGGACAGGATCTACTGGGAAGTGAACCAGCTGAGAACTCTCAGGAACACACAGACAATCTCAGAGCAACAGGCTCCCACTCCTCCATCTCACTGCTCCACAAAAAAGGCCCAAACCTCCCAGGAAGGGAGCTTGGCAGCATCCGCAGCAGAGCTCCAGCAATTCCAGGAGGTTATATATGCACCCCAGCCCATGGCAGCATTATAGCTCCTGTTTGTGCAGCATCCCCTCCTTGTGCAGCCTCCAGCACTGCAGGTCCTTTCCAGCTCATGTCCTCAGGGATCTTGGCCACCACATGGGTGGCTCCTGCACCAGAGGGGCCTTCGCCTGCCCCAGAGGGGGCGAGTCTCTGCAAGAGGAAATGTCACTTCCCCACAGTGACCCCGAGCCCAAAAGCAGCATCTTCGGTCCCCCTGTGAGAGGCAGTGGCTTGAACTGGGGAGGCAGTTGCAGGAGCAGGCAAAGTGAAGAGAGTGTTTTGGCTGCTTGCACTTACTGCAGAAATGTACTGGCTGTTCGTGAACCTGGGTCTGCCCTCCATGGCAGAGCTGTGTTGTGGGCCCATGGGCATGTAGGGGGGTGAGCCCATATCTTCACAGAAGCTTTCCTGTGGCACGTTGGAGACACAGCCACTGTCGGAGCCGCTGGAGCCAGTGGCTGACATGCAGTGCGATGACTCCGAGCTCTCTGTTGCTGGGGAAAGAGAGGAAGGTCACTCTGATAACCACGACTTTGGGCTGCATATAACCTGTGCCACACACACTTGATAATGTACCTGTCTGCCAAGGCACTGGCTACAGGCCACACAAGCCCACACAGGAGCCACACTCCTGTCTGGGCCTCTTTAAGGCCACAGACAACAAACCAACACAAGGAAGTAGAGTTATAATGATGCTGGTGATTGGTTTGGGCTGGCCAATGAAGTTCACACAAGTAAAGCCAAAAGATCATGGGGTCAGGCTGGTTAAGGCAAGGGAAGAGTACTTCATACCAGAGGGGCAGGGACACAAGTCCCCAAGGCCACAGCAGCACCAGTACACAGCACCAAGCCTGCCATGGGTATGGCTGCAGCCCAGCAGGTACTTTATAACCCCTGTATTTGAGCTAACTTCCCCCATGGAAGGTGAGACAAAGCTGGCATGGAAGGGCAGAGCACTCACGCCCTAGTCTGGGTAGGAGAACGGGAGTGCCATGACCCCAGCAAGCCTGGTCTGACCACACAGCACAGAACAAGGTGCAGAGATGAGCCCACACATCCCAGGTGCTGCAGAGCAGCGGGGCCATACGTACTCATTGAGGGCTGGCTGCTTGTCTCATGCTCCAGCTCATCTTCCTCCATGCAAGTGCCAATGTCAAAGGGGCGTCTGGGGGCCAGGACTCCTGGCAGCAGAGCCTGGTCCAGGTACATGTGGAGGTTGAGGGGCCCCAGCAGGGAGGAGGAGGAGGAAGGGGTGTAGGCAGTGGGGCTGCTGCTGGTGGAGAGCTGCGTCTGTGTCCTCTTGAAGGGGTTGGAATGGTCAAACAGAGACACTGCAATTGAAGCTCTGGTCCTGGCACCTGCCAGAAAATATACAAAAAACCCCCTGAGAACCAGTCCTGCCTCATTCACACGGAGCAAGGGGGAAGGCACAGCTGGCACCTACCTCTGCCTTTCATGATGTAATCGATAGCTCGGTCATTGATAGCTGCCTCACTGGGTTTGATATCCAGGAACGGCTTGTTACCCACACCCATGGAGACCATCTCCTGCATACGGATTTCTGGAGAGAAGACACCCACAGCCACATTGTGAGGCTGACCCGACCCAACCCTCCCCACAGGCATTATTCAGCTGCAGGTTAGAGCACTCCTGGGCTGGGCTGTCTCTGAACTGCTGAGATTAGATGTCTTCTCCCCCTGCTCCCCTCCCCAGCACTGTGGAGTCTCCAGGAACAAGCAGTCATGCCCTGCTCTGGCCAAGTAGCTCAGTGCCATGCCACCTACTAGAGCCCTGCCAAGCGGGAAGCCTGTCGGGGACAGGAGGGACTCAGCCAGCATGATTCAGTAGTGAGCTCCAGTAGTGGCCTAGATCACAGGGAGACCAGCAAGTCTTTCAGGGACACTGCCTTGTGCTCACAGGACAGGGAACCCTGAGCGTGGATCTCCCTGTTTCTCTCATGGAGAACAGGTGGGTGTCTACAGTCATACAGAGCTTGGACCAGTCAAGTTCCCTGGGGATGAGAGGGGCAAGGAAGGAACATGCCCAGCCAAGCCCAGCACATGCTCCTGCGGCTGCATGCTGGCACACAGCTGCTTGCTGCACAGAGCTGCCTGGTAACAGGATCCAAACCTACTCAGGACAGCATGAGCTGAACAGGGCTCCCGCACCTTTTGCGGCACAGAAGGAATTCCAGGAAGGAATCACACCTTTATTGCGGGCTGCCTGCTGCCACAGGATCTTGGCAATGTCACTGGTCCAGGCCTGCTTAGTCTCAGCTGAGCTGGCCTGGAGGATGTAGGTGTCACTGGACTTCCGCCTTCGGAACCAGATCTCAAAGCGCAGGCCGCTGTCTCCAGAGTTCTCTGTCAGACCAATGTCTGCAGTCTGTAAGGAAAAGGAAAAGCAAAGCATAAACCAGACCGCACCAGGAGCAAAAGGAGTAAATTGCTTGAACCTTGTGATAGAGCTATCCCCAGTTTGGCAGACCTAAGAGGAAGGAGCCTGAGGGTCTGGACCAGAGTAGGTATGTCCTGGACACAGCTGCGCATAGACAGCTCAGGCAATTCCCAGTGCTTCATCCAGAATCAGCACCACTTCCCTGTCATGTACACATCGCCTTTTCCCCACACTCCACGACCCTCAGAAAATGCTGGCCCCACATCTCACAGCACAGAGAGGGCTTAGGCATTAATGAGTAAAGTATCCCCTTCTGGCTTCACTGCATAGTTTGGAGGAGGCTCAGAAGTGCTGGGAGCAGCTCTTCTGCTGACAGTGCTCCTGCTTCCCATTTCAGAGGCATGTGCCATGGAGAAACCAGTCATGGACACCTCCCACACAAGAGGGAGCTGCAGGGCTACCCTTACCTTGAAGGAGCGCTTGTAGATGTACACATCAAAGCCACCCTCGATCCTCTTGGGCTTGCTGAAGAGGATGAGGTCCTCAAAGAGGAAGACGTGTCGCTGGCACTTCCTGCGGCCTAGCCAGATGGTGAACTCGTCCTGCCGCACCAGCTGTCCCTGCTCCTTTAGGTTTACCTGGACACAGAGGACATCCTCATAAGACTCCACCAGTATGACCCAGGCAGCCCTAGACCTGGACTTGGAGAACAGGGTCCCATATGGCTGCAGCCCACGTGGTGAAGAAGTGGCAGCTACCTGACATCTTAAGAGGGCTCTCGAAGAAGTCAGGCCGCATGGCATTGCTAGCAACCACATCAGGCTGAAACAGGCTCCAAGCTCAGGGGAGAGCTGGACCTTTCTCCTACGCGTAGCCCACAGATGACCCTCTTCTGTCACCCTGTGCAGATCTGTGACAAACCTCTAGGGTGGTAACTGCAGACAGCAGTCAGAGCTTTCTCTTGGGGAGGAAATGAGTTCCATCCACTGTTAGGACCCCATCTGGGTCAGAAGGCCAGCTCCTCAGTTCTTCGTGACCCAGACTGATCCTACTCCACCCTGAGCCCTGGGGTTTCTCCTTCTCCAGTGCTGCACTTTGCATGCCTCTCCAAGTCCCACTAGATGATTTTGCCCTACCCCTGGCATTGGCATCAGTTTAAATTCCTTCTTGCAATCTGCTTGACCCTCTTTTCATCAGCTCAAGAGATGAAAGGTCCAAGGCAGTGGCAGGATGCCACCTGCAAGGGCTGCCAGGCTATCTCCCATCACTGGTAAGCACCTGGGACCATGTTTATGACAAGTAGTTCACCCAGCTCAGGCAGCAGCACCCAGGCTGTCTGTCCTAGGAAATAAAGGAGACCTCCAGGCCCCACTGTTCCCTTGCCCCATGCCTCAGCAGTCCTGCTATGCTGCACTGGCAGACAGCACTCTGATCACTGGGAGAACCTGAGGGGAGGCTCACTGTACAATCCAAAGACCCCAAGTCTAAAGCAGAATAAATGCGGCCCTGTTCCCCTGGGCAGGGGAAGACACTGGAACGTACATCACAGTCACGGATGGCATCCATGGCCAGCAGGTCATTTCCATGCCGCAGCTGAAACTTCACCATCTCCTCAGCAGCACGGAGGTAGCCCAGCTCCTGCTCCTGTGCCTCACTGCACTCCTTGATCAGGTCCTTCAGGAGTAGGGCGTATTTGCTCATCCGCTGGATGGGTTTCAGCAGGTAAGAGGCCAGGTCCATCTTATCCCCCAGCTGCACCTGCTTGAACTGAGAAATGCAGCAGAGTGAAGGCAGCAGCTTCTCCAAGGAGCACCCTGTGCCCACAGGCAAGCACTGACACGTCTCTTGACTGGGGTACTCAGAGAAAATGAGTACTCTTGGGGAAATGCGAGGCTACAGGACCAATGCTGCTGTGTGCTGGGTTCCTTTCCCAAGCCCTTGCTGCACCTCTGCCCTGTCCCTTCCATACAGCTTTGCAGAGAGTCGTGCCAGGGAAGCAGAGGCAGCACTGAGCCTGTCTTAGGCAGGAAAGTTGGCTTTGCTTAAACAGATCCGTGACCAAACCCACTAAGCAATCCTGATGCAGGCAGTGGAACTTACCTTGAAGAAGGTATTTCCATGGCTGGCCAGCAGCGAGTCTGACTTAGGCTTGTTCTTGCTATACAGTGCATACATTCCAAACTGGTCTTTCTGCAGAAGAGATCCATCCTCATGTGAGACCCACGCACCCAGGACACAATGACAGCCATGACCCTGGTAGGTTATTCTAGTACTTTTGCCTCCCCCAGGCTGCACTAGAGCGTCCTCTGACATCAGGAATAATTTTGCTTCAAGCTTATTAAGAGCCAGGGAATGTTCTTGTCTTCCTACTCCTAGAGTAGCTAGGACTTTTTGATTCATTGTCCTTCTACCCCTAGTCCCTTCCATACCCCAACTGTCACCTGGTACCATTCACACCAGGTAGATGCAAAATGCATGGGGCAGCTGACCTTAAGACCTGTGTCCCTGTGCTTCTACCCAGCAGCCCTTTTTCACCCAGAGGTGGTCTGTACCTCTCCACTCACTGAAGTCATTCCCACTGACACCACAGACAGAAAAGAGGTAAAGGATGTTCCTGGAGAAACAGATGGGCTTTAGGAGCAGACATTTTGTTTCCCTGGCAGTGTCTCTTGGTAGCAAAGCACAACAGGAGAGGTACAGAAACCAAGCTCATGTCTGGAAGAGTCCGACCCCAGGGGCAAGGTGAGGATGCCTTACGTGTCGCAGGAAGCAGTGGCTGACCCTCAGTGGGTGGTTGCAGCAGCTCTCGAGCTCTCGCAGGAAGTATTGGCTGTGGAAGTCATAGAGTTTCTCCAGATTTCCAAAAATGACGCTGCGCTTCCCACGCAGGTCCTGGGGGAGGTCGAGGCGCTCCATCTCAGGGAAGTAGCTGTCGATGATGTAGCAAAGTGACCGCACGTATTCCCGCTCCGTGGTCACCATCTCATCGATGATGTGTCGCAGTTTGCTGCAACAGGGAACACTCAACCTTGAAGGGACCCAGGCTGCAGCAGGGCTACAGCAGCCAGAGTGCCTGCAAAGCACTGCACTATCCCTACAGAAGTTCTCTCCGAAACCCAACATGGAAATGACATGATCCCTAGCACAGTCCAAGCTCAGATACACAACTGTCCATGATAGCTCTGACAGGACTCAAGGGAACAGCATGAGGCTGTGTCAGGGGAGGTTTAGGCTGAGGTTATCAGGAAAATGTTCTTTACCCAGAGAGAGGTTGGTTAGGTACTGGAACAGGCTCCCCAGAGAAGCGGTCATGGCACCAAGCCTATCAGAGCTCAAGAAGCATTTGGACAAGGCTCTCAAGCACAGGGTGGGATTCTTTGGGTAGTCCAATGCAGTCAGAAGTTGGATCAATTATCCTTTTGAGTCTCCCTTCCAGCTTGGGATATCCTGTGATTCTAAGGATTCAGGAACAGAGTGCCCAAGGCTGGCTGTGATCCTGATGCAAACTCAGCAGGACACACACCTCTGGGCTCACCCAGCCCCTGCTCTGGACACAATGGACTGCTCTGCAGATGGCTGCTCTCCTCAAACAAAAGTGACAGCAGAAGTCACAGTAACTTCTATGAGGAGTCAGCCTGATGACTGGAGACTGTGGGAAGCAATGTTAACCCTGGGAGAGCAATAGCTCTAGACCTAGGTGCTGTTGGGCTTGTCCTAGTAAAAGTGAGAGAGTGATACTGAAGTGTCCTAACACTTCATCAGTGAACAGGAGTTCCTAGCACGGGTTGCTCTCACATACCTCAAAGGATGCCTCTTAGGTACTCGAGGTTTCCACTGTGAGGCAGTGTAGCACCAAACGTAACTACTCCAATGTGTCCTTGCCTCCCCTGCCTTTCAGCTTTCCCTCAAGTCAACTCCTCTGGCTGTTCAGAGAACAGAGCAGTAGGACTGTCTCGGCACCCGCAGACACGGGAGGCCTGCTGCATTGCTCCCTTGAGAAGCAAAGTGGTCACCTCGCTATCTGCCGGTGCACATTCCCTGCCATGAGCTTTTCTGGGTATCCCAGGGATATCGGAGCCCCCTTACAGATGTCACTGTTCCCAGCCATTTCACTCAAGAGTAGTAACGGTGGTCCCACAGCATCCAGCACTCTTTTCTCATCTCTGTCATTAATTTTTTACTTTTATTTTAACCTTTTCCAGTGAGAACAGCTGAAAGACATGCCTGGAGACCCCTTGTCAAGGACAGCTCATATCCCTGGTCTCTCCAAAGCCTAGGCACACATTGTAGTATGACAAGAAAGTTGAGATTCTCAAGGATAGAGAAGGAAAACAGCACGAATGCCAGCTGTTAGACACCCAGAGATTTCAGCCCCAAAGCACAAATACAAACACCCCCTTACCTGTGAAGCTGCTGTCACAAGGTGCTGGAAGTGCCTCCCTACCAGTGTGGGTACAGCACCCCCAAAAGTGTGGGGGATGATGCCCTGTGCCTCTGCTTTCCCGCTGCACCTGTACCCCACCTTTGTTAGGTCCCTCAATAATGTTTCTGCAATCACTCATCCTTCAATGCCAGCAATGTTTAGAGACTCCCTCTCCTGTCTGGGAACTGAACTTTCCCCTCCTAGTGGAAACACACTGTGCAGGAAGAGCCACAAATCCCATTTCTCTGTCTCCCCATCACGGAAGGTGCCAGATTTTGTGGGGACATCCCTGTGGGCTTGCTCAGCACCACACACACATATGAAGGGAAGCTGGAGCTACATCTCCCATCTATCTGCCCTGTAACCAGTGCCAAAGTAACCAGCATTACAGAGCTCCTCTAATCTCTGCTGGCTGCCTTTTCACCACTCTGAGAAATGGAGCACCAATGTCACAGCCACTTACCTGCCCCAGCTCTTGGCTTCTGACCCGGAGAGGCAGCCCCTCTGTCCCTCCAGCAGGCAGTCTGCAGCCCAGCTGCTCACAGCTGGCTGCCGCAGTGCAAACGTCCTGTCCACCAGCTCAGTGCTGCTCACCTCCAGCCCCTTAATGAAGACGCCGGTGTTGCCGTATCTGGCCGGCTCACTCCTCTGGCAGCTTGACCATAGGCTCTCACCACAAGGCAGGTCAAAGCTTTGGGCCTTCCGGAACACTCTCCTGGGAGGCAGCTTCCCGAGGACTGGAGTGGATGTAGAAGACTGCTTCACCTCTGGGGTTTCTAATATGCTCTCCAGGTTTGCCTTTTCCTCAGGCAGAGTTGGAGACTTACAAGCCCTGCTGGCTAAAGAAATTCTGCTTGAGTGTGGACCAGGGCTGAGAGCAGCTTGGCAGGCAAATACTTCCCCAGCATCAACATCGCCAGGGCAGCTCAGGGAGGGCGAGGGAGCTTTCTCCTTAGTCCACTCCAGAGAGCTGTTGGTTCTGTTGTAGCCATGGGATGTGCTGTGAGTTCTGTCCCAGTGGGACCTGGAGGTGGCCCCCTCAGAGTGCCTCCGGTGGGACAGAGTGCCAGTCTCACTGCCAGCCTGGAGCTGCTCCCCGACAGCTGGATTGCGATCTGATAGCAGAGACTTCCTTGTTCTCAAGGCTGCTTCGAGTTTCTTTTCAAAAACCAGCTTGGTCTCCTGGCATTTAGACCATGCAAATTTCCACTGCTTGAGCCCCTTGTCACTCTTCAGTTCACAGGCCAGCTCCTTCATCTCCTGGAACCGGGCAGCGCTGATGTCTGGGTGCTGCCCCTTGTAACTCTCCAGGCACTTGATCACATCTGCACAGTGCTCTGTGGAGCTGCAGTCCTCCATGCTGATACAGGCAAGGTGTCGCATCCCTTCCAAGGCCCACTCGTATGCCTGCAGAGCAAGAACAAAAAGCAACAGCCAGTCAGAGGGACTCAGTGAAGAATAACCCTAATTCGATGCCTGAAGACAAGAGAAAGGATCTGTGTCCCGCCACCACAGTTCCTTGAGTGGGGGGGGGGGCAGGCTGCTATTGTCAATGGGGCTTAACAATTCAGCAAAACAAACAGCTCCTTATGCAAACGGCTTCAGCTGTGCTGGCTGCTGTGCCACAGCCCCACCTCCCCGCCAGGTCCCTGAGCTCTGGCACCCACACTGCTGGGCACGTTTGTCCTCTCCGGGAAGGGGGCCCAGGGAAAGCTGCTGCTAAGACTGTAGGAATTCACACCTCAGTGTGACCCTGCTCAGTATAAAACCTGGAACTCTCCCTCCTCCTTTGCCCAGCCACTTTCACCACTGCCATGCAGGACAAGGTCAAGGGGGCACCACTAAGCTGCAGGCAATGGGACTGCTGCTCCCTACACTGTTTTCCTGGAGCTGACAGCACATAGAAGCCACAGACAGGCTCTGTGGATCACTCCAAATGCTCTGACCCATCCTTGCAGCAAGGAAGAATCTGAGACCAGGCAGCTTGTGCATTTTCTGTGCGTGCTGGCAGCTTGTGTGGTGTGCTGGGTCCTGCCTGCCTGCCTGGCTCTTCTTGCCACTGCACTACATGCTTGTGCTGGTTAGTCAAATACTGAGCTCAGCAGTTTTTTTCTAATACTCCAGGAATGCTGGAAGCAGCTTCATGGGGCTTAACTCTAGCAGTGGTGCATATGCTGACCTTGCTAGAACAGTTCTGCTGCATCGGTCAACCAAGAGAAGTGGGACAAAATGTGGTCCAGGGGGACAAATACAAGGGAAGAACGTGCCTTATCACCAAGGAAGGAATGGGGCTCAGGACCAAGACCTGTCTGTCATTGATCAAAAGCAGAAGAAAGGCAAACATCTGACTTAGGCTCATAAGCCACCATTTCCTCTATAAAGCAGAGATGGTAAGATTTAATGACAGAGTAAATAAGATGTGACCAGCTGTTGTAGGCCTGACCAGGGAACTTTAATGCTCATCAGTGAACACATAGGGTTATTTGCTGAAATCAGATATACAACGTAGGGAAAACACTCTGGACAGGGCTGCCTGGCATCTTCTGCCAACTGCCCAACATCAGTGTATGTGCAGAAACACCACTGGCTGCCCTGAAGTGAGCCATCTCTAGCACTTGACCTGTCAGGCCCTGTATACCTGCACAGAAACAATACTCATGCTTAGTGCCAGGCAAAAAGTGACCAGCGCTTCCATCTTCCATTTCCTGAGCAGCCTCACTGTACCAACCTCCACTCAGAGAGCTTAAATCACTTACTTTTATGCAGCTTTAGACACCAAAAAAATCCAACTCAAAATCCACCCAAGCTTTATGCAAGCAGACATTGCCTCCCCATGAGGGACATGGTGGTCAAACAGATCAGGTGCCAGGCTCACTCTCTGTTGGTGACAGAGACAGGCAGGGCAGAAAGTATTTCATTCACGTGATGCTCAGTCCCTGGATGGGGATGGCTATGACAGCCAAGAGCTGCTGTTTGTAGGAGAGCTGAATGCCAGCACAGCCTGCAGCCTGAGCAGAGTCACTCTAGGGACAGATTCCACAGGAGCTCCCACAGCCATCCACATTCTCTTTTGAGCTGCAGCTGCATGGTGTGCATGCAGCCAGCCCTATTACTCATGTGGAGTGAGGAGCTGTTCAGAAACACCAGCAGCTGCTCAAGGAAAACGCTTCTCAGCCCCACGTAACTACAGCATGGGACAATCAAAAGAGCAGCAGCCCCCTTTCCTCCCATTGCCTTATCCAGAGCAGCAACAGGCCCCTGACCTGCCTCTCTTTTGATCCAGGCTTTATGCTCTAGACTTGCCCACTGCTAGGGGCCAGCAGGGGTGTGCAGAGGCGGAGGACACATCAGATTCTGGTGAGAATCCACATTTATTCACGATGCAGGGGTTCTTCTGTTCCCTGGAGGTGGAAGCATTTCAAGGCAAGGTGAATCCCCAAGTGCAGCACAGCCCAGCAGATCTGCACAGCAGTGACAGATGGCCTATTCTGCTGAGGAGTTTTGAACTGCCCCCTCCAGCTGTACACAAACCAACACCAGCCCCTTCCAGCTCTGCCCAGAGCAAGGGCTGGCCAGCCATCTGGGCCAAGAAAGGGCACATCTCACCTCTCTGGTTGTGGAGGTCAATGGGTGATCTTCACTGAAGGCTGCATGCTGGCTGCCTTTTGTTCAGTGATGGGAAAAGCTGAGTTCAAAAGGCACCTGGGACTGTCAAAAAGGGTGCTGAGAGCAACGTGCAGGAGAGAGACATCCAGCACGCCTGCCTGGACTTTACAATAACCAGCCACGAAGGCAGATGCCCTGTGAAGGCCTTATTTAAGGCTGGGGTACTCACTTCCACGCACAGATGGGAGAGAGAGAAAAGAGACTGCTTTTATTTCTTGGAAACTCCGCAGATCTGCATGTGATTACGGTGAGGAGGCATCAGGGCTGTAAAGCACACAAGGTAGCAGCTCCACCACCTCTCATCTTCATATGGTCTCTGTTCTTGGCAAGGACTCCAGGCTGAGCAGAAATGACTCTCAATCTCGATGGCATTTCCTTCCATCACCAGTGCCTGTCGCAGGCCAGCAAACAGCTCAGCTTTGTTCCCTGCACAATGGAGCAGCCCTCCACACCCTGCAGCTTGCTTGGTAACATGCTAAGTGACCACCAAGGCTTTCTCCAGTCACATCATCTATTTCAACCGCCCCTTTTTGCACAGAAATGGCACTCTTCTCCAGGGACAAAGTGTGCCCCCATCCTCATGCAGGCAGGGGTATTGCTGTCATCTGTCCCCCCCAAGTAAGGCTGCAAACAACACTCAGCCAAGCCAGGATATGGCCCTCTAGATGAGGGGCTTTTGGGGAGTAGGGAGCCCTACAGCTTTCCTGCAAAGCTGCAAGAGCTGCTCAGATAAAAGGAGGCACCTGTGCGCAGAGAAGCTGAAATCTTCCAAACTATGTCTGGAACCAGGCAGGAAGGAGCCTGTACCTCAGCTTTTGATCTTTACAGGCAAGTCGTTACTGAAACTCTCAATTATAGGATTAAAGACAAATGTGCTTCCTGCATACGCAGGACTGACCCATCCTGCAACAGGCATCAGCAACAGGTTGGTCCTGCCAGGCTGCCTGGGAGAGGCTTGGGCTCTCAGGGATCTGCCATGTTGTAAGGAAAAGCCAGGGACTTCACTGGATTATGGTGCAACCCTCCAGCCCATCATCCTCTGTCAGTCTCTGATCATTTCACAATGGACAAGGCTTGCAGAACATCGAGGACAGGGGCTCCTGGACTCTGTTGGGTTTGGCACCACTCAAGTACTATCTGCAAACACGGGCCCAGAGAAGTAGCTCAGCCCTGGCTCAGGGCACACTGCCAGCACTGAAAGCCTTCCAGGGGTCCTGATCCTCACCTGAGCCACTACTCAGAAATTACACCTCCCCAAACCAAACCTATCAGATTCCTTGCATACTCAAGGTTAAGTGACCTCTAAGATGCCTTCTGGGTAGCCAAAACAGGGAGCAGACACTGTGCATCTCAGACATATGCTGGAAGGGGCAATTTCAGGGGGCCTGCCTTTGTCTAAACCTCTTTCATCCCTTCCTGTGGGGAGATGATGACTGCAACTGTATTTTTCTTGACAAATAGGAAACTGAGTGTCTTGACCAATAGAAACTGAATAGGCAGAGGTAGGCAGATCAACTTTCTGCAGAAGAAAAATGCACCTGGGTGGGTGACTAACTCTGCTGTGAGGAGGTTTCCTTCAGAATCTCAAGTGACTGCACAGTGCAACTGAGACAAGGGTGATGGAAAGTCAAGACTGGTCCTGGTGGGAGAAACAATACAGGCAGGGATGGAATCATAGTTGTGGGGATATGATGACTGAAGCACAGCAAAAAGACAGACCAAGTTTCTCACTCTTCTGTGGTGATCTCCCATGACTGGAAGCCCCCATCTCCTTTGCTCTCTACAGTTCAGAGAGAGGGACACAGCACAACAGCTGAGAACACTGCCAAGGACAGCAAAAAAGAAACCAACATAATCAAACAAGCCCTGATTCAGCTTGGTGCAACTCCTGCATCTAGGCTGTGCTCCACTCTGCTCTTTCTCAGTGAGACACAACTGATTGTAGGTTTCCATGACAAGAAACAACTGCACAGCCCCCCATTTAACCAAACCTCCTCTCACCACCATTGTGCTCATTTTAAGTGCCCTCAACTTCTGCTGTGAGCTTTAAGAGCAAAATGAGGTTAGCTTGCAGCAAAGGAGACAAAACTAGTGCAGCCAGAAAAGTTAAAAGCACCACAGGTACTACTGTGAACTAAACAAAGCACTTTCCAACAGTTATGCAGGGTGTCAGATAGGCACGGAGTCCTGCAGCTGCCCTGCTCTGCTGGCCACCCAGGGCCTTGGTACTGAATGCTGCAGAGCTCAGACACTGATGGCAGCACTCCCAGCACAGGAGTAAAGAGTGACAGAGACTCACCAGAACACCATTCCAAAGTAAATGCAACCCTTACAAGAAAATGCTACTGTCATTACAGATGCTCATTTGGGCTTATTCCCTCTGAAATCCAACATGGCTTTTGGTTGCTTTGAGAAGTAACTCCTGCTCACAACACTGGTATGTCCCTTGTCACACGCTGCTGCATGCACACTGTTAGCAGGGACCCATGGCTGGAGACTGCCTTATATGCTGACAGTTCAGAAGGACCATGATTAAAAAGCCAGTTTACATCAAAATATATTGAAAACAAAATTACCCAGGCTAAAATCTTACCACAAAAACTGTAAGCTGGCAAATGGTGACAAGCCTGTTTCTCTGCTAACTCAGACACCAAGCAGCTTCAGCAGAAAGGGGTCAGCTCACCACTCACTTGGATCTGCTTTAGGCTTTCCTCAGTCTCCCACCTACCAATATTAACAGCACCCGTGAAGAAAGGAGCAGGGAAAGAGCAAGACCTCAGGACCTGCAGACGTTCCCTTGGCAAGCTTATTTGTTGGTTAAAAACAGACTTCATCCTACCTTCCCATCTGTCCAGAGGGAGTCCCTACCCTGGCAGTGCCCAGCTCTGTGCTGCACATTATCCCCTACGGCCAGACTGAGGCAGGGCCACTGCTTCAGTATATCATCTCAGCTCTGGTTATTCACAAGCAAATGCTGCTAGCCTAAATACCAGATTGGGGGGCCCTGGTAACCAGAGACAAGGCAGAGGGGGAAGGGGCCACACTTCACACGAGAGCTACTGAAGTGTGCAGAGAACACTCTGACTGGGCACAAGCCAGATACCCTTTCACAGTGCAAAAAATGGAGAGAAAGCATCCCAAATGACCCCAAATTCAAGAAAAATGCAAAGTAGACCGGTGCCCAACATATAAAAGCTACGGAGGAAACACTGATCCCTCCTAGACATTGTGATGTTTTTTCCACATCTCTAAGAAGCCAAAGCCCCTGCTCACTTTCAGCAAGATCTGTGGTTCCATGCGCAGGCAGCTACACTTGGACACAAGAACCCATGTAATTTCAGAGCACAAGCATTTCAGCAAAGCCACCAAGTTAGAAGTAATCCCTTCTCTATGCAGAGGTTCGCTGTTACTCTCTTACCCCTCTGTAGCACTCAACTTTTCCAAACTGCATTTGCAGCCCTGCCTAAAACTCATTAGCAACACAAACCAAACTAATCAAAACTGTGTCCTGCATGGGATGTAGCTGGTAAAAGCTCAGCTTTAAAGACTAAGAAAAGGACTCATGCTCTTGAAATGAAGAGCTAAACCATTTCTGAGTAGCTGTGTAGCTCAGAGAGCCTCCCTTCCTCCAAGGGATCACTGAAATCATCAGTTTGCCTAAAACTAGCTGCTAAGGAAAATAAACTTTAAATCCTGTATTTCCATTTCTGCCAGTTACCAAGTGCCAGCTGCTGTGCAAACACTGTGGGAGGGCAAAGGATGAGAGACGAGCACAAACTACAAACTCCTTGGATTTAAGCATAAGAAAGGGGAACAAGCAGATATTCACAGCTGGGCAGCAAAGAAGAACAAGGGGTGAGGGAAGCAGCACCTGTCAGGATTGGTCTGGGCATGCCACAGTCCATGTACCATCAAAGGCTGCTCATTAGAGCAACGTGCTTGGACATCCTTTTGCAGCAGCACTCTTGAACACAGCTCAAAAATCCCTTCATTTGCCCTCCAGGCAGCCAGGCATGACAAGTTCAGGAGAGCCTAATTACAGGAGAATATAATTGGCTAAAATAAGATTGCACATGATTTCTGCTCTCTTGACGACAGCACGAGGACCCAAAGGGCAAATGTGGCTCGTTGTGCTGGAGCTGTCGTGCAGGACACCTGCATGCCCTTCTTTTCTCTAACTGCTGCCACTGCCAGGCAGCACCTAAGGGTGTCCATTAGAAACAGAGTGACTCACCTGATGAATCACAAGCAGCTACAACGACCCCTGCTTCAGAGCAACTCTGAGATTCCACAAGAGCAGCCTGTGCCAGTTTCACTATACATCTATGTACAGACACATATGTACATATATATGACATGCATGTGTATATTTACGTGTGTATGTATGCATAAAATTACTCCCTAGGTAGCTGGACAGCAAGTGGCAGATTTGCCTTCCTCAAAGCTTCACAGCCTCTCATGACTGCAGCTCCGGGTAGATTCTGCACTCATTATTCTCCCCCTATTTTTCTGTCTCACCACAGGCATTTTCTCCACATTTAAAAGCTCCCAAGTCCAGAGGACCAGGGGCCAAGTTTGTTCCGAGTAAAATCAGAAACTTCAATGTTTGCCTTTGCTGCAAACCAGCCTCTTCACATTTGAGGCACTGCCCATTTTTTCAGCAGCTTTGTGCACCCATGGGCCAAGAGCCTTTATGCTACCAGCCAAGCTCAAGATCAAGCAACAGCGAGATGTGTGAGCCACCAAAGCTGGAGCTGGCAACTTGCACAACAGCAACAAATTACCCCACTCAGAGACTAATGTCACCTCCAGAGGTTTTTTGCATGCTTTGCTTTTACATCTGTCCCGACAGTCACATCATCACGCTGTACAAACGCCCCACTGTAATAGCACCCCACAGGCGAGTGTGGACAGACTGGACTGTGGTGGGTGCCTCCCCTCTGCCCTGTACTGGCTCCTTTTTAATGAGGTTCTTCATGCTCAGTGCTCCATGCTGGGGGATTGCAAAACCTCCAGTATGCCCTTGGGCCTGCATGGGGAAACATGGGTGCTTTCTCTGTAGTCTTCATTTCACATCCTTCCCCTTGTGACAAGCTGAGCCAAACTCTGCTTAGCTACCACATGTTGTGTTGGGATCTCTCTGCACTGCACTGTGGGTGCTTCTGGCTGGGGAGATGTGGAGCTGAAACTGGATCCAGACACCCAGCAAATTTGCTGGGTCTCTCCTCCCCAGGGGAACTGACAATGCTGGAAACAGCTCCCTGGTTTAAGAGCACACCAAGATGTACTTGGAGGGTGCAAGGCCCTGCAGAGCAGCCAGAGGAGCCGCGGGTACTTGGGAGAACCCTGTCCATATGTCCAGGGCTTTGATATGCAGATTGAGCCATTGTGAGCTTCAGCTCCATCTGTACACTGAGGGGAGCTTCATGACCAGATTGCTTGAACAGATCTATTTAAATCCCATGACTAAAGGGAATTCCTGTCTCCAGGAGGATCTGAGCATCCAGATGGATGCCAGCACACAAAAATTCAGAAAATCTGTTACCCTGTGCAGCTTCTATCCCAAGATCAGAGGGGAAAAAAGCACCCAAACTCAACACTGCGCACATGCACAAGGCTGGGCCCAGCTGAAGGGAGATCTCTGCTGGCATCAGATCTCACACCTCAAGCACAACACATTCCCCTCGCACCTCAGCTGCAATGTGAGCTGGGAAATCCCTAAACCTGCTGGGCAGAAATGCTGTTTCCCTGCCACAACTGACTGGTTCCCAGCGTTGTGATCCTGCAGGAGATTTGAACCCACCTGACAGAGGCCCAATCTTTCAGGTAACTGCCAATTTATGCTCATGGCAGCCAAGGACACCGAGGAATTTTTACACAGAGGTGCTCTGACAATCAACATGCTGGCACTCCTTGGATCAGGGAAGGCACATGAGGAGCAAATGCCCTACATCCCAACAAATGCTACATACTGGCTGGCTCCCTCAGCCTCTTCTTCCTGCTGTGTCCTCCACCGAAGGGGTAATTTGGCCAGCACAGGAGGTGGGAGAAGGATCCCAGACAGATCAAGGCTTTGCCCCTCTGCACATGTCACAAACACATCACAGACCTCATACTGCACTAAAGCATTGCCTGAGGTGCTGGGACAGGTGCTCAAAAGCGTCTTTACCCAAGAACCTCTGACCTTCAACTGCAAATTGTGCTTGGATTTAGCACATGACAAAAACCTAATTAATTCACTGCTGCTGCCCTATAACACTGAGGGACAAATGAGTCTCACACCTATGTTGTGTAACCAGAAAGGAGCACTGAGTGCTGGTGCTAACTACTATTTAGCTTTTACCTCCTGCCACAGAGCTTGCCAGGGCTACAGGCACTGCTGTGCTGCCCATTTGACAATACAGTTACTGGTGAAACACAGGAGAAAATAACTCAAGCACCAGTAGAGCTAGCAGTGATTTACTGGAGAATTCTCAAGACAGAACAGTTTCCAAATCACTAATTTTGCAAGACAGAAAAATCTGATCTGTAGCAGATCAGATTTAAGTGTTCAGGACTTCTAGTTTGAGCAAGAGGGCTATCTCCAAGGCAAAGCAGAAACTTTCTAATGCATGCATACGCTTGGATAAAAAGGTAAACACTACACGCTTTTTAACCTAGCAAGAAGATTTCTCCAGTAAAAACCTGGCAGGAAGGAGAGGGGAGAGATTTCACACATTAACCTTGCATGAACTCCAACAGAGGATCGCTTTTCCAACCTCGAGGCTCACTCCCTCAACTGCTTCAGGCTGTGCATGAAAAAGGACACCCCTGAAATAGGAGAACAAATCAGACTATATGTCTGTCTAGGGGCACGACTTTACAGGCATAACTGAGGAAGGAGAGAGAAAGAGAGATGAGACAGCTGCTGTCAGACAATGCTGAAGCCAGCCAACAGTGGCTTCCCCTAAAACAGCACAGTAAATACTCATCTCCTGTGCCTTTTGGATCTCCTTTCATCATCCTGAGAACTTGCATCAGTAACCAGATGAAAACTGTTATTTGAGAATGTTGTGCAGACCATCCCCAGAAAAGCAAAGCCAATGTCTCCAGAGGTGGAGAGAGAATAGTGCATGTTAAGTCCCAGGGACTTTATTACAAACCACAGCAAAATCTCATTTGCTCCAAGGTGCTGGGGGGCAAAACCATGTTCTGAACCTGTGCAAAACTGCTGGCAGCATCATGGCACACGGACCTATGTCAGTAAGCACACTACAGTAAGGACACATCAAACGCCTTTTTTTCCACTTGGGTGCTAAGTTCTACTCTGCACTTCTCCAAGCACGTTCCTAGAGCAGGGAATCATACCACCCTTCCAGTAAAATTATTTCTCAAACTGTGCCAAACAGCCTGCTACAGAAAAATCACTTTTATGTTGCTGACCCCAGGATCCTTTCCAGCTTCCCACAGATCAGCATTCACAACCCTCCTTTTTTCATCAAAGGCTAAGAAAAAAGAAACATCAATAATTTATCACCTGGAAGGGACTTTTTTACCCTCAAAACGATCATCTGCAAATTTATATCTGATATATAACCAGAAACGAAACACAGCAGAAAACAAGGTATCAGCAGGTCTCTGTTCTGAAACTTTTGGGGAGAAGTCAGAGATAACATTTGTGAAAGGCAACTTATTTAGCATACTCTGGATTTCTGCTGTCAAACCTAAGATCAGATCCATCTCTGGAAGCTGGGAGTGCTGTGCCAGCAGGTCTCAGCCACCTGGGGGGCAGGAACTCAGTAAATCTTGGAGCAGTCCAGGAGAGCAGCCCCCTCCTGTAATGTCCACAACATTTGACAGAAGTCCTGGAGGGTGACAGGTACCACCTGCCCTGCACATAAATCCAGAGCGTCTGCAGCACCCAGCCCCCGCAGCAACTTCTAGCTGCAGGTAAACTATGCCCACTGAAATGATAATGCAATAACTTCTAATAAAGAGAAAGAGGGACAGGCACTGCTCTACTACAGACAGCACAAGCCTGGGATTCAGAGGGCCCATGCAAAGATGCCCACAGGGTTCTGTCTGAGCGCACAAAAGCCGCACACAAAGCATTCTGATTCACGCTGGATGCACAGAGAAACGCACAAGCAACCGAGTGAAAAGCTTTCTCTACATTGTGTCCAAACTCACACGTCAGCCGGGGCGCCGCACACTTGGTACTTACAAGAGGGTTTGCTGTGTCCATCTGCTGCCGGAGCCGGGATGGGGCGAATGCAACTTGGAGGGAAAGGTGCATGGAGATGTGCAGAGAGGCGAGAGCGATGGGAAGAAGGGCCCCAGCCCCTCTTTGGGCCCCAGAGCAGCAACACTTGCTCACGGGATGGAGCGCAAAAAGGCTGGCATTCCTACAGCAGCAAGGACAATGGGGAGGGATGAGGAGGCACTGCCATAATCAAATGCAGGCCAGCTGGCCCTCCCCCAGGAAGGGCAGGCACCTCCTTCACTTGCCAAAGGCTTTGTTTTCTAAGCCACAAAGAACAAAGTGGCTGAGTAGGAGAGCACGGGAGAAACCACTGTGGGGGCAGATCCACCCATGAGCACAGGTAACCCATTCCTGGAGATGAAAACACAGATGGAGAGGGGTCAGGTAATATTCTGCCCACTCCAAGCAGAGGTCAGAAGCAGCAGCTCCTTGTGTGCAGCAGAAAAAAGACAGACAACTGAGCAACAAGAATCACCAGAGGCAGATGGTCAGGGGTCCTTTGAGGGAAAAGATCCAAGGGAGAGAGGCGGACAGAGAACACCACTGAAGGAATCCCACCATGGGAAACCCTACCATTTCTCAACCTGCCTTGCTTCACCAATCCTGAGCAGTGGGAACTGAAGCTGAACAGCTTCCCTCAGAAAGCAAACATAAGGCAAGGGCTCAAGCTGCAAGAGACTCACAAGCTATGGCAGGGCAATGACCACACTTTCTCTGAGTACCAATGAGGCACCATCTTGCACAACATCCTGAGAAGCAGGAAAAAGCCCCTGGAGCTGCCTCAGGCCCTCCTGTAATGATACAGGCAGTTCAGCTCTGGGCACCACATCACCACACAGCCACAGGGTATGCGGGTGCTGAGCCTGCAATGGGACGCTGCCTGTTCTGGTTGGGTCAGTGCCTTCTTCCACTTGTGCCAGCAAGGATCGTACACCTTCACTCCCGACATTCAGCAGGACTGGTTGTCATCCCAGACCTGGTAGAGACTGTGCTGTGGCTCACTGGACATGCTGCTGCACGTAAGGTGCTCAGTCCTGACAGGGCACACGGCTGTCACATGGGCCATTTCAAACCTGCACTCCAGGTAACCTGCACTTCACTTATGGTAAAGTCAACAGCATGGGATATAAGAGTGTTCTGGGAAATAATTCACCCAGAGAGAGCTTGAGGAAGGAAAAAATATGAAAGCTAATGCGATAAACAAGGAGAGGAAGACTTGCTGTGGCTGCTTCTGGTGTACCTATGGCAGTGTTATTGTGAAGCCAGGATAGAGAGCAGGAGGAAAGTATACTGGGGACTGTCCTTGCAGGTACCCCAGAACAGAACAGACATCAATGCATTTGGTACATCATATATACCTTTGCTTGTTCAGCTTCCCAGTTTTTCCCCAAAGAACTGTATGGTGCCAGATCCCAACACAGTCTTGGAACTGAGTAAACAAGGGACAGCAGCCAAACCAGGCTTGAAGCCACAGGGAGATGGCAGGTCCCCAAATATGCCCACATTGACTTTGTGGTATTGAAAAACAATCCTCCAGCCCACAGTCAGAGGTGGGGAAGGCAGCTTCCTTCACTGCTCCTCCTGCCTCAGCCCAGCCATCATTCACCCCCTGTCAGGCACCGAGGGTTCCTGCCACAAAGGAAGTGGGGACAAATGGAAACATCCAACTTGGCACCAGTCCTGGCTTTGGGGAGGGAACCCTGCCAGCCTGTGTGCAAGTTCCATGTGGTCTGGCCCAGCGCAGCCTGCCTCATTGCAAGGAGTTCTGACAGGCCTTCAGGAACTGCCAAGCAGTGAAAAAACACAGTACAGCAACTTGATGGGGCATATGGAGTTATGCTGTCCTGTCCCACAGCGTGTCCAGCAGCCACAGGCAGCACCCTACAAAACACTTGCCCACCACATGCAGGAGGGCCAGCACAATGGGGCCTCCCATTTCCAGTAGGCAGCGAAGTACGTGAGGGATGAACACCATGATCCCCGTGGTGGGCGTTCCACTCCCTTGGCACATGCTGAGATGTTTGGACATCTGAGCTTGCCAGCTCATTACCATAGTGCACATTGCTTACACATCCTTGGGCTTCTTCCCCAAATCCTGGGGTTTGGCACTCTGCAGGCTCTTTACCAGAAGGAAAATCAAGGACACTGCTTATTGTAGACTCTTGCTGTAGATACCCCCCTCAGATATTAGGGAAGAGACAAGGGAGTTAGGCAGGCACTGACAAGATCACTGCAGGAAGGTCAAAAGCAGCTCAGTATCAGAAGACAGTGAAATCAGTTTGGATAAAACCTTCTGCTTATCCCCTACCTCCCAGACCATGCCACTAACTTTGCTTTGGGAAGGCAGGAAACATTCTGGAGATCAAGATCAAACTCACAGGCACTGAAAGAACTGTCATGCTGTGCAACAATTTCTGCACTGATCCTACAGCTGCAGGATGTATCCCCCTACACTCCTGGTTTCAGTTGGCCACTGGTTCACAATACACACACGATATATTTACACCACCAGAATTGTTTATAGCTCTACTGAAACCAGTGAGATCAAAATCCTCGTCCCTCCCTGGGCCAGCTGCCTCTCCTCCACACAAAGTAGTGTGAAAACACTGTGCCACTACCATTTTGTTTTCACTGGGGCTGTGCAGCATGAAAGGCACAACCAAGAGGGCTGCTGCTGCTGCTGCCAAGGACTGCATCCTGGAGTTTTCATCCACCAAAAAGAAGACGCAATGCCCTCAGAAAATTAATGGGCCACTGTTGGGGCCTATGTAGCATTTGTGTCTCTGGAAATGACCCAGGCTCTGAAAAGGCTTTGAAGATGTGGAGGAACACACTGCTAGAGAGTCATGTCCAACTATTCTGGCAGCCCCAGAGCTACCACCGCAATGTAATTTCCATGCCTGAATAGAGCATGGAGCAGCCCGGAAGCTTTGAGACCTTAGAACACCTTGCAGAACCTGAAGGGGCTCCAAGAGAGCTGGAGAGGGACTTTGGACAAGGGCATGGAGTGACAGGACAAGGGGGAATGGCTTCAAACTGATGGAGGGCAGGATTAGATTGGATATTAGGAAGAAATTCTTCCCCGCAAAGGTGGTGAGGCCAGTGAGTCACAGGTTGCCCAGAGAAATTGTGGTTGCCCCATTCCTGGAAGGGTTCAAGGCCAGGACGGGGGCTTGTAGTAACCTGGTCTGTGGGTAGCATCCCTGTCTGTAGCAGTGAAGTCGGAACCAGATGATTCCTTTAAAATCCCCTCAAGCTCAAACCATTGTATGGTTCTATGATCATGTGCTACAGTCCACATTTGTGCTCCATAGACTTCCAGCTCTGGCTGGAAGGGCTCACGTATCACCAATGTTTGGCTTGGCTGCAGAATTGTCAATATGCCAAGCACCAAGGTTTGGTGCTATTTTGTGCCTTAATTCACCAGAAGAAACATGAGAAAACCTTTCCCAGGATCCTTCCCAGGATCCCCCATAATGGAAAGGGGTGTTCGGGTACCAGAGCAGCCCCTGAACATCTCTGTTCAGAGAGGTAGCAGAGCACAGGTTCTTGCCATCCTCCTATGGCACAGGAGGCACTTCTCTCTCCACTGGGGTGAAAAAAAATTACATATTTCCACAGTAAGAGGGTTCCCCACCTGCACAGCAAATTTCAGAGATGAGCCAGAGCAGACCTGCAGAGCCTCACCAAACAAATTCAATCCTCATTGCCCTGACAGAAGTGTTCTGGGCTGCCTTCTCCACTTTTCTGCCTCACACAGGATAATTTTCCATGTTTTCATGTTTAGCTGAATTTCCTCCCTCCTTCCCTGAGTACTTCTGGCTGCCAAGGCAGCTCAGAGACAGTAACTAAGTGGCACCTACATCTGGTACAGCTTAACTTTTAGTGTCTATTCTTTCTGGAATTTGAGAACTTCAATACCCAATGTTTGTACAAGTGTGGAATAAATGGAACACAGGCTCCCTGGTCTTCTGTTCTTGCCAAAGCTGTATTTTAAAATGCACTTAGAAAATCCTACTGTTTATTCATCTGCAACTTCAGAAATTAAAGAACACCAAATCCAACTGCAGATCTGCTAAATGGGTGCATGTGCACTAAACCAAACAGGTGACAAGGTCAGGTACTTAGCACAGTCATCACACACCTCCCCTCCTCCTGCTTCCCAGAATCCTGTGATGATCCAGGGATCCCTTGGTTCCCCTCAGCCACACTTCCCAGCTCTCCATTCTGGTGCTCCCTTTCCTCACGCAGGCCTCCACAAGGGAGGAGTTAGACTGTACTTAGGACTGAAGAGAAGGGTGCTACTCCTGATGGCTCAACACGCTGAATTTGCCAGCATGTAAGGCTACAGCAGGAAAATGCAGGCAGCCTACCCTGGCATGGTGGCCAAGACTGGACACAATCAGCCCATCTCTTGGCCCTTGTCATCAGAGCCAGCACTGCCATAATCCTTCTGTCCACTGTGGCCGTGAAAGGGGTTAAAAAGCTCCAGCACAGAAAGCAGAAAACGTCTATGCTTAACAGATGTGGACATTTTCTGGAAGACACACCCACCCCTTCTCCCACATGTTGACTTGAAAAAAATCACTGCAGACACATGAGCATGAGGGGACTGCTGCAGGTTATAGATCCAGTGCCCTGATGGAGTAAGTACTACATTTCACACCTTTCATAAACAATATAGCACTGGACTGAGTCCAAGCAGACTTTTTATACCCTCCTCTGTGCAGCGGATGCCTTGTCTTACCTTGTCAAAGAATTCATACAGCCTGACTGTTTCACAGACTTGGTGCCTGGTTTCATCCAGCTGGGTGCAGAATTCCTCCAGCTGATCTTCGTAACCCTGCAGCTTTGCCCTGTAAGAATGCACATCCACAAAGGAAAAGTCTTCCCATTGATTCATCTTCTTTAATGCTTCCTGTCCCCTTCTGCAATATTCCTGAAAACAAAAAGGAATTACTTACGAGGATAGAGACCTGGAATCAACAGTAAGTAGTCTTCAAGGCCATTAACAACTAGGGCTAATTAGACCAGTTTTTAAGGTTCGAATGACATGAGCAGGGGTGTCTTTGTTTACAGTAGAATTCTGGAGGCTGATCTCTTATGATTTACACTCGTCACACAGCAGCTTGTAAAGGCCTACACAGCAAGACCATGGTTCAATTAGGATCAAAAAAAGGCAGTGTTACGAGCGCATCAAAGGAGGAACAAAAAAATCCATCTTTCATCCCAGTAGTTACTTTCCCCAAGACTGGTAAATGTCATCTACTAAGTGTTGAGCTGGTAGCTTTGTCTGCAAAAGGACAGCAGGGGTACTATGCAGTGAGAAGGAATGACACACACTTTGGTGATGAACCCTCTTAGCATCATGTGTTTGGCTGAGCACATACAAGACACACATGCTACCAACTCGGACACTGGAGAATATATTTTTCCAATCCAACAACACTTACACTGGCAACAAGATCAAACTCCTTGAACTGCTTTTGTGCTTGAAGCAGCATCTCCAAAGAATCATCCAGGTTGACAGTTTCCTTTAGCCTTTTTCTGCCAACATTCTCAATCCAACTGCTGACCTAGGAGAAAAGGGATAAGCCCCGCTTGTTAGTCACCCTGTGCTACTCACCAACATAGGCCTTTATGTGGAAAGAGCAAGGAACTGCTCTCATAATGCTGGTCATCTCATTACTGGAAACAATGTGTGTAGACTTTTCCCCCCCCCATTCTGGCATTTCATCCTGAGCCTCCTGCTAAGAGTTTTTCCACTTCAGGTAACAGAGTAATTGAAAAGCTCTGCTACTGTCACTAGCTTTAGGCATAAACAGGGCAAGTGGCTGCCTGGGCTCTGTTCTGCGTGAGCCACGGTCTAAAGCAGGCTCTGCAACTTGCAGACTGGCTTGACATTCCTATTATTGTTACCCCCACCTGGGATCAAATCTCCTTGCTGCCAGATTTCCTACATCACTTCCCTTTTCTGACTGGCAGGACATTAACTATACCAGTGTGAACGTACTGATGGACTCTCCCCATCTGCAATGTTTCATGGTTCTCTGGGACTCTCTGTTACTGGTTTTCTGAAGGCAGCTCTCCACAAAGCTGAGCAGCAACTGCAGACTTCTCAGTGGAGCCCAGCTACTGCTGCAGTTATCAGCCCATATCCTCAAAGAGGGGTAGAGGACTGACTAACAAGAGCATCCTAAAAGCAAAGCAGTCATAGGAGGGCAGGTAGGATAACACAGCATCTCCATCATCAGTAGGTTTTAAAAACAGGCTGGTAAACTCATCTGCAATGCTGCAGGCATAGGTGCACCTGGAGGAAGGGACAGGCTAACTACTTCCTAACACCCACACATCCTGTTTTCCTATGTCATTTGAATCCATATCCCAACTCAACCTCATAGTCAAGGAGAAACTCCTAGTTTTGTGGACTGTGAGAAGGTTACAAGGAACAAGCCCGCTGGCAAGAGAAGGAGATGGGGGTGGGTTCTCAGTACTGCAGAGGGGCACACTGCTGCTGCCTAGAGCTCCCAGGCAGGCTTAACAGCAGGAGCAGCTGCTGCCATCACTGCTGATCTACATGCAAAGTAAGCCAGGAGCAGTAAGCGTTACTCAATTCAGTAACACCAAAAAAAAGTTCAGCTTAAAGCAGAAACAGGTTGCAGTGCTTGCTTTTGTGCCTTTTTTCATTTCTGTTCAGTATTAGGAACCTGTGTGTTTAAGAGAGTCTCCACCAGGTTCTTGCAACACTTCTTGTCCTGAACACGTTCTGCATGGCGCCCATGTGTCTACCTCCAAATGGGAAGTCATTAAAACTCCCAGATCCACCTTGGCCTGTGAAAACACTAGGTAAACTATAGCATCCTTTGCAAATCCAGCTCCCACCACAGAGGAGAGGAGTCCAGAATCCCTGAAGAACAATGGTGAAACTGATCCTAATACTGATTTTTAAGGACACATAAAACTTCTCATTTTTGATGAGTTACAGCACAGGAGACCATGTGACTCCATAAACTCAAGGTTGAGTTCAGGCTTAAGGATCTGCAACATGGACTGGGATCTGCAACACTGAAAGGACCGATGAGCTCTTGTAGGATGCTCGGACCTGAGCTGCTTTACGACTTTTTGAGGTTCTCTATCAACATGGCTACAGGTTTCAAAAGTCTTTCTGAAAGCCAGTGCCTGTTTGCTTCTGTTATCCCACGGCTGTCAAGAGTTTCAACAAGCACTAAATGAAGGGAAGTTGAAGGTCCCACAGAAGTGCAGGGGGTGGGAGGTTGAGCGTGGCTCTTGGGCTAAGGACAAGAGGCTGTTCCCCACCCGGAGCCTGTACAGAGGGCTGTGCCCAAAGGCAGCTGAGTGTGCCTGGTGCTGCACCCAGAGGGGAAGGAGTGTGCCCGGACTTATCAGATATCAGGGACCTGAGAACAGCACAGAAATCTAAACAGAGTACTCGACAGGGATGGGCAGTCAGTGTGGGGCAGGGATATTCAGCAACAGGATGTCAGCAAACCCTGCAGGAGCTACAGCCCAGAGGGGACACACAGACTTATTATCAGCTTGCTGTCATTCCTCTGCTGCTTCTCAAGGTGAAGCATGAGAATGTCTCATCAACAGTCTCACTGAGAGGGTCATAAAAGACATTCAACCTCCAAGTGTATTGCTTACCTATGAGCCTCACACCTCACAGATGTTTATTGGGTTTGACTGATCCACATCTAGAGGGAAACCAGGGGACTTTCACCTGGCATCAAGAGCTATCAGGGAAATAAGTGGCTTGATTCTCAGCACTTCTGAAACTCTATCTCAAATTCTTTAAGCATCAAGCATGGCTGTACACCTTCACAAACAGATCAACAGGCCCAGTACCTGCCATGGAACACAGTCAGAGGGCAGCAGTCACTGGAACTGACAGGGAGGCCTTACCTCCTTAAAACACTCTTCCACTTTCTCGAACTCCATCACCAGCTCCAGTTCCTGGATGCGCTTGTTTGACAGCATCACCAGCCGGTGAACACCCTCATCAACTTGATTATAAAGCACACTGGCAGCATCGAGTGCATCTCTGCAAGGGGACACAGGTCTGGTCAAGGGTTTTGCGTTAGCTCCTTCCCCCAGCACTTCATGCAAACACAACCTGGCCAACAACTGTGCTCCACTCATCCTTCCCATAGGACCCACACTGGCCATCTCCATATGGAGAACAGAAGACAACACTGCTGCTCCTTGCACATTACCATGATTCACCACTCTGACCCCAATGAAAATAACCTGGTAGGAAGGACAAGAGCATCTCCTCCCAGCCAGGCTCCTTGCAAAATTTACCGTATTCTCACACTTTCAGCTTTTCATAAACATCGATTGTTGCATCAATGGATTTTCACAAAACACAGGGTCAAGCAGTTTCAGTATCTAAATATCTCCTGAGTGACAACAATACTGAGTGCCTGATGTCCCACTCAGGATTTCCACCAGCCAAACAAAAATGCAAAGTGTACCGCAGCTCAGTGCCAGGAGAAATCAGATTTTACAGTGTTGTGCTGAAGAGATTCATAGACTGAGCTCCCAATCTTCCACAGGCAGCTGTGCTGACCAAAGCCCAAAGGGCAACATCTCCCTGGCCAGCCTGCCCACAGCACATAGGCAAGCATGGAGGGGTTCAGGATGGAGCCCAGTGCCTTCTGATACTGCAGCCAGTGTCTTGGTAAGATGATGAGTATTAGAAAGCTCCTTTTAGATCTGTGCAACACCTCTCCAGCACAGGCTTGGGTGAATTACAGATGGGATCCAGCAGACAGAAGAGAATTCAAGTTTAATCTTCTTATATTCCTTCTGCTTCTAGACTTCCCCTCCTACAGTTATGAGCTCAAGAGACAGCTACAAGAAAACACTACAGCCTCCTTCAGCTGTGCTCCACACTGGCATGTTCAGCTGCCTGGTCATCTCCTGTACTCACCCTAAAGTAATTTTCATTTCATTGTCTTACAACCTTCTGACTTATTAGAGCGTGGCTTTTTTAATCATATTAAAATTATCAGAAGCACTTGCAAAATAGGTAGCTAATACTGCTAATGGAATATAATTCAAAACAATTCAGCATACATGTTCATTTCTGTCTGGGGTTACAGGCAATCTTGAACCTATGAAATGCAACAGAATACCTGCACTTAGCAGCAGTCAATCCTATAGTTTTTATGTAGTATTTAACTGACACAAGATAGCACCATATGTCTGGACAACTAGCTCTGCATAGCAGAAATCCACACTATTTTTCCATTCAGAATTCCACCCAGTGTGCAACAGCCAACTTCTCAAACCTCAGGCTCTTAGATACTTTTGTTTTTCCTCTTTGAAATGCCATTAGACTGAATTAATTTCTCCAAAGTGCAGCCAAAAATAGCCAAATAGTTTCTGGACTAAGATCACTGCTATTGCAGAGCAGACAGGTTCTCTACAGAGACTCTGCAGGCTTCAATGGAAAGATCCGAGCTGTAGCACTGCCCTGGCATTTCCCAAAACCACCATAAACAAACTGTGACGATATGAGCCTTTTGTTTTGTAATCGTTTCCTACAGACAGACCCAGATCCAAGCCAGGAGACTCACAGCAGCAGAGTCATAATCATTGTCCAAGCTGAGCTCTGGAAAGTGTTTACAGAGCAGGTTGTGGAGGCCAGTTCCCGTCAGCAGCAGTGACACAGCTGGGACAGCTAATGAGAAACAGTTCGGACAATGGCTGCAAGTTAAATTTGGCAACACCATTAATGCTAGTCGGTTTTGTGCAGCAGAGCATATCTGTCAAGTCCCATTTTCTGAGTAAGTCTCCAGCATACTGATGGCCAGACAGGCAGACACCCTTCAGCCTTACTCCCACAAGGCTGAATTCCCTGCTGGCATGAATGCTCTCATCCACTCAGGAAAACACATGGATACAGCAAACAGTCTTCCTCCCGCTGGCACAGATAATCAAGCATCAATAACTTTAGGCATTCCATGCTGCTATATGCAAACATTTGCAATTATCCCCTCATGAGGCAAAATATTTTTCCAACCTTTCCCTGAGCTTCCATGGAAATTACTTTGGTGTTGATGCTACTTCTTTGATGGCACTCATCAGCAAGCCAGATTGACCTGCTAGACCTTTCTGTAATAGGAGTCCTTATGTCCACCCAAGCCAGTGACAAAGCAAGCATCCATGACTTCAGCACTTAACATGGTATTGTCGGATGGCAACCTGATGCCAAAGGGACCTGAGACAAGTGTTCCTGAAGACAACACTGCAACTATGGGGGGGAAAAAAAAATCACCCTCAAGGTAGAGGGATAGGAAGTGATTATAAAAAAAAGCTAACAAAACCCACATTTCAAGTCTTTTTAAACCAGAAATAGGCATACCACAAGGTCACTCTGTAAAGAGGTTAATTCACTATGCCACTGTGGAAAGGAATGGCCTCTTGAAGCCCACTTGAGACCAGTGCTGGCCTTATGACCAGCAAACCCCTCCAGGGAAAGTCAGGTTCAAAACTGCAGCAATAAAACACTCCTGCTGGCCCCACTCATCAGACCCTGAAGAATCCATTTCAGGAGAAGGGGCTTGAGTGATTTTTTTGGTGCCAAACTAAAGGACTGAGAAAAATTCACCCCAAACAGCACTTCCGGCCCCATACTTCTTTTCGCAGGAGTGCCTCTGAAGATCTCAATCCAACCAAGCCTTTATATGCATTTGCAGAAGGTGGAAGGGAGTTTCAGTTTAGAAGTGAGCACTGAGACCTTTGCCCCATTGGATGTAATAATAAAATACATACTTCAGTAAATAATGTGGCAGCTACAGATGTACATCTATGCACACTCAGCCATCTTCCCTCTATCTCAGCTGATTCAATGGTACTAGAAGCGACATCCTGTTACTGAACACACACACAGAAAACCTTTGCTTTACTGATCCACAGGCATCTCAAACTTATCTGAAGTCAGTCTAGGATGCATTTGGGAGTTTATGCTACAAACAAGGACAAGACAGAGAATTCAGTTCAGAAGAAGGCTGGAAACTAACTCTTATGACTAAGTTGGGCTGTTTGGGGTTATATAAGCCAATATTCCTTACTCTTGTCATTTAAGTGATTCTTTTCTCTGCGAATATTTGCAGCAGGCTACTGATGCCCTTATCAGTCACAATTCAACACTCTAAGGCTGCCCTTTCTCATGGTCCTGCCAATGGTTTCCTGAGAGACTGCAAACAACACGCACAGAAAAATGTTTCCAAACAGCTCCTCTGGGCTCAGAGCCCCCAAGCAACTTCAGCTATGGCCTTACACCATTCCTCCTCCTCTGTGAGCTCCTCCAGCATCCCAGCACCTCAGCTCTTTGTTTCAAGGACCAGCCACGTTGTTTTCACATGTTCTGCCTCGCTTGGCAGGCATTCATTAAAACCTCAGCATCTAGTTGTTGGTCTTCTGTTGCATCTCCAAGGTAACTCCATTCATATGTTGTCAGCCCAACAGTTCACTTTTACCAGCCCACAGGCTCTCTGACTAACATCCATCTTTTGCTCTCTTACACAGAGGAAAATATAAGCCTTTCCATGCTGTAGTATAAAGTAGGTGGGTAAACTTAGCCAAACAAAGACATTACTCACAGTCCATGGGAAAGGTTGTTTTTTTGATTCACTTGGGTACTCCAGCACTTACAGGCAGGATCCACTGGGCATTAAGCCTGTTCTCCCAAACCTCTGCACATCTGTTTATCTATTTACACACACACACACACACACACACATTTGCTGATCTAGATCTTAAAAACTTCCTAAATGATTTCCAGTACACTAGTAAACTCCACAATATCCTGAAACAGGGAGTTTAATGGGGAAAATGGTATTTCACACAAATATCTATTTCTTTTTCAGCTTCAGACTCAGAAGCTTTTAATTCATGTCCTTCAGTGCCTTCAAGGCAGCTTGGAGTAAACAAACCAAATATTGAAAATTTGGTCAAAGAAGAAAAAGTGACTTCCATCCTGGCACACAAAGGAAACACCTGGTTGTTAAGGACTCTAAAGATATTTTAATAGTGGCCTGTGCAACTCTGAGCACGAAAGGCAGAGTTGTTTGAAGTCAGTCGAAAGTCTAAGCTCAGCTCAGATTTGTGTGGATGCATTGCAATTTCCCTGCACATGGGAGTGTGGTAATAAGAGTCTTTCACTACATTCTTCCATGGCCAAATCATCAAAAGCAATTTTGCAATAGTGCAGAGTCAATATAATTTATAGCAAAAAGGAGTAGCTTGATGTCAGTTTATGTTTCCCCAAATCCTGTTTTCATTGGGCAATTATTGTTTCAGTGGAAAAGGTTCCAAACGTCTTCAGTTTTCTGGAGAAGTGCCAAGCTGTTGTATAATGGAAGGGTAATTTTAAACCTATAATTTAGAAAGACCATTTCTGTCTGAATCCATTCTTCAAAAAAATCCAGCCTTAGAGAGTTACACTTTAGTTCTCAAAGCAAAATACTTGTTTTGTTTTCAAAAAATAGATGGCCACTGAAGAAGCATCCAGCAGAGTCACAAAAGGAGGTGCAGCCTGAGCCATGGCTGCCGATGGCAGTGAGATGCAAACAGGAGAGCACAGGGAAGGGAGCAGCAGAACCATCACTACTCTGCACCTTCTTGTCTGCTCCTTGAAGAACTGCTCTGACAAACAGCAAGAACAACAGATCTAACAAAAGGGCTGAAATCAAGAGTTCATCCTCTGACCAGCCTCGGTCAATTTTAAGATGGTAAAAATTCATGGACGGAAGGAAATGCTACATTTTGGTAGTGTATTTGATGGGGTTTAGGCAAGTACAGTGCAGATAACTTGTCCTGGGAAAATCAGCCTTAAGCTCATTTGTTCTGTAATTCAGAAGAAATACAGTCAGATGTTACAACATTAGCCTCATCTTGCATTCCATTCTTGGTGCTGAACTTCTCTTGCAGATGTCTGTACAGGTTTTAGCAGAAAATAAATAGGATCTGGCAACTAGGAGGTTTAAAGGACAGATAAGCCCAAGGACATCATCCAGATTACGTATGCTGATACCTTGGCTACAAATGACTTAAAACATCCTGAGTAATGCTTCTGGAAGAAATCCTTCCAGGCCTGCAGGGACAGTCCTGTGTGCCTGAGGGACATTTTGCAGGATGAGAAATGTCATTCTTGGTCATTACTGCATTTTGGTAGCAACCTACATAATTGCCATATTTATAATGATCCCATAAAAGGAGGTCAGCCTCAAATACACAGTCCTGCTCTTTGAGCTAAGAGCTTCAAATGCAGCTGAGGTTAAAATTCAAACTAGCCATGGTGAAGCTAAAGCAGATACTGCTAAATAAACTAATTATTCTCCGCAGCACACAAATAGCCATGGTAGTTTCAGCTGCCTGATAAAAGCATCTGAGGAACTGGGTACATTTTTTAGAACCCTAGAGTGTCCTTACAGAGGCACAGAGGTCAAACACCAAATATGGGGTTGCCTGTTCCCACTGAGGATGGGACCAGTGGATCTAGGTGAGACCACAGACCTAGCTGAATCCCTCCTTGTTAGGTTACCTGACCTGGGAGCAAACCATCCAATTAATACAATGCACTGAAGACCACAACTGCCAAGAGAATTCTCTTCTGGAGCATAGTTCGTTTAAATGTGTTTTTAGCAGAAATACACTCAGAAATCCCTTTAAAAGCCAAGGGATCAATGCACACAGTTAAACAAGTGTCCAAGCACAGTTCCAAGATGTGACCTTTGTTTCTTTCTCCTGCCTGGCTTGCATTCAGTTACAATAAAACTGTGTTCAGACTCTGGTTGATTTTAAATCCCAGTAAGATCCACAAAACTGACTGGAAAAAAAAAAATATTGTAAGAAATCCCAAACCAACAAGTACCCTGCTTATGGGGAAAGTTCCCTCCACAGTGGAGCTGTGGATAGGATTTGGAAACACCATTCTAGGAACACTAAGCCTCAAGATGTGGTTTTCTACCAGCTGTAAACAATTTCTACCTCCAAACCTTGTCTAATGTACATTAACTTGCTTATGTTTATACTTTATATCCAGGTCTAATGCACCAGTCTAAGAGCTGTGTTCCTGATGCTGTGACCACCAGGCTTTTAAGGTGCCCTGCTCCAATATATATACACTGTCACCTAAAAAAGCCAAATACCTATTTCACTGATACATCCTTTTGCGCACTTCCAGGGCCATGATCCATATAATAGCAGGGACCGTGCTATTAACCAGCCCAGCAAATATCTATCCCAACATAGTTATATAAAAAATGGTGCTTGTGCGATAGTCTGGGCTGAGACAGGAATGTCAAGCAGTTCAGCTAACATCCTATACTGGAAACTTTTTGCAATTTTTTCCATAATATTTTTAAACAGATAAATCACAGTGTGTCATTAATTACCTAATGCCCTGTTGGCATGACAAGCATTGCAAACAAAACCAAGCAAAACTGGAGTGTTCTGGGTAAATTTTTACTGAATCCAAGAAGATTTAGGACATAAGACAGCAGAAAATAAAAAACAGAAAGGGAGCTGAGGGAAACCACCTCATAAAAAGCCTAAGAGGACAATGAAAACTTACCTAGACAGAATTCTGCAACCTTTTAGCTCTCTGCAAATGCCACAATTGACGCCTCACAGCACTTCATGCACTCAGAACGACAAGAGCCCCAGATCCACTCTCCTTTATGTGCGGAGCAGCGAGATTTGTTTAATGTGAGCGTAAGTGCTTTTTACCAGGCTAAAACCACCACGCAAACAGAGGAAACAGGTTAGACTGTAACCAAAATGAATACCAAACAGCACAGTGTGTGTTTGGGTAGAAATGTCCCCGTGTGCTCCTCCCTCCACCTGACACAAACAAATAAGGCCAGGGAAGAGCCCTGCCACCCATACTGGGCCAAAGGCTTAGTGCTCATCATCACCTTCTGTGTCACCAGCAACAGTGCAGAGGCGTCTCGAGGCAGCCTTTGAGGCCAGAATTTAAGCACGTTTTTTCATCTGGCTTCAAAGGTATACTGAGTATACATCTTGTCCCAAGACGGAGGTTTTAGGATTAGGTCCACAGGAGGAACACGCGAAGGACCCTACAATGAAAGATGGCTCTTGCAGACCAAGAGTCAGGAGTGTGCACTGTGGCAAATGATAGAACGAGAGGCTCCCAAAGCTCCCAGGGAAGCAGGAAGATGAGCAGGCGCTAGTTCAACTGCCATCAGTGAGAGTGACACAAGCATTAGCATCTTCTGAAGCACGTACAAACACACAGAGCCACAGCAGACACACATGTCTAAAGCAGAGAGGGGATGGCAGAAGACAATAATGCCTCCAGGAAGCATGTCCCAGTGTAAGTTGCCTGCTATGACCCCCAGCCTGTGGCAGCAGCTGTCAGTTTGACAGTGCACACACTGTATCTTACAAACCAAGAAGTCCAGCCATTTCAGTCTGCCCAAACTGGGCTTATACACCAGACACCTATCTCCTGCCTAACCTTGCTCCCAACTTGTTCCGCATTTTCGATGATCAGCTTAAGTCTCTCTGACTCTACTCAAGCTTCAGAGGGTGCTGTGCAGTCCCTTGGCAGGGGGCAGAGAGCCTGTACATGATCCAGATTTACTTCCACCACAGGGAGCTCATACACCATTCTGCAGAATGGCATATGCAGGCCTTGTAATATACCAGGAGTTGGTACCAGCAGGAGCCTTGCTGAAGATCCACAAATATGAGCTCTACAGAACCACACAGTTACACCCCACTGCATCGTTAACTGGCCACAGCTTCAAGTAGACCCAGAGTCTCAGTAGTGTGTGTGGAAGCCAGAACATGAACTATGGAGGCTGTTAGCTGTAAGATCACCCTCTTTGTCACTGTAATTGAGTCAGATCCAGCACCAGGAACCTGGCAGCTGCTGCTCAGGAAGTCTGCTCTGTACTGTCCATTACCTCTACTCAGCTCAGGTCCCCACCCAGGCCTTCCAACTAGATCACCAAGCCACACTAAAAATAGACAGCTCACAAAACCAGCTCTTGGCTCTAGCCACTCCACCCTCAAAATACAGAGACTAACTATACTGCCTTCTGCAAACAAAGGAGAATTCACTCCTCCATCTATTTATAAGCTGCTTATTTACAGCTTGCAAGCACAGAATCTTTTCAGATGAGGAGCTTGGGGGAAGAGATTATGCTTTTTCTGGTTCCATGTTGCACAGAGCCAAGTACTCAACATGATCATTCCTTCACCATCTGAGGTTTTTCTCCTTTCAGCTCTCACCTCTAGCCTTGGGACTATCTTGCCCATCACCATGCAGAGCATGACACAGTCCCACTCCTGTGCACAGTGAGAACACAAGTTCATGGTAGAGCCAGGCAGGTGCATTCTGGTTAATCTAGTATAAACCATCTATATATTCATATAAAACGGTTATACCTTCTTTAGTCTACTTGTGACTCGTTACACATCTACAGGACAAAAGGCATTCACTGGGCACTTTGTCTAGGCACACGTTTCCAGCTCCTGGCTATGCTCACAGAGCAGCAATGAGAACAACAGTGAAAAACATCTGGCTAAACACCAGGTTAAAAGGATCCTGGCCTTGCTGCCCAGCTCCACATCAAATCCTAACTTCAGCAAGAGCTCCCACTGCTGCTGCCTGGCTTCTAGCAACTTCTCTGACATTTCCATCATAAACTGTAAGTTTTTGACATCCACTACAGAAGCAGCAAGATATCAGTCTACCTTTCACAGCTGCCTCAGTGAGTTGCCTGTAAGCTACAGGTTAGGTGATCACTGCACTAGATAGCCAGAAGCCAAAGCTACACCTGCTAACCAACTCTATATACCTTATTTAAAAGACTGTGGTTATTAAAAAAATTCCTGTTTGAAAGTACAGAAAAAAGCATTAACAGCATTGAAGTGATGGAGGTCGCTGTGCCATTTGGCCACACTTACCAAGAAGAACTTCAGCTAGGCTTACAGTTCTGCCTTTCAAGCCCCAAAAAGACTGGGACAGCAAAACCTCGAAGGGTTCAGCTAACAGACCTGGAGAAGTACTGAGCCTTCAGCACAGTGGATGGTGTGAAGGTGAATGCGCTGGCTTTAAATCCACCAACAGCGAGCAAGTGGCAATGCCACCTCTAGCAGTCCCCCTGCACCTCTGGGTGGCCAGCCCTATCATTACAGCACTTCAAGAGGCGCCACAAAGATACTGGCTCATCAGTGCCACACTCACACCAGCTCCAGGCGAAATTCAGCCTGGTCTTGCTGGAGGTGGGAGATCTCAGAGGGGCCAGCTGAACACACCACAGCCCCTAAGCCAACTCCCTGCAATAAGCTGACTGCAGGATGTATATTCTGGTAACTGAGCTCCTCCTTCCTAAGCTGGGAAAAGGCAGAGTTCCAGACAGACTGCTTGGAGAAGTCTGTCTTTCCTTTTGTGGATAAGCAGCTGGATGGGTAAGGCTATCTTTCACATTGGTACTTGGTGGAGAAAGGAGTATGAAGACTCCTGGTCAGCTCACAATGTGAGCAGTTGCTGGTCAAAGCCACTGCTGTGGTGCTACAGCATCTCAGGATGGGACCATCCAGGAAAGACTCCTGGAGGCTCTTAAATCATCTGTTAGAGAAACAAATGGACAGAGCACAACACATCCCTCCTGCATGCTCACATCTTTGATGGGATGAGTTCAACTTTTGCAGGAAAGAACCTGTGTCACTGGCTTAGCAAAGCCTCATAAACCACAGGTCAGACCTGAGCAGCAATGAGATGCCACTGCTCTGTGCCATAAAACACTCCAAAGGGCATCTCTGCTCTCCAGGAGGGCAGAGTGAGCAGAGAAGGTTCCACAACCAATCTCACGGGAAGAGTTTCATTACTAAAGAAAGACTAAAGCAAGTCTTGTTTGCTGTGTGCTCTTGAAAGGTATTTGGCAGATAACATCTGATTGCACTGAGCACATGCCTGCTTCCTTGCCTGTTTTAAGTTATTATCTTCTACTTGTGGTCAGGCATTTTCAGAAGGGTTCATCCATCTCTATTCTTACCAGCTCCTGGTGCTCTTTTTCCACATGAAACCACAAAATAGCAAGAAAGACATCTGTGAGAGCTAGAAAAAGATATTGCCTGAAAAACAAAGCAAGTCAATCCCTTCTTTGGTTAATCCCAAGGTGAAGGTACACATGGGCTTGTCATATTTATTCTTAAAAAAAAAAAAAAAATCACAATTTTACCTTTAGTTCTCCATTTGTAGTTAGCATATTTTAATTAAGTGGAGCCAAAAGTCCAGAAAACTGCTCTTAACATTGTCTTCCTCGTTTATATGTAATTCTTGCACATTCAGACAGTCACCTGTTCACAACTGGCCCCAACTTACAACTAAGAAGTCCTAGCAGGCATGACTCTGTTTTATCAGACTTTTGCACCACACTAGACAATAAAAAACTAAAACAATGGGACATGTAATGTAAAAGAGCCAAAAGGTGGCTTAGAAGAGTAAAGCCATTTGACTTGGTTATGTAAATAATTTATTTCAAGTATTGGAAAAATGGGTGTGAAATTAGGCTGTTAAGCATTGATCAAGAGTTTACAATTCAAAGTTCAGAGCAGCAGTACCACAAGCTCTGCTGAGAGCACAAAGCCAGTCCTGTTCCCTTTTCACATATCACCAGTTAGAAATCCAATATTGGACCTACATACATCAGTAGCCACTCCATGCTAGCTTAGTTGGCCAAATATTTTGCCCCTACCTACTAAGATCATATCTGTTAAAGAAGCCTTTGAAAATCATAACTTTTTCAGTATTAGCAGAGCTTAGAACCTTTAATATCTGCACATCAGGTAGGAAAGGAGGAGTAAGTGCAAAGCCATGGAGGACGCAAAACCAACAGTGCCTTATAGAGTTCTGTAGCTCAGTGATAGAGCTTTCTTCCCCATTTGAAGGGATCCTGGAACAAAGAAGAGTGGACTTCTTTAGTCCTCTGCCCCAAGTAAGATGAAAATTAAAATACTGCATGGATTTTAGTTTCTGCAACTACTCCACAGCCTAGAAAAGAATAACTTTCTCCTGCTATATTCATCTGCACTCCTTAGGCTGGAGAGAGTCACATGTATTTGAGCCATGGCATACAGTTTCCTTCCACACTGGCAGACAATGAATATAAGCTGAATTAAACAGAGAACATGCTACACAGCTTCAGCATGCACTCCAACACCATACAATCAAAGAATTTTGTGTGTATCCCCCACCCCTGCCCTTGCTAAAGTAATCAAAGCAGTAAATTATCCTTAGGGGCTCTGTCAGATCAGGTTTCAAAGCTGATCATTTCCCTGCACAAAAACACAGGCTTACCTTAAAACCAAAACAAAACATAGAACTCATGCACATTCTCCCCATTCTCCTCGAACTCTCAAGTTGCTGTGTTGCTTAAAATAAAAGAAATAATAATAAAGAAACCTCAACAAAACAAAGCACAAAAGCCTGCATTATTGTGCTTCTCATGTCACGTGAGAATGAAAAGATTATACAGTACTAATTCAATCCAAAATTGCATCAAGATTACTTCACCAGTTCATCAAGAGAACTGTGTCTGCATAGTCTGCCAGAGCTCCAGACTGGAGTCACAGCAAGCAGGGAACAGAAACAGTTACACAGCCTGCCCCCATGCTCCCCTCTCTGCACCAAAGTGTTGATCCTCTTCTTCCAGTGACAGGTAGCAACTTGCACTATCATCTACTTCCTGAATTTTAAAAGAGAACTGTTCTTTTCACAGTATTTGGTTGAGGCACTCCCTAACTACTTTGTTATCTTCACTTCATTCCCTCCCTTCAAGCCTCCCAGCTTGTATGGCAACAGGGAGTTTAACCAGAGCAGGGCTGTGGATGCATCGAGCTATTCCACAGCACCCTGCCAATCCCCTGCACCCTCACGCCAGCGCTTATCTCATACTGGGCTGGAAGCTCCTGGGTGCAAAGGCTGCCTTTTTACCTTGTTGTTTGCACAGCACATAGCACAGAGGCCTTCTCATGCTGATAGGCTTCAGGTGTTTTAACAGCACAAACACAAGTTGTGCAATGCCCTGGGGATGTCAAACAGCTGGGCTCTCTCAGTCCCTGCTTCTCATACCAAGCCCACAAATGGGCAGTATTTGTTTGTGCAAACTGTACCAATGTGCGAGGAGATCAGAGCCTGCTGCAGCCAGCAAGCATTCCTCCCAGCCAAGGTCCTTGGAAATCCCCTTGCATAAGGAGTGCCTTAGGAAATCACACACGATATTGGCCTGCACCTAAACATTCATCACTGGTATCATCAATTAAGGCTTATGTTTTAGAGGTACCCAAAATATCCAGTTCTCTCTCCACTACAGAAGATAAATCTGATTTGGTTTGAAAAAGGAAGTTGAACCATCTAAGTGAATCCACCTGGACTAGTTTTTGGACTGGGGAAAAAGCAACCAGGATAAGAGTAAAATTCATTACATTTTTCACATTGCCTGCTTTCAACATAATTCCTTGCTACACAAAGCTGTTCTCCAGCCTGCACCAACGATGGGGCACCTCAGGGCAACTCCCAGCACCTGCTTTTTGCTCATCTCCATCCCCTCTTCTCCCACTCTGGGGGCTCACCTGTAGTCTTGGGTAAGGGTGACACAAGACTCCTCCTTCCCCAGTCTGGCCAGGAGCGCTCCACCCTCCTGCTGCACCTTGACCAAACTTGCATCTTCAAGAACGTTCTTCATCAACTGCCTTGAATTCCTCAGCAGCACAGCTGCATCCTGGAGGGATCACAAGAGTGAAGCAAGCAGTTACTGCAACCTACAGGCAATGAGGGAATAGGCAAAAACCAGCACCTAAACCAAAACACACCCAAACCACATCTCACCTCAGCCCACTCTAGGAAGAGGGGAGGTTGGTTCCCACAGCTGCTTCTCTCCAGCCTGACAAGTCTAAAGCGATAAACAGTGCTCCTTATGCTCCTGATACCTTCCCCATCAGGCTAAAATTGTGACCCAATTCCCATCATTGTGGTTCCATTCCTTTGCTGAGCACAGAAGAAATAAGCTTTCCAGCCTCACTTCCCACTCACACCTAGCTCCTACTGTTCTGAGAGCCTGGATCTCCATGGCTCCAAGCCTTGGGACAAGATGCACATGAAGGGTTTTTGGATATACAGATGTGTGCAGAAAAGCCACTACCACATCCTCCATCATTTACTACTGGGACCCTCAGTGCAGAGCTGGCAGCAATTCCCTGTACCATGTCAGGGGTACAGCAGCTTCTCAAGAGGAGAAATAGAAAGTTTGTTAACACACAGGCTTGGTTTTTGTCCCTTCCCCCTCTTGCCCACTTCCAAACTTGTGTTCTGGAGGCAGCAAATCTGGAACCACAGCACAGAACTAAGCTGTCACCTAATTTTATTCCAGGCTATTCAAGCCGACCTGATGCTGCACAGCCCAAGGCAGCTGCTCTGTTCCTGGCACACCAAAGTTTGTACCAGCTACAGAGCTCTGGAGCTGCTGGAGCAAGCACCCATCAGCAACAATCCCAGCTGGAGACATTTCCTGGATGACAGGAATGTGAGGAATCAGACAATCAGCTTCCAGACCCACTGAAGCCTCTATCACTTCATTCGGATTAGCTTCTACTAGTACTGGGAAACTCTGGTACTACAGCTCACAAATTCAGAGCTACAGCTTTTCTGCAGCTATCCAGCCTCATGCTCTCTTCTGTCTCAGGTCCACCTCTGATCCGAGGTGGGGGACATGCTTACCTCAGCCTTTTCTGGTAATTTTGCAGATTCCACTTTATTAATAGCTCCCTGAAGGAAGGCACAAACACTCTGGCATCGTTGTAGCAAGTATTCCAGCTTCTACAAGAATAAAGGACCAAGGCAGAGATTATTGTCTCACAGCTGACAGGAAAGATCTTCTGAGCTTGCAGAAATTTAGGAGTACAAAAATCAAGAGAGGATCAAACACATTAATCCAAGGGTTCAATATATCATTCAGTGAGACTGTATTAGCAAAGAGAGGCCCATCAGAGGCTTCAGATGCGTCACACTAGACCAAGGCCTCTATGCAGACCTTAGAAACCTGCATACTCATGCCTTGGATGGGATACGCTTTACAGAAAAAAAAACCAACAGTCCACTTATGTCTCACATTCTTCTATTAGCATTTTTTGTAACTTTCCATGAAGATGAATCACACTGCATGAATTTGAGAACAGAGTATAAAACAAGTACTTGGAATTTTTCTACTTTAAATCATTTCTCTTCATGTTAAAAGTAGTGTAAATAGAAGATTAGGAAACTGGAAAGCTTCCAAAATTAAGCACCTTAACCTATGGACAAATTTGAAATCCTTCCACTCTTCAGAGTGGGGGGGAAGCAGGGAGAAAAACAAAGAAAGAAAGTCCAAACGTTTCATAAGGGTTCATGAGGCACTATTTTTTAGAAAAGTCAGTAATACAAAGCCTGAATACTATCAGATGCCACCCTCTAGCCACTGAAATCAAAAGAAGGGAGAAACAGTTACTCCAAACTAACCATGTTTAAAACAAAACAAAAAAGTAGCTGTTTGAATCTTTACTGAATTGAACTTCCTCCTCCCTGGAGTGCTGGAAACGCACCAACAGTGACAGATTAGCAGGCAGGATGCAGGTGAGATCACTGAGACAGGAAATAAATGCTGTTTGCCACATAGCTGCAGAGCTAAAGGAGCTGAGCACATGGGTCATTATCACACACTGTAAACAGGCATGCCATCCAGAATGATTCCCATACTAACTCCCTTTGCTAATATTTTACATGTTGAGACAAGAAGTAGCCTGATATTATGGTCCTTTCTTCAAGAATTACCCTTCTGCACAGACAGTGCACTTCAGCTCTCAAGGTATTCTCAACTCCGTCCATTAAACTAATCCATAACCTCTTGTAAAGGTACTCTGCTTCCACACTGCCAAATCAACTTCTTAAAGTCAATCCTGGGCACCACCATTAGGCTTCTGTACCCCTACTGCATCAGCACAGGTTCACAGAAGTACTTCTAGATTGAAGTTTTTAAAAAAGGGTTCTAAAGTAAGTTGGAAAAAATAAGTTAACATTTGGCAAATGCCAAGCCTATCTTCTGAAGCCTGCCACCAGCACCACAGTGGTGTTATCAGTGACATCTCAATCTGCTTCAAGAACTGCACTGTGCCACACAGCACTCTGAGCAGCGAGGTCGGAAACAAAAGTCCACTGGACCCTCTGGAAGCTGAAGTGACAATTCTGTTAAACATCAGGGTGAGCCAACTCAATGCGAAGACAGTCAGCTTGTGTGCAGATTTACAGAGATTTAATCCTGTCTAGTCTCAGTGTGCCAAATAACTCAAATAGAGCTTTTAAAGATTCAACAAGCATGGTCCACAGCACTCAGGTTCCCTCCACAGCATTAAGTGCACACAGAGCTGGGTATTGGTATAACGGATGCTATCCCTGCAGGCTTCTGGCAGTCTGCACATACCCTGCTGCTTGCAAGTAAAAGATATTCCTAGAAGAAGAATTCTGAACTGATTATCTGGAACTTCCAAGTCTTACTCATGCAAGGATTGCAGATTTTTGCAAGGAGATAATAGCCTGGTCTGGGGAACTTGCTCCAAAATCATAAAGACTTAACTCTTGTTACTACGCTCAAGTTCTACATTGTTAGTCCAATGGAAAAACGATACAAACATCTCCTCCTGAGATTAGTTTCAGATGTCTGTCCTCCTGTCTAATTCAAGAGCCACTGCATATCACAACAAAACAAGATTCCATTTCAGATTTGACCATATTTTGAAGGCAAGAAAGCATTAATGCAGTTCAAGCAGATGAGCAAAAAACTAAAATTTTAGTTCCTGCAGTCACGCCAATAGACCACAGTGCGTACCCATCTTATGAAGACAGCATTTTTCTGATAACGGAGATTCATTTGCATTCACAGTTTTACAGGAACATTGTCTTTTAACACTTGTAGTTCAGCTGTTGACAGGTTCCTCTTGTTCCCACCTGTTACCATGCCATTGCTTCTCTCAGACACCAAAGCACACAAGACATCCTACTCACCCTGCGGAAGCTTAGCCAGTCCTGGTGGCAGTATTGGAACGTCCCATCCAGTTCTAGAGGCAGCTGTGAGCTGTCTATGTGCTTATGGAGGGATTTCATGGAGGTGAGAAGTTCAAACTGCACAGGAATAGGAGGGAAAAGAAAAAAGCACACTTGCATTAGGGTGTGAGTACTTGAGGAGGAGGGGAAGGTTAACAAAAGGCAGAACTCATCATTTCTTTATCTATCTTGCACAGAAGCACAGAATGCAGTGTGTATCTGCAGTATCACTACAATATGAAGGGGGGAAAAAACCCAATTCAATCTTAGAGCAGCTTGTTGAACAGCTCAGTGGGCGAACCCTGAAGGAATGCAGGCCACAACATGCTGTTTCACCAGGCAGAACATCTGTGATGGAAGTCTGGCAGCAGCCAGCCTTCTCCAGAGCCAGTACCTCCTAGTGTAAGCAGAGCAACTCCCTCATACGTTCCCACAGTTGGGCTGCGATTTGCATCTGTTTAGAGAATCTGGGAGGTTAAATCCAGCCCCCAGCTTCCCCATCTCACTTTCTGGAAAAAGAGTCTAACAGAGCAGCCTCTGCCCTGCCCTCAACTCTCCACTCATCACAGCAGCTAGCTCCTCCAAGAATTTCTTGGATCTTGTAACAGGTAACTTGCCTTCTGCAAGTCTGTAGTACCTCAGAGCATTTCTACACTCACAAGAGCAACAAGTGCTCCTGCAGGTACATGGAAGCCAGCCCAGACACAAACTCAGGTGCAGACATTTAACTCCCACATACACAGTGCAAAGTTTCCACCTCCTTACAAAATTGTGATGATGTTTCCAATTCCTCCTGCATGTTCATGTATTTATCAGCCTTTCCTCTGTTCCCTCCTACACTCTTTGTGTCCGTTCCATGTGTTTAATGTTTCCTGTAGCTCTCTCTGCATGCACAGGCCTGCGGCCCCCATTCTGACTCCAAATTCTTCCACATGGGGGCAATAAGGAAATGGACTAATAGCATTTGTTATTCTTTAGCCTTTTGGGACACCACACCACACACACAGCAAACCTGATGCCTATCAAAACATCTTCATCCACAGAAACCAAAAGAGAGGTCCCGGCCTACTCTGAAGCCTACAGAGTTTCAGCAGACACAGAATTTCAGTCCATTCTTGTAGCTTGCAACAGTCTTGAAGCACAGGAAGAAGACTAAGATGAAGTCTGATCCTCTGTTCACTCACCACAGAGTGACTGGGAGCCTACATTTCTTACACAGCTATTGAATATTAAGACAGTTTTACTTCTAGTGGGGGCCTTCAGTGATGTTGTGGTAACTTTCCCTCCTGTTAGTCTTTCCAGACATTTTGGTTACAAAGGGAACTTCACACAAATGCCCTTCTCATCTTCCCCTTCTTGCAGAAGTCTCTCAGCCACTGGCAGCAGCAGGTATAAGGAAAGGAAACAGGAGAGATGCAAAATCCAGGAAAGCAACGAGCACCTTCAAAGGTGGAGTTCAGGATTTAGCCTAATGTGATCTCTTCCTGACCACACATTTCCCCCCTAGTTAATGGGAGAACATGAAAAGCATCCCCAGCTAATTGTGCAGGGCTCCTCCATGCAGTTATCCATGTTCCCAACAAACCCCGTGTCTTGAGCCCCCAGCAGACTGATGTAGTTATGGTGCAAATGTCACTGATGGACGTGGCAATAAACAGAGCATGGCAGGGATCTATTCAGCTCACATAAACACTCTAACCCAACAAATACCACATCAGTAAGAGACTACTGACCACAAAACACAGAGGACACCTACAGAGATTTCATGTGAAAATAAACATATATCAGTGACAGGGAATTTGCTGTCTGCGGAGTAAAATAAAGGATACCAAGAGTGGCCCAGCAAATCCCAGATAAATGGTTCCATTACCTGTCCTGCTGGTGGCTTCTCCATCCGAAAAGTCAGATCTCTTTCAACCAGGAGCAGTACTCCATGAATACAGTGAGGATCCATGTCCTACAACAGAACAGAGCACAAATCCATTACTGATCTGCCTTGGATATTAAGGAGAATGTACCACACCAGGTTCACACACAAGTCTGCAATTTCTCCTTCAAAGGCATCTACAAAGCCTGGAAGGCAGTCACCAGAAATTAAGGAAGGCCAGTCTACAGAGCATCAAGGTGATGTCTTCAAGGTAGTTTTCTTCAGATCAACTAGTCCTGCAATATTTAAGGAAGCAATCGAAAAGGTCAGGTGTTGGCTGTACTAAAGAAGCTCTGCCTTCTGCACAGGGAAGTGAGTCAGGGGAAAAAAAAACAGAACTAAAACAAAACAAACAAAAAAACCATGTTCTGTGCCCTGAAAAGTTTTTTCCTGATAACTTTCCTGGTCACTTCACCTAACTGAAAGGAAGTGGCTTTCCCCTCTACAATCTCCACCCAGTGCCAAAAACATCGTCTTGTCTCTACTTACTGCCAATTTACAGTCAAGTACTTGCATCCTGTTTCTACTGTTAAACTGACAGAAATTCCAAATACAAGGGATGTCTGGCAACTGTAGTTCAAACTCAGTGTTCCAGGAGCAGCTCTCCAATTATAGAAGCATTCTACAGGGAAGTGATAAACAGGCAGAGAGAGCAACAGCAGGAAGAGGGAAACATAGCAGAAATATCCAGACCATGGAGACAGGGCTCACTACATATGTGATGCCTGGACCAGGAAAGCAAGGAGAAGAGCCATTTAAGCTGTTGTGCCACATGGTTAAACAAGAGCCATCCCATTTCAATGTCTCCTACACGGTCTTTGCCTCTGCAAAGATCTCAGGAATGGTCAAGCAACAAATCCTTTCCGGTGTTCCTAGAGCTGCAAGGAACCTGCCATATAGCAGGTCACAACAGCAAAGGAAACCTGTTTAAATAAACAGCTCCAACAGTGTGCAGGGTTAAACATCTGCCAGGAGCAGCAGAGCCAGAGTACAGAGAGAAGTGGACCAGCAGACACTGAATGAGCTAACCTGATACAGGGCCCAGTTCAGCAATTAAGAGACAATGCCAACACAAGGAGCCCCAATTCTGCAAGTGAAAGCAGCAGCAGAGATTCCATAACAGAGGAAGACGACCTTTCTCTCATCCAGTTCTAAACTACAATCCTTTAAAACAGGCAGCAAAAAAATCCAAACCAAAACCGTGAGAGGTTTCTAAATCGTCTCAAATTTCTCCAAAGTGAATTAATCACACTTTCACTATTATTCGAACGCTGACCAAAAGGCCAAAAAGGATTTATTGCATAATTACGCTACATTAGGTAAATTCTGAAGAGAGGATGGGGAGATATTACAGCTGTATCACCAGCTCTGAATTTATCTGCTAGAAAGTACTGAAGGATGAAGACTGGACACAGCTTCAAGACTGATGATGGTAGCAAACAAATTTTTTCTTACACAATCCCTCTTCTACTCCAACACTCACAAGATGTGCAATCTGAGTGAGGGATAAAGGTAGTGATGGTGTAATAAGAGGTTATCACAACAGCCAAAACACTCGTTTGTTACTCCTGAAAATAGAAACTGAAAAACCATTCACAAATAAAGCTGTCAAGGATAAAGTTCAAGGTTTTCCAACTCAAGAAGAAACTGTATTTCCAAAGAAATCAAGTACTTTTCACCGTATTTTTTAATTTAAACAGCTAAGAGAAGTCAATCTCATCCAGCACTGATGGAGCAATCCAAAGACTGAAACAGTTTAACAGGAGTATCTCAGGAGACAAGCAGAGCTGGGAACAGCAGGATGCTACTTGAGGAAGCTTTCCTGCAGCTTTATTTACAATCTCTTACCACCTTTGCTAACAAAACCAACTATATGGAAGCAAAGAAACAAGAGTTCCACACATATAAGTGAACTCCTCACCTCGCAAAACAGGTACAGTTTGGACAGCACAGAACAAAGAGGCATCAATAGAGTTCAGAAAGCACCAGGGTAAATACAGATCCTTTTACTATTATTCTTTTAAAAGAGAATTAGATACTTTCTTCAGTGTTTCTCAGACTGAAGTTCCAGTTTTCTGGCTTCCTGCCCCAAATGGAAACCCATGGCCAGACTTAACAACACTGGCACAGTCTGAAGCACAGGCTGCCAGGAATGTTTGTGCAGATGGGAGAGTCCCCAGACACCTCACTTAGTCTCAAAGTGATCACTCTAATGGAGTAGCAGGAGTTCCCTGGTCTTTAACATGAGACCAAGGTCCCCTGTACTTCTGCACTAAGTGAGAATGCAAATGCACCTCTTGAAGTGAAAGGTTTGCACAGAATTTCTCTGTTTTCAAATGCTAAAACTGACTCTTCCCAATCCAACACACAAACACAGCCGATTACAGGATTAAGCATTCGCACTGATACGTGAAATTCAAAAGAATCTCACTCTTTTAAGACTCAGGCAGAGGGAAATCCCACAGATATGTGCTCACTGAAGGCCAGTGTACACATTCCACTGTCCATGCCCTGCCTGCTCACAGAGCAAGGGATCAGCCCAGCACTTCTGAGCAGTCAAGTTCCTCTTAAGAGGTCACCCCCAGCACAAAGCTTACTGGTGACAACCTGTAACCAAACATTGCATTTATCCCTGCAAAAATCCTTGCTCCAAAGCATCATTACACAGTTTCCCACAGGAACAAGCCTGATCTATTCCTGCAACATGCACGCACTGTGCACTTCCCTTCACCTCTGCACAGAACTGCCAGAGTTCCTCCTGCTTCTTCCTGAGATAGCTCTGCAGCAGCTTTTTATTCTGCCCCACTCCCTCTGCTCCGGCTGCTGTCTGGGACAGAAAGATTTCCCAGCCACCCAATACTCTAAAAAGAAAGGGGGAAAAAAATTCTTACAGAATGCAATTGTCCCTACCCTTAAGGCAGAGAGGACAAGCTCCCACCAGTTTACCAGGTGGCTCTGGACAGAGCAACTGACAGACAACTACAGTGCTGTAGGGAAAACTAATCTGCAAGCACCCAAAGCTGTCTACTAGCACTTAATTCCAATAATGCATTCATTCTGGAAAGATGGAGAAGTTGAAGATTTCCTCAGGCTGACAGATCTTGACCTAGGAACCTTTGCTCCCCAGGAGTCTCTCTAGCCTTAGCAGATCCCAGCAGGAAGGGACTCTGCATTAGGGCATCTGATCTGTGCTACCCCACTGTGAAACAGTGCTTCTCACTGCTGAGTCAAGAGGAAAACAGCCCTTCAGAACGGAACAAGCAATGCTGGACCTCAACATTTAACAGATTCCAGCACATTATCATAGTAGGCTTCACAGAAACTATGTAAGTAAAGTCATGTATAAGGAGAGTGCAGGACAGCACAGAAATGAGCTCTAGAGACAGTCTGCCACAGATAAGAGACACTGAGATGTGTAAGGGATTTCAGAAAGGACCCCAAGGAGGTGATCTGCTCTGTAACCTTAGAGGCGTAACACACAGTCAAGGTTTTCCAACTCAAGAAGAAACTGTATTTCCAAAGAAATCAAGTACTTTTCACCGTATTTTTTAATTTAAACAGCTAAGAGAAGTCAATCTCATCCAGCACTGATGGAGCAATCCAAAGACTGAAACAGTTTAACAGGAGTATCTCAGGAGACAAGCAGAGCTGGGAACAACAGGATGCTGCTCAGTACAGCCACTTCCAGGCCAAACTTGCTGCTGCTCTCTGGAACATTTCACTTGCCTCACTGTAGTTACAGTCAGCTTTCTGTATTACTCTATCCTTGTTCCAGAGCAGAGGAGAACATTGCCGTGGGACCACAGAGTAGATCTCCAAAAGGCTCAGAGGAGCCAGGGATTACTCCTGTGCCATAACTAAGTGATGAGCTACCTGAACACATCTCCTTTACAGAGTCTTCAGAAGAGTCAGTGTAAGGATCAAAAAATCATAAACCGAGTAATCAGCCTCTGTCAGTCACTGTTACCTGGAGCACACACTCAGATCCAGCAATCTGTCCTGCAGCACATTAAACTCAGTTAAATAACTGTAGCACCACCTCGATAACAAGGTGCTCATAGCCAAACAGCCATCACAGCACAGCAAACAGCTTCCCCCCTCCCTCGTTTCAGAGGGGAAACTTAAGGTTAAAATGGCATTATTACCATGCTTGTATGAGAACTGAGACAGCCAGAACATGTTGCTGATTTCCCAATCAGGCAACTATGACTGCCATGCAACTTACATGGACAGTGAAATGCTCAAAAGCTTTAGCAAGCCCACTGCCATGTGGGCACAGTATAAAAGAGAACGTATTTGCTTGTTATCTCTGCAGAACTGAGCAGGGCACCAGATTACTCCTTCACCACAGAGAATGAGCACGCTGATAGAGCTCACAGCTCCACCCAGCCCAGGAAGCAGGAGGAGAGACCTCTGAGTCAGACTCAATTCTCAGATGTGGCACTGAAGCACATAAACCACAGACATCAGCTTCATTAAAACATTGCCTTGTTCCAGTTTGCAGAGTTTGAATCTTAAGAGACCTAAGCTCTGATTTAAAAGGAACACCTGCTTAAACAAGATTAGTCATCACTACAACCCAGCATCTCCTTGGCTTTCTAACAACAGCAGATACTGTCTATCTGGGAGGGGGAGCAACACAACCCACTGGCTTCCCAAGTGACTGATATGAAAGCCTTTGACCTGAAGCAATACAGAGTTACAGCACATCCGATTCTAATCATTCACTGACAGCCACATCAACAGCTGCACGTGCTTTTCCACCTGGCATGGCAACCAGGGTCCTTCCCTTCCCATGGCAGTAGGCAGAGGCCTCTCTTCCTCCCTTCTCTGTGGCACACAAAAATCCCTGCACATTTCACACAGCTCCTCAGTGCATGGGACAACACCTCCAAGCAGGATAATTCATCACAACACTGAGGCTTGGGTATGGGCTGTTCTCAGCACGGAGATGAAAGCAAATTTGGAGGGGTGGGGAGAGGTGTTCTCCCCTAACTCAGACTTGCTTAGGTTTTTTGCTTTGTCTGCAGTCTGGCAAGTCCAGGTCATCCTTCTAAAGCAGGGCTGGGTGCATATCTCTACTTCCCAAAGCCAACTGAAAGCCAAGTGGCAGACGGAGACATAAGGAGCAGATGGAGATGTAACATGCAACCACAACAGCAAGCCAGCCAGTGTGTTCCTCTGCCCAAGCTCGAGGCTCACCTGCAATGTGCTGAATGCCTTGAAGAGAGCAGGAACGGGTGAACAGCGACGAGCATCCACAAGAACAGTGAGACCCAAAGCCTGACATTCTGGTCTGCAAGGACAAAGATTAAAAGGTCATTTTTGTCAACAATGAAAATTAACAAGACTATGGAAGCGGAACCTGTAGTCATGGTAGGGTGAAAAAATCAGTACGTTATAGCTTTTTAATAAGAGGAACTAACTGGCCACCTTCTCCTAAACAAAATATATACACAGAAGCCACCAACTGATTGCTCAGTTTTTATCTTTGTTGTATGATTCTATGACTTCCACTCAATTTCCCATTTCTCCTCTTCCTAGAATATGTGTCACTGATGGCAAAGGTGCTGATGCCCACTGGATAATCCACACAGGAAAACCAATCCTTCCTAACTGTGTTCAGGAATAAGCTTGGTTTCAGCCTCACTGCTTCTGAAGGGCAGCCAGCCTGGAGCAGACCCAATGCCTATCTCACCCAGAATCAGATTTGAAGGGAGAAGCATAATAACGCATGAGTTTCTCATGGGTTAAGCCTGTTCCCCTTATTAATGGCTTAAAGGCCTCAAAAAAAAAATCACTATCAGAGTTAGCTTTACCTCTTCTTATTTAATCATCTAAAACTGAAACATAGTGATGAGCTGGGGAGGAAGAGTCTGTCATAGTGAAAGGAAGAGAAGCTGCAGCAAACTCCAGCCTGCAGACTCCAGAAACAATTTTCAGCCAGACATCAAGGCAGACTCTCAACCCTTGCAGATCCGCCCTCCCTCTCAGCTTGGAGGCCTGGCCCTAAAATATCATGTCACAACAATATCACAGAGCTGCTGCATGACTGCCCCATGATAGCTCCCAAATCACATTTTCTCAACCAATGAAGGATAGCAAGAATGGCTTGGATTCATGGCAACACATGAAAACATTAAGTACATACCCAATTCTATCACACCATGTGCACATAGCATATACAGAATAGGTAAAGTGCTTGCTGAACACAAGCCTGTTCACCCTAGCAGGAGATTCCCACCTGTGTAATTGCAGGAGTGTCTGGACCAAGTTCCTAGGCCAATAACGTCAACCTCCATCCATTCCTGCCTCAATTCCCACCTCCCTGAAAGGCAAAGTGCACAGGGCAGCAGCTGTCTGCCCCGTCAGCCCAAGAGCATCACAAACCTTGGGATGCTGTGCAAGTACAGAAGAAGGCGTACAAGCTCAGTGGTATTGCAGTGGGGGTTTAACCAGGCTGTGTTCCTTGTCGTTATTATGGCCACTGCACGTCCTGATTTGTCTCTTGTACCTGTAGAAAGAGAGGGGGGAGGGAAAATTATGAAAGTAATTCAACTGAGTCTGGTTCCAGGTGTGTATGCCTCATATTCTCCCACTAAGACCCCACCACCTTCCTGAAAATCCTCCAAAGAACTCAACACAGCCTTTGTTGCAGAGGGCAGGAGGCTATAAACACACTTTCGAAGTACCCAAATGCTGCCCCAGAGTGAAGCAGATGAGCTCAGCTTGCCTTTCTCTCATGGTAGGGTTAAATTTGTACTGCTGTCTTCCAGCCAAACACACGTTCTTCGTAAATATGGCTGAAGCTGCCCAATGATAACCCAATCTTGAGAAAAGCAGAAAGCTGTTTCTTTCTCTCCTGAACTCTGTTGCTACCACAGGAGATACTGTTCTGGACCACCTCTCTTCCCCATCCCCAGGGACAAGCATGCAAGTTGACAGGTAAAACAGACACAGATGGACAGCCTCAAGCATGGAAAGCTCCAGTGTGATCTCAATCTGTCACTAGGACATGGCTTGGGTAAGGGCCACAGACACAGATGGACACCATTTTGAAGCAGGGCTTTCTCCCTCCCAGGGACCAAAACCATAACACAGGCTTTCTCCTGCTAACAAAAATCTTTCACCATCAGTGTGATTCAGAAGGACTTTTATTACTCCTGAAATACAGTAACCTGGATGCTGCATAATCAAAGAGATGGAAAGAAATTAGAAAAAGCTTATTAATATTGCTTCATAAGCTAAGGGGGCCATCACAAAATAAAATTAAAAAGTAAAGCCCTCAATTACTGGAAAAATGGCTCAGTAACCAGGCTCAGTAAAAGCTTTTTAACTCTGAAGCAACATCTTCTGTCCATCAGGCAGGCTGGGCATGACCAGAATTTGATTAAACCTTGTCTTCCATCTAGTAGCCTGGGAATTGCCTGACCAGGTCAAAAAAGAAACCACAGCCACCAGGGCTAGGTCTTCAACAGTGGTATAACCCAGATCATTCAAGAGCAGAATCCAGAATTGAAACTATCCTGGAAGTTTCGGCTAACTCCACCAGCTACTAGTTTATTAATTAGCTCTAATTCACCATTCATTATAGAAGTTATTCTTTCTAATGTAATTACTGTATCATTACCACTGACTAACATAAAGCATTTAACTGAGTGGTGAGTACATTACCTCAGGTGTGAGGATTGCCCACTGAAACCCCAAAGAGGCAGAGAGGTCAATCAAATCTGATACTGCTTTTACAGGAAACCCAATTCCTTCCTTAGAGAAAAACTTCCCTGGAAGCAGAATCAAACCAAATCCTTGCTTCTTCTGGGCATTTGAAATCCCTTCATCACATATTCAAATGCTTTTGCCTCATTTAACAGTGGTACATTATGATAGGAATCTGTGACAAAGGGAGTGTTAGGTAACATGGTCAGACTCCAGCAACAGCATGGACTGTGAGCTTCTCGGAAAGACCCCCTCTAATTATGTAACTTTTTGGTCTGTTACGTACAGCATAAAAATGTCCAAACTGATCAGCAGACCAGAAGACTAAAAATCCTCCTTTGGCATTTGTTGTGACAATTCACCCCCTAATGTAAAGCTACATGTACAAATGTACCATAATTCTGCCCTGCCTTGGTTTTCCATTTCACCTTCTTCCAGAAACTGGAGAAGTTTAAACTCCCTTCTTCCTTCTTGGCACAAAGGTGATTTCACCTCTTTCTCAATCATCCTATGAGATAAACAACCTTCCAGCCTCTTGCCATAAGACACCCAGTTTGGTTACAAGAAAGGGCTGTCACCTTCTCTGCACCACCTCTCATATTTACCATTTCCTTTTATAATACAGCCCAAACTATTTCAGAGGCATTACCAACAAGTATACAGAGGTAAAAAAATAAGTCTCCTAATCTGTCTAGTCATCTCCTCCCCTTTATACATCTGAGGTCAAAACGGGTCTTGCAGACCCAGCACCACCTGGGAGATGCCTGTGCTGCCTTTCTGCTCTCCTTCCCAACTCCTCTATACTGCACAGGTCTGCCTGACCTCTAACATTGGGCTCTGTCCAATTTTCAGCTCGTACGTGGCTCCCGAGCTCTTCCTGCCCCACACTGAACAACCCTCTCACTGGCTCTGGAAGGACAAGCCCACAGGGGCTCCTTATATACAGCTGCCAAAGGCTGCTTCTCACTAGAGAGGTAGATAGTACTTCCTCTGCTTTACTTCATGTTCGGTTAAACACAAAGACATCTTGTGTGGGCCCTGTACACCAAGCAATCCTGGCTGCTCTGTCCAACAGCCTCAGCTTTGTTCACCCCTCTACCAGTATTTGTCCCATGCAGAAATTTTATCTGCAGCTCTTTGATACTCACTGCTCTATCAGATGCAAACATTGAATAACATTTGACCTACAATCCGATTTTGGCAGAATAATTCTGGGAAGTCCTCCCTTGATAGCTAGTTTTGTCATCTGGTATTTTGCTACTCTATCGTTCACCCTACACACTGCTCATCCACTTCACTGGGCTATTCCTTTCAACACTATGTGTCATGAAATCAAATGTTTTCTAAAAATCTATAATACCTAGGTGGCTACAAAACCAAACTTCTAATTACTGAGAATAAAACTGGTTTTCAAGAGTCCTGTCGAAGAGCATCTTCTACATTCCAATCCTTTAATTATCTACCAAGTGAATCAAGTTCCTATTCTTCTGACCAGGTCTGATGTCAGGCCCACCAGCCCATCATTAGCTGCATCCTCACTCTTCTCTTTTTGAACTCCTGGTATGAGCCCACAAATTTGGCATTTATGATTCACACACGCTTGGTTAGCATTTTGAGACTCCTGAGAGCAAATTAAAATTAATGGGAGGGAAGTTCTATTTCCTGGCCTGCCCATTCAGAAACTTCAGAGGATTCAAGAAGTGGAACTTCTGAAGAGGTTTGGGGTGAAAGAAATAGAATTGGTACCAGTCTCCAGTGCTGCAAAAGGAGGCTCATCTCCCTTGCTCTCCTCTAAACTACATTTCCAAGACACATTTTGGCTCAGCTACTCACCAGGCAGGTAGGCAACTCCGCTCCTGAGCACTTCTGGGTTCACATCCTTGACTAGGGTAGGTGCAAACTGACCACCCCAGGCAGTTCCAGAAGTTGGGGATGTCGGGGGTGTAACAGGTGGTGAAGTTTCCTCCAGGGCACTGCTTTTACTCACTGGTTTCAACACACCTGTGTCAGTTGCCTCTTTTCTCATCTCTGTCTCTTCTGACACCATCCCTGGAAGACAAGCAAAAAACAGAAGCTCAAGCAGAGTTCCACCCAAAAGGTCCCAGGTAAGTACCAGACTGGGGATGGACATGCCCCCAGCCTCAGCACTCTGCAGCTCCTTCAGCCCTCATGCCAGCACATGCATGTGCCAAAACTGGTTATACCATTAATTCTACTGTAATTCTAAAAAAAGAAACCAATTTATTGTGAAGTTTGCAAAGTATAAAAGCTCGATTCAGATCAGGATTACTGTAGTCAAAGTCCTTTTCAAAGGTAACATATAAAGCAGTACATGTCTGCTCACAGCCTGGAAGTCTGGCACCATGCAAGGCCCTGGCTGAGCTCCAGCAGCCTGAGCATGCTGAAGTGATAAACCAGCTTCTGACAGGGAGGGCTACCCCACCAGAACAGAATTACTCCCCCAACACTACTTTCAGATTAGTTCCTGAAAATATGAAGTCAACTGGAGGCTGACAAATCAGCTGGAAATTAGCCAGAGACCTTGTTCTCCTCATCCAGACTTTCTAAATTAACATTTAATGTGAAAGTCAGAAAGCCATTTAAAAACACTGAAGAACAGGATGATTTCACCAACCAGCTCCTGCTCAAAAACTGCAGAAAATGCTTCCTTTGTCTGACACCTCAGGTCTAAAGTACAAGTTATCAGAATCAGTTAATTCTAAAATTAAATATCTTGGCTACTACATGGAAACTAAGGCTATTTCTGTCAAGTTTCAATTTTCATGTAAAATTATCTGGAAAGAAGAAAAAAGTATCTACCCACTGTGCAAGAAGTATTATTCCTCACTTCCCAACATCACAAGAATTAAAACCGAGCAGTACATCTTCAATAATACATCTTTAGCATCCTAAGTACACAACTAGGCTATCCCAGTGTTTGCAGAAAGCTATACTAAATAAAAGGCTATACTTCACTACAAATCCTGATACTTCAGTATCTATCAACAAAAATATCAACCTTTCTTCATGAAAATTAGAGTAGAATATTTATTTGCTTGCTATGAAGTCAGACATTTTAATTGCTATTTAAAATTGACTTCAACCATCCTACCTTCCTGCTGCATCAACAATGTTGACACTTGACTCAGTTTATTTACTAACAGATTCCAATACTTCATTAAAGAGCAGGACTAGGAACAAAGCAGTCCTTGAAGTGGCTTTCAATACAAGTTTTAGCAGTGAAGGAGATATACAGGTTGAGGCTTAGCCCAAACTGCTTCCAAAATTGTTAAAATGGGTGAGAGAAGTGCCCTGAGCAGCATGGCTCACTGCACCAAATTATCAAACAGTGGAGAAAACTAGGAGGGGCTCCCAGGCTCTGTATCATCGAGGGCAGGATAGAATAGCTGCTCATTCCTCTTTAGTAACACCCCTGGGTTGAGAGGCATCCCTGGGACCCAGTTTGGCATCTGCTGCATTTGGCAATAAGATGCTGTGATGGCTTCAAGGCTCTGCCCAGTTCTGGGCTGCACCAGAGCCCCACGCTGTTCCTAAGGCTACCTCAGCCTCCACTTCCCAGTGGTGCAAGAGGTCATCCACTTCAAACAACACTGCTACATCTTCCTGAAGCAGCATTTTAGAGGGGCACTGATCTCCCGCAGAAAGGGTATCTTGAACATCATGGAGTCGTAGAAGTTGTGCCCAGAGCTTTCACATTAAGAGCTGGTAGACTTTCTAGGAGAACATGGAATCACCTTACCAATGAGCTGTAAGGCCTGGCAATAATAACTACACAGTTTGTAGTAAAGGGGTCTGCATTAAATGACAAAAGCCTGCAACGAGGACCAAAAGGTGAGATTTTTAAAGAGGACAAGAAAGGGAACATAGATAGCTCTGTTCCACATAGGTTACACACCAGGGCAAGAGCAATACATAAATGTATGTGACAGTCCTGCCTTAGATATCTCTTACGAATGAAGTAGCAGCTCCCAAAAGATAGGAGAGAAGCATTTTGCTCAGCCCACCACACACAGTCCTGGTACTGGGGCTTTTCAGCCCTGGGAAAACCTCACTAAAGCTGGGCAGCCTCCAGACCATGCATATCTTGCCTAAACAAAACTCCTCCCCAAGCTTCTGAAGCCCAGCTCAGATCTGCAGATGCCACCTCTCTCAACCAGGCCCAAGCACACTGTTTTCTGCAATCCGGGGCGGAGGCACTCACTAAAGCGGAAATTGTAGAATGCGGAGGATTACATCTAAAAGCAAATTGAGAACAGGGACATCTGAATTTGCCGTGTTTGCAGGTTCCACCTTTCCCCAAGGTTAAGGAAGTGGTAGAGAAAGATTTGCTTGTGTGCATTTCAAAGAGACATTAGCATTTTCCCTGCAAACTGCCCCAGCACCAGTATCACCCATGCCAACATCAGGTAGTTACTGGGAGCAGGAACGGAACGCCCTAACAGGTGCTGCTGAATATGCCCCAGTGTGGCTTTTCAGCCTATTTCTTGAATATCAAGATATTTTCCACCCACAAAATAGAGGAATTCTTTCCAGAGCTGTAAAGTATCAAAATTCTCTTTCATTTAGATGTTAGTCATTAGGAAAAAACAGCAATCACATTATCTGTGAACTAAACCAGTGTAAATTTTAAGCAACTGACTCAAAACAGTTCACATTTGACTTCAGACTTTATTTATATCTAAGTCTTTCTAAGTTAGACTATATTTGTGCAGAAAACAAGCTCAATGAGAAAGGAAGTAAAGGGAGAGAGTTAAGGGACAAAGAAAAACCTGCAGACACAGCAAAGTCAGATGCCCCAGTTCTGAACATGTATTTTGACATAATCTACAGTATCTGCTGTAACAAGCAAGGTCCTCCACCTCACAAAGCAAATTATGCCTCTGCCCAGTGCTACTCAGGTGTGAACTCCAGATCTGAATGACCCAGTAGAGCTTAAACCTCGTTGTTATTTATAGTTTAGGCAAGATACCCACAGTTTCCAATCATAGTAGCAAAATGACCTCAACAAGACACAGGGAATTTAACCTACAGAACTGCCTTGCTGGAAAAGTAAAGTCCATTTGTAGGACATTCACTTTGCTCTGTAATTTTATCTCTAAATTATCTTATATCTCTGAGGGTTTAATGGGGCTAGATAAGGGGATGGATTGTTTGGAATGTAATTGAATGGATTAAGCTTTTTACAGTGCCAGCTTTAGTGTTTAAGAAATATTGCCAGCATTAACAGATACTTGAGCTGCCCCTTGCCTTAAAGAGTTTATTTGCTTAGTTTGGGTAGTTTTCCTGGTGATTTAAGTTGTTTCTTTTACTTTACAAACACTGAGATAATAAGGTTTGCTTTTTTCTTAAACTGCAATGCCCAAGTTTAATATCAGTAGACTTGCGCCACGAATGTCACTTATTTCAGTCAAATCCCCAGAATCATTTGTATGGTCTTTCATTAGAAACAAACTCCATGTGTACTCCAGAGGGGTGCATCACTGCTGAAATCTCCAGCAGTGGCCAGGATTTATTCTTTGGACCAGTGAGAAGACCACACTTATTATCTCATAATGAGGTGGACCTGGCTAATTTTAGACAGAAGAGGTGGGAACACTGAACAAGCAGCCACTGGACTCACAAGCAAAGTGTCCACCCAGCACTCAACACAGACTAGGTGTTCGAAGGCCTAGTCCTGAGCAAGCATGAAATCAAGCCAGGTTCAGCTTGGCCAGAGGAATGGATACCCATAGCAATGTTATTTCCTGGCGTATATCCCCCAAGACCCACAGATACGCAGAAGGTGATTTTTTTTTTTTTTTTTATTTATTGCTCATGGTGGTAGATGCTCAGAGAGACGTGCACTGCAGAAATAGAAACTTTTGAGCCAACTCCTCCATTTCACAGAAGAGAAATGCTCGTCACTTCAAAAATATCAGAAATGCCTGGCAACCCTGGGCTTGCCTAACTATGGAATTAAATTCGTTTGATGAAAATGTTAATGAAATTTTATTTTAATCAATGGACTCTAATTTAGCTCCATTAGGAGGTTGCTAAGACACCAGGTAAAATGTGACTTTTGGACACTTGAGAAGCAGCTGTGTGTGAAGTCAAATGAAATCATGCTGCAGCTCTTGGCCACATAATTTTGGGACCAAGGCAAGCATTACAGCGGCAGCACGTCCCAAGACAACCAGCTCTGGATCTGTTGCCCCAGAGGGCCAAACATGCTCTAGCAACGCAGGTCTGTATGCCAAACCTTTCAAGAGTCCTCACTCCAATATTTCAAGCTGGGTAATTTTCCTAGCCAGGGGTCTCAGGGAATGAGAGCTGCTGAACTGGAATGGCATGTTCCACCCGCCCCCACTGCACACCCGCTCCTCCGTGTGATCTGCAGATCGAGCTGCAGCTTTCCAGACTCAGCAGAGCTGGGCAAAGCCCACACCGCGCCCATGTGGTTACACAGCGCCTGCCTTCAGTCTGGTGCAAAAGGCACACACTGGATTGCCCTCTCAATTCCTCCTGAAGTAGCACAGCTCCAGCTCAGGAACCCAAGCATCAAGAAGTCTGGGTAATACCTACTTGAACATTCCATCTGAGTGGAAGTTAGATGCTTAATTCCTGTGCTCTCCCACTCAAGTTAAACAGCTCCTACTTGAAACATAATCAAGTTGAAGATAGCGTGCCTGAGGGGAAGACAGGGAAGAGGGGGGAATCCTTCAACTCTGCAGTTTGCTGCCTAAATCAGTTACCAGCACATACATTTGTTGAGCTTCAGGTCACATTACACAGTTAGTATTTTACTGTGGCATCCACTGCTGCTTCCTCTCGCCACAACCATCTTCCTAAAGCCAGTTTTCAACTACAAGAGACTTGTACAGTTAGAAAAATCTCTCCTCATACATTCTGTACATCATGAAGGTACCAGGTGGAGGTCACCAGCAATCAGATTAACTGAAATTAAAAGCTTCTTCCAGTGGAACTCTGTTCCGTATCAACGTAAATTTCCAAAGAATTCTTAAACAAAATAACACAATAAACCCACCTGTGAAGAGAAAGCTAATTTCATTCCACAAAAAAAGACAATTTGATCACTTCCCAGCATTGTGTGCTATTATCCCAAAGCCTCCCAGATGCACTCATCAAATCCTGCCTGATAAGCAGCATTCAAGCAGTAACCCTTGAGGACTTTGCTTTCAATCCATGTTACCAAACACAACCACACAAACATCCAATGGCTGTACCTTTAGGAGATGATGCCCCAGAAGCTGCCTCTGGCTGGGAGTGCAGAGTGGAAGGCTCTGTATGCCCCTCAGCATACAGTGGTCCACCCTCCAATTCCTCTTCAATGGATTCCAGTGTTTTTGAGGCTGTAGTCTTCAACCTTTCCCTGCAAGAAAAACTTTCCTGATTCTCCTCCCGTCCCTGCAAGTCCTGGACTGCAACACCCTCCGGGTTCAGGAGAGAGTTCTCTTCACTTTCATAGCCATGGTTCTCCACCAGTCTTTGTGGTTCCTCAAACCTCCCTCCAGACCTCTGAGTTTTGAATTCACTTGAATCTTCCTCTTGTGCATCAGGAGCCAACAAGTCACTGTTATTTAATTGTTCTGCCATCTGATCCCCCTCTGCTGACAAGGCAGTTTGGAGCAGTATGGCTTCTTCAGCCTTTTTATGCTCTTGCTCTTCACCATCTGACAGGGTTCCATCCACTGGAGCTTTCGCAGAACAGTGACTACGACTAGTCTGATTTTCATTTACAGTCAACATTTCTTTATGCTCTTTCACTTCCTCTTGGCTGTCCCTTCTTCCCACCTCAAATTCACCTACATCTCCTTGGTTCTGTTGCGGCGTATTTAATCGAGAACTGATACTTGCTTCATTATTGCTGTGGCAAGCACCTACATCTGCCACATTCCTTGAAGGAGAGCCTCTCTCCACACCTACATCTGAATTCTCAGGCAATGTAGTGACCTGCACTGGCTCAACACTTCCACTGACACCCTGGCAAGAGACATTGGAACCTTCCTTTAGTGTGCAACGTGGTGTCAAAGGCTCTAGGATAGACAAACCAGAAGCATCTATCAGTGTCGCCTCCTTTTGACCCTCAGTCAGTGGTTCTGCGTGTACTCCCAGCATCACCTTCTCTTTAGCAGCAGTGGCATCTAGAATCACTTCTGGGCTTTGCTTCAATGTTTCAATATCAGCACTTTCACTAGGTCCATCACTTTCTCCTTTCATGTTTCCAGGGGCACCAGGCACTTGTGCTTTGCAGCTGACACCATCTCCAGCACACACATCGCTGTAGCTGCACAGTGCATATCGCCAATCCAGTGAGTGTTCACTGCGAGTCTCCTGCTCTGCAGCTGAATCTTCTGCATGGCAAGCAGGAGACTCAGCCACAGGAAAGTTATCACCCATGCTGCCAGGATCAGCTGGTATCAGCTGACCTTCTGGAGACAGTTCTCCATATGCCATCCCTTTGTTGCCTTCCAATGGAATACCATTTTTGAGGACTTCTGTAGAAGTGCTCAGAGTGTCCATCTGACAGTGCTCCTTCTGCATAAGTGCTGAGTGAATTAAGTTCTTGGAGTATGTGCTCTCCTGCATGACAATAAACCTGTGCTTGCCTTTAGACTCATTCACTTGTGCTCTAGGCTGAGTTAGATAACTTAATGCCAGCGACTGGGTTAAAGATCCTGTCTGTGGCCCAAACCTGGGCAGTGAAACTTCTGCCAGCTCAACGTACTCCCCTTCAAGGTCACTTCTCAAGTTTTCTTGAGTCACAGGACTTGCACAGACACCATTGACCAGAGCTTCACTTAACTGTGGAGCTGTGCTGCTATTGACAGGGTTGTCTCGATTTGGACTTGGTTCCTGCAGATACTGAGACCTCAGGTCTGGTGAACTGCACTCAGTATGGTCCGTGGGGAGGCACAAAATTGAATGTTCCTCTGTTATTTCTGGAGAGATGATACTGTTTTCAATTACTTTTGGTTTATTTATAAATTCAGGATTAACCACTTTATCCCAGGGGACACGAAATATTTTGTCATCAGTGGTTAGTAAACAATTTTCCAGTGCTATGCCCATCCGCTCTCCATTGAATGTACTCAACCATTCCAGACTAAAAATAGAGGTATATGAAACTTCTGGAATCACCACTTCTTCTACATTATGCTTATCTTTTGCCAAACATTTCAATACAATTCGTGGAGGCTTCTTCAGAGAGGGGACCACCTGCAGGTAGAAGTCACCAGGCTTCAAGATTCGCCAGTCAATGGAAGCTAGCTGGATTACAATCTTCTCTTGAATGCACAGGGGCCAGCCTGCATGGCGAAACAGCAATCCGAAGTACGGAGCCTATGGAGACAAGAGAAAGTGTTTTCAGCACCAGGAAAGATCTCAGCTCAAGCTTTTCAATAAGAGAGATCAAGAAAACAGATTAATTTAGGGTCTTTGGTTATTGGTGTAGGCGAGGTTTTCACACTGAGGTCTTCTCTTTAAAAAGCAGAAACAAGAAAAGCTACCAACACAAACCATTTATGCAAGACAGGTGGGCACAAGTTATACTGGGAGGCTGCAACCTCCCCGTGAAGGGAAGAAGACACTGCAAAGACAGAACAGGAGAAAGGAAGCAGCAAATGAGGAAAGCACAGCAGAGCCACAAAGAAGGCAGCAAGTGCCATCAGCAAGCTGCAAGGAACCACCCTTAACACACCAGTGATTTCCTCATTCCCAAAACAGAGCAGCACTCATGCCATGCCTCAGACAAAAGAGAGTAGAAGAACAGAAGTTTCATGGCTGAACTGACTTGACTCAATTATTTACAGCTTTATCACAACTTCAAAAAATAATTTCAGTGCTTTGAACTTGATTCTGTTTGGTAAGATTTAAATTAAGCCATGATATAAGCCATCAATTCCACATTTAATTTCTTTTTTTTCTGTATGGCAAGGCTTTAGATTAAATTAATTCAAGTATTTTGCCATATAGCAGAAAAAACAGAGAACTGAAAGGAACTTCCTGGATCCTCACACACCTTGAGACAACAGGTACTGGCATAAAGCAACTTCTTTCTTATGTTCATCAAGCCAGTTCTTCAGCCCAGCCAGATTTCTAACTCTTCTTGCACCTGAAGCACAGTTGCTCACAGGTTTGGAAACCCAAATCATTCTTCAGATTCAGTAATTCCTCCTCCTCAACCCTGTATTTTTTGGATGTGTTCCCATTGCTTAGACTCATTAACCTTTGCCATATCACCTTAGCACATCTACCTTCACCATCTCCTCAGCATGCCTCAAGTATCTCCTTTGTAATGCCCTTTTCTTTTTCTTAAAAACACATTTTTTGTTCCATTTGTCCATTGTGCAAAGCAAAACATTGTCTATAATGGCACCAGCACTTGCCAAATGTCCTAGAAGCATCTCTTAAAGCCAAGATCCCACTTGTCTTCTAGTCATGCCCCCACAGTAACTCAGTCACCTACTCGTTTTTCTTTTCAAACTGATGAACTCCAGCTCACAACGGAAGTTCTGCCTGCCACTCTGTGGAGGCACATGCTTGCCCTCTGAGTCCATCATTACAAACATTTAAGTACAAAATTTTAGAGCTCATCTTGTGCAATGCATTTATCACCTTCTTCTTCCAGGTTATTGTTTGTGTGTCCCAGGCTAGTTTCACCACAAACATGCCACACATACTCTTACTTTTTATTCCAAGGTCATGGATGAGAAGTGCTGCGCGTTTCATGACTGCTGCCTCCAACTGTTTTCCCTACAATACAAACACCCTCCATCTCACCGGTTTGTAGCCATCTTGCAATTCTTGCATAAACCTCAATCCCTTTGACACAGTAATTAATCTTCCATACTACTCCATAACAAATCCTTTACGGCAGAGATTAAACAATGAAACTTATCTCTCTAGAGAGAGCTGGTTTATTAAAAAGGCTGGTGTGACACTATCTGCCATGGAGCAAACCACATGAAAACGTTATTCAGTTTTTCATGGCTCAGTTGATTCAGTCCTTGCTCAGTGCATGATGTTGTAGGCTCAGCTTGTTCTCTGTATTTTGTTACTAGTCCTGACTTAACAAATTCAATAAAATCCCTGTTACCAGGCATTCAGCATTATATAGTAACTTCTTCCATATTCCAGGATGGAGACCTGCCAGTCCTATCTCTTCAAAATAGTCAAGTTCAGTCACAGCAGTTTTACTTCTGTTCACTTACTGCTACTGCTCTACTGATGTACCTACATGCTGCATCACTACAAGCGGAACCTTTAGTTTTCATTTACTTGAAGGATCATATTAATATTACCTTTCTATTCCAACCTTGACTCAGAGCAGAACCACCTCCCCTTCTTTCCTCTTTCTATTAAGTTAGAAACAAAAAGCCCTATAAGCTAACACACAGTTGCTAGTACTTCCCTCAAAGGTACAGCTAAGCTTTGCAGTCTGATGTTCTCAAGACACAGATCCTCTATCAGTAAGTTCTTTTCATCCACAGCATAGTTAAACTTGGCAAACCAAGACCACTTCTTGCAGCAGTTTGCACAAGCTGCTCCTGGCTCCAGCAGGCCTTAGCCTAAATTTACTTCATGGACTTTTTTATATCACACTCAAGACTCACACAGCGCCTCAGCCAATAAAGCTTGTGTCTCCTACAAAAGTGCCCAAGCCAAATAGTTTTAAATTAGAGCAATATGCCGTTTTCCAGAAGAGACTATACCACTGCACCCTATACCACACCAACCCCTCTTGTCCCATTAGAGTATCTCCTACTAGGTATATTAAGGCCAAGGGTCTGTACCAAAGGTCTTTCAGGGGAAGAAGAGGCAGACGAAAATAAGTTCCCAAACTACTGTAGTTTATTGGACTGAAAAGTGAAAGATGCAAGCAGTAGCAGCATAAACAGAAAGTTGAATTCCATTAGCACATACTTGACATAGAGATTCTGTTAAAATTTGAATGCAGAGTAACCCACTGGAGGGCCATTCATACATGAAGAAATTCAAAAACTCAGCCTCACTGTTTAGATGCTTACTTGTCTGCCTACTGACTCATAAGGAGAAAACTCAGCAATAAAATCACCAAAACCAAAACGCAGAATGCATTGAAGTTCCTGAAACACCCTACAAAGCCACAGTCTAAACTGCATTAAGAGCCAGAGTAACATCCAAAGCAGGAATCCAAGTCCCACAATAGCCTAAACATTACAGAGCTTTAGAACTTTAGAAGTGAAGTATGCTGCTCCTGTTCCAAAATGCACCTTCAAATGGAAGATTATGTGAAGAGGCTTATTACAGTCCCTTTAACATTCCATTTTGAGGCTCAAGGATTTGCTTTTCTCATGTCTGAACACTACCAAGCCAAACCAGGCTCATCAGAGGAGTACCAGGAACACCCTCTACACTCAGTGGCTGCAGCCAGGAATAAAACTGCCTCTGAGAAAGAGCTGGGCACCAATGACAAAAATGGCACAAACGTGAAATTTTAGAGCTACAGCAATGGTTAAGCTGGAACAGACCATTTAGCTCAGGATGTCACCTCAAGGCCAGGCACAAAACCTGGTTTTTAACTTTGTTCTAAGCAGAGATGGACCCTCTTGGAACAACCCTTCCAGCCCCTGAGGAATCACACGCAGGCTGGTCATTTTAATACAGCCAGCTGAAGCCCATGAACTTGTCTAATACTTCATGAACCCATTTACACTTTTTTCACTGCAGAGGCTGACAAAAGATCTAGGGCTCTCAAGACTTTCTATAGTAGTCATTCAGACAGGAGTTAATTCTTCTCCCTCTAGCATGTTCAGGAAACGCTCATATGGAACAACTAATTATGATCTAAGGAGGAAGCATTGCTTTTGTTTAGAGTCTCTAAAAGGCAAGCAAGGACTTTCAAAAAGCAATTAGTAAAAAACAGTGCTCTGTGATTTCAGACTGTAAAGACAAAGGAAGGGGCATACAGTGGAGGTCTGCAGAAGAAGAGTCCAGAGCAAATTAAATAAATTGCATAAATAATAAATTTAAAAGATCAAACAAGCAGACTTTTAAATAAAATATGGAATAGCCTGGGCCCAGCCCTAAAGAGGCTACAAGGTAGCTAGAGCTTCCTTCAATATCCCTGTACTACCACTCTGGAAGTAAAAAATCATGAGTCACGACCAAAAAGGGTCACAACCAAGTAAGAAAGGATCTTGCTGGCCACTCTCTGAGACATTTCACATCTCACCAAAAACCCCCAATACCTAACGCTAAGCCCTGTGCAGCCCTCTCTAAAGACGGCTGCCCCACCAACTCCACATCTTGTGGCTACTGAGCAGGCCAGGGAGTGCCAGGCAGGCCTCCAAGCACAGCTCGTGTCTCTGCATCACCTTCCCAAACCGTGCTGCTCCAGTAGGACAGCCCCGCTGTACATGTTTCTCCCTCCCACAGGACACCTCACACACCCCCATGCCTCCATGTCACCTGAGCCCAAGCTCCAGCTCAGCCTGCTGGGCCACCAGCACCCTGAGCTCCTCCAGTGCCCAATGCCCTCATATTTCCCTCATCAGAACACCGAGCTCCCACTGCCCTCACCTCTCTCTCCTAAGGACACCCAGTGCCCACAGCCCTCACCTCTACCTCCTCAGGACCTCCAGCGTCCACGGCTCTCACACCTCTCCCGCCTCAGAACGCCCACTGTCCTCACCTCTTTCCCTCCTCAGGACGCCCAGTGCCCATTGCCCTCACACCTCTCCCGCCTCAGGACGCCCAGTGTCCTCACACCTCTCCCGCCTCACGGCCGAGCGCTTCTGCGCCTCGTGCTCCAACGGCCCTCCAGCAGCTCAACCGAAGCCACCGTGCCCGTCAAGGCGGCCCCGGGCTCCTATTGGCTGCTGCAGCCGCCTCTGTCCTCCCATTGGCTGCCGGGCGGCCAAGGCCCGCCCTACCGCCACACCCGTGTCGCACCCGAGGGCAGCGCGGGCCGCGGTGGGTGTGCGGCTGTCTCTGTGCGCTCCTCAGTCCCTGCCCCGAGCACCTCCCCTTTGGGACAGCAACACTGTGGGCCCAGCTCCCTGCTGCTTTCCCTCCCTCTCCTTCACCTGCCCAAGGCTCCGCTGGCCACTCGGAAGCTGCCGGGATCTCGAGGAGTGGGGAAATTGCTACCTTGGCTCCTTTCGGCGAGGGCGGTGTTTTGGGGAAAGCCGTGAAACGTCTTGAAATAATTACCAGTTTGTACAAACGAAAAGCCTTTTGTTTCTTTAAAGGGGAAAAACACACGATGCACCACAGAATCAGAGGTTCCAACTACAGATACTGATGGAATAACTTCTATTCCAGTGTTCAGGGTGGGAGAGAGCAGCAAGGTTATGCACCACCTTGGATCTTCCTCGACTCACAAAGACAGCTGGCACCAAGCTGAAGGCTGGTGACAATACAGGGCGACGCACACTGCATCAAAACACACTTTCAAGATGCCTAGTTCACATGGATCCATCCTATGTGATGGGTCTATCCCCCCAGTCTTCACTTCCTTTAAACTAATAATAACTATTTCAGCCTCTACTCCATACTTTTCCTCCTTCTAGAAATTCCTTGCCCTCTACCACGAGGACTTGAATTGAAAGCCTGGCCACACACCCCCTCTACATTCAGAGACAAAAAGGTTAGAACCAACTCACATTTTAGGTTGTTTGGGCTGGTTGGGTTTTTTTCATCTTGTAGACTTTGAGCCAAGTTTTGTGATAGAGGTGTTTGACTCATCGTTTCTAACATTTGAGACTCCCAACAGTAAAGCACGTTAATCTTGGACTTGTTCTGGCAGTAAATGCACCGTGACTCCTCGGGGCTACTGAGCCTCGTGACCGTTCCAGCAACCATCAAAGGGGAGCTGGAGTTCTGGGAAAAACACCGACTGGCAGCATTTCGCCCCTCACGTCATCCTGCCAGTGGTGGGAGGCCGACAGCTTCATCCACAGGGCCACGGAACAGCTGGGGTCAGAGGCCATCTGAGTCAGCCACATATAGAAAACACTTTGCTAAACCTCTTCCTGTGAATCCCTTAAGCCCTTGGTGTTCCTGATTATGGAAAGGAGGAGCACTGCTCCACACCTGATCTCTGAAGGGTTAAGTTTCAACAACAATTTCTCAACTGTTTCTTAATTGTCTGCCTGCCCTCCCACCTAAGCTGCCATACATACTCAAGCGCTTTTTGCCAGCCGTTTTGCATATGAGAGCAGAAAAAAAATTCTCCAAGAAAGCCTTCACAAGCCTTAGAGAGCATGATGTACTCACACAGGCATCCTGCTGAATGCACTGCAGGATGTGCTTGGCTGGAATCAGGAAGTCTATGAGGTAGTGCAGTCCATCCCCACGGTACGTCTTCTCCACCACATCAAAAACTTGGCAGAGAACAGTGGCTGCAGTAGCCTCAAACGGAGGGTAGAGTGCTGATAACGTACTCTGAATGCAGCCGTCCAGTGATTCTGAGTCCTGCCGAGAGAGAAAGCGTTAGTGGTACCAGGGCACGATTTGCCCAATGCCCAGGAGCGCAGCCATCTCCAAATGCGGGAGGAATGAAGATCAAAGGAGCCAAGTGCTGTTGTTTCTAGCTTCTTTTGGCACCAGCGATTCCAGGTAAACACAAAAAAGCTCTCCCAAAACGGGAGTGGAGTGCTCGCAGAGTGCTGTGCACAGCAGCGGGAATTCCCAGCTTTTGCTTACGCAGCAAGTCCTTCTCCTGCCTGCGCGGGGTGGGGCGGTTGTTAGACCACACCGCAGCACGTGAACGCGTGCCAGCGAGACAACCATGGCGTGGGCGCATCACCAGCCCCGTGTTCTGGGTACACTCCTCAGTGGGCTAAGGGGAGTTGCAGTGGGCTGAAGCTCCTCAGCCTCCTGCACTCTGGAGCCCCAGCACAGGATAAGGTGCCGGAGCTGCTTGGTCCTGTGGAAAGCCATTCACCAGTGCAACTCCTCGTTATTCAAAGCTGTTTGCCTCTCATGAAAGGCTCCACTCCAGGAGCCAGAAATCTTCTGCAGTGCGAGAGGCCTCACACCAGGATTCACACACTGCATGTGAAGAGGGCTGCCTGTGGTCCCTGAGCACACCCATGGATACCTGGGATGTCTGTTTAGAGGAATCAGAGGCAATGGCTTCCCTGCATCCACCTTCGTTTGGGAGAACCTGCCAGCCAGAGCCTGCCCATAGTGTCAGGACCAATTCCAGTGCTGGAGGCCAAATTCTGAGTTATTGCATGGGTGTAAATCAAGAGAGCTTGCCAAAAAGTAACAATAAAAAAATATATAAAGCTGTATATATCTGGAGAGAGGATCAGGATCGCTCCCTTCTTTTCTATTTTAGAGGGGATCCCTTGGCTTACAGCCAGTGGGAGTAAGTTTTGCTACAAAACCAAATGAAAGTTTACTCAGGTGTCTGACCAGATCCTCATCTGATCTAAATCCACCTCCTTTCACTAGAGACAAGAAAAGCACTTCAGCTGCTGGCCCAGAAGCCCTACACCCTCCTGTAGAACAGGAACAACTGCATGGACATGCCTGAAAACACACTTCAGTCCCACAGCAAGATTGGGAGAGAAAGTTAAACAAAGCAGTGCCACAAAAGCTTACGCCACAACCAGGGAACAGTAGAACGAGGAGATAAGGAGGAAACAAAACATTTCTCTGCTTCCACTCCATGGCAGCACATCGCTGTGGATGCCTCCACTAGCCTGAGAAAGTTCAACAGTCTCAGAGCAAGCCTGAACTGACCTGCAGCCCAGGAGCGATGATGCTCCTCACACAAGCCTTACCATCTCCCGCAGCTTAATGATCTCCAAGTTCCTTGTTTACAGGGTTGGGTGTTTAAGCACAATATAAACTCCCTGCCACCTTGCAGGACAGCCTGTGGGACTGTACGGGGAGGTGAGGATGCCCAGGTGATGCCTCCACAATCCCTGCCTGCAACGAGCTGGCAGAACTCTGGTGACAGGCAAACCACACGCTGCCTGTGGGTCAGTACTGCTTCCTTACCTTCTCTGCTGTTTCTCCTGATGTCAGCAACAAGCAAGGCTAGATGGCAGCAGGCTCCTAAAGTGCCCACACCTTTTCTGAGAGACCAGCTGCCTCCTGCAATACTCAAGGCCAATGCAACCAGATTAACAGAGGTTAAGGAGCTATTTTTCATACTCATAGAATCATAGATTATCCTGAATTGGAATTCTTCATCCAATATTCTTAACCCAAGAACTCCAAAAGCAGGAGCCCTATGTGCATACTCCCAAGTGCTGAATTCTAGGGATGAGCATTTAACCCCAATTCTAAGTAGGGGGACAAGGCTGTTTTAAACAATTTACTTTCCACTCAGAAAAATAATAACCTCTCTTGACACCAACCTGTCTCAGAAAGTGCCTGTGACCTTGCCAGATAAAACTGGCCTTCACACAGGTACTCTCCCACTCCACCAGTCACCTGCTTGGGCACTATCACAGTAGCATTGATGCTGGCAGCATTTGACAACAATCTCCCTCTGACCCTCCACAGCCCACAAGTTCAAAATATCAGTCAAAACCAGCTGGGGTTGCTTCTGCACCATCTTCTGTCCCCATGCCCTGCTTGAGCAAAATTCTTTCAGATATCAATCCCTCCCCAAAATAAATTTGTTAAGTTTACTGTTGCAAATAAAACAAAGAAGTCAAAATATTTGCACGAGCCAGTGCATCGCTCTAAGGTTCTCACACCATTCCTGTTGCCTTAGCCTTCACAAAACAATTATTAACATTGGCACCAAATCAAAAATCCTTTATATGGTTAAAATAAACCAGGTCATACATTATCCTTCCTTTAGTAAAATACAGAATAACCACAGACTATAGCCATTGCAGAGTGCAGTGCTAACTGCACTCCCCAGCACAGAGGCTTTATCTCCCTCTGGCTAGATTATACCACAAAGCCATTATAGCTGGGTAGGTTTCTAAGGGATAGAGAGAATGTTTCAACCACTACCTTTTGGTAGAAAGAGATGTTTGCACCAATCTCTGCTAATTCTGGAGAAAAAGCCCCAAACAAAAAGTACATTCCCACACCCCACCGTGCTGCATGGGATTGTAACACGAGCATCCTTGGGAGGCTACAGAACAAGGTACAGAACATGGCAGCCTTCGTGTGCTGCAGATGAGTGTGGAGGTGACACTGCTCTTCAGTGCTCCCACCCAGGATGGTCACCCAGGGGTAGCTCCTGCCTGGATGGACGGTGAAACATGGCAGTGCCTCAGAAGCTACACTGAGAATACAGAGGGTAGAACATGGCAGAGCTTGGAGCCTCCAACAGCAGCAGATTCTCCTTCACTAAGGGACTCATTAACCCAGCTCACAATCCTAAGAATAGGGCTGCTTGTTTGCACTAATTAGCTTCTCAGATTGCAGAGGGGCTGGAGGAAAGCACCTCAGGACTGCAAGAGGCCTCTTGGTCCTGCTGTGGAATGCCAGAGCACAGATGGACGGCCTCACACACCCAGCCTGCAGGCAGGGCCGGCTGCCATACACATGGAGGAGACAGGGTTTGCTGGCACAGGGAACTCCTACAAACCAGAGCAGGGGATAGTGCCCTGTGGTCCTGAGGCTGATAAACCTGAAGTCTAGCACCCATATCACCTACAAAAATCATGGAATCATAGAATGAGTAAGGTTGGAAGGGACCACTGGAGGTCATCTAGTCCAACTTCCCTTCTCCAGTGTCCTCTAGACCATCCTAGGAGCCCCCCCTAGACCCCTGCAGAGTTCCCTAGAGCATGTTACTCCAGAGAGCTTTTGACTAACTCCAGAAAAGGAGACTCCTCAACCTCTGGGCAACTTGTTCTAGAGGTTCCATCCCTTATCTCAAACAGGCAATGCAAGCCCCAGCAGGCACGGGGAGAAACTTCTGTGACCCGGGAGGAGTGAACAGCACCTGGAGAGAAGGAGAACAAGCTAAACCTAACAAGGATCCATGGAGGGGGCACTCCTGCCCCAGCACACTTCCACTACAACCAGCCCACAGTGGCCCCCAAGAGCTGGCAGAGTCTAGTACAGGAGCCTCTTGAAAAAAACAGCCTCCTTCAGGGATTGCAAATTTCAAGTTTCCCTGCCTCCAACACTGTTGCCACATCCCTCTCACAGGAAAGGTCCTGGACGTGTGCTCCTTTTCAGCCACTGGGCACAAACACCAACAGCAGCACTTTCCAAGCAAGCCAGAGAGCATCCCCCCAAGCAAGAGTCTTGGGATTCAAATGATTCTTTGTCAATAGCATGGGAGGACCTATAAACTCCAGCTCACTGCCACCACTCCACCACACCTCCCAAAAGAGAAACAGGCTTTTAAAATAACTCCTCTATAAATCAAGGCGCTAAATAAAGCCCAGGTGAAGGTCACGTCCGGCCAAACTGGCTTTCACTGCTGCTCAGCTGGGAGCTGGCTGCAGGGGCTGGAGCACAGGGAGGGAAAAGGAAAGCACCACATGGGGATGGGATGGGCTCCATGGGCTCAGCCGTGTGACAGAACAACCCAGCATGGTCCCACCCAGGAGGCCAGGGGAGCAGTGAGAACCCAGGAGGACTTCACAGCTGGCAGAGGGCTTGGGTCGGAACAGTGGGTGGAGGGGCTGCCCTCTCCCCCTGCATATCACAGGAGCCACGGATGCTGTGACAAATAGAACAATAAAGACTGTTGTGGCAAAGCTCTGCTGCTCAGCCCTTAGAGCCCCACTCCATCACAAACTGCAGCAAGAACCAGCAGTCAATCAGAAATGAGGCTACAAGTGCCTGGGAAGAGGAGGAGCCCTGCAGCTGTTGGAACCCTGCTCAGGGGACACGTCGACTTCTCCTGGTGCAAGCAGACACTGCAGATTGAGAGAGGAGCCTGTCACGAGGCATCTGGAGTAACCAGGAGCTTCTTGGGCCTTTTTAGGTGCACTGATTGAATTTTCTGCTTATCTTTGTGAGCATGAAGAGAACAACATAGCAGCTCTGGCCACTGGGAACTCCTGTCATTCTACATTTCTTTCTCATTCAGGACTCAACTTCTTCCTCTTTGGGACCAACTGCTCACCAATTAACTCTGAACCCTGGAGAACCTCCTACAGGTTTGGAGAACAAAAAGTCAGCCTGCCTGGGGAGCAGAGAGATCAGACCCAGGACTACACACACACTTCACGCAGCATCAGAGCACCTGTACTCTTCAAGCAAGAGACAGCAACCCAAGTGACTCAGGACAATGTAAGTCAGTGCAGGGGAGGTCTGCAATGCTTCTGGACCCACCTGGGACCACAAAGCCTTGGCAGCATTTTCCCTACAACTTATCCAAGCACTTTGCTCATTTTGCCTATGAAGTACTGAGTCTTGGTCAAGGTGAACATGAAGAGGCACAGATCTTCCCCGCTGACAGCCCAGATGCTGTCTGCAGACTACTAAAAAAGATTGTTTTGGTGAGACCAGACTAACAGTTTGACTAACCCATGACTTATGGCAGACAAAGCTCCTTTCCAGCAGGCTGGACTGGCCCATGTAACACACTGAGGATTCACCCTGCAACAGGAATTTAGCTAAAGAACCTACAGCTCTGCTCTCAGAAATCTACACCCTCATTTGAGCTGCCAGAGAATGAAACTACATGTCCCACAGTGCCCCAGTTAGATGCAGAGCTTGCCGTAGCTTGGCAGAGCAGGGAGCATGGCTGGGCAGTGGAACAGAGCCTGGCGAGGCTGCGAGCACAGCGAGCGGTGCCCGTGGTACACCCAGCTCTGAGTCATCGAGCGTCTCGGCTCCCGCTCAGCACGGAGACCTTGCCAGCAGCTCCCGCAACTTTGCCCTCCTTCTGCGGGCTGCCCGGAGCCTGGCCACATCCTGCACGCACCCACTTTCTCCCCTCTTGCCCAGGTGCCCCAGTGCGAAGGCAGGACAGGAGAGACCAGAGTGTGCAAAGGTGAAGGGAAGAAATGATCCAACCCTCTCACACCCCAGACTGGAAAGTAGAAATAACAGCAAAACTGGGAAGAGGCAGAGCTCCAAGCAGCACAACACAGTGCCTGCCCATGGCTCCCAGCCAGCTTTGGGACTGGGGGAAAAGGAGCTCACAGCAGGCGCTGAGCAGGCCTGGGTTAGCTGGTCCCTCCGCCAGCAAAGGCTGCTGTGCTGCACCACTTGGCTGGGGCTGCTCAGCTCTCAGCTGACGTGAGAAACCTCATTTCCAGTAAAAACAGACCTCTGGGCTTTCCATGAAGCTTTTCCACTTTCTGAAACAAAGCCGAAAGGCAGGCTGCTTTGCCTTTAAATAAAAGAGACATTTCTATGTTCAGAAAGATCTTTGGCTAAAAACAAGGCTTGTTTTTCTGACAAAATTTGAGATTTCCCACTCCATTGCTACAGAGAGAACCCTCCCAGCCCCATTTCCTGAGCTGTTCTAATCACAGAGGCAATGAGTTCAACAGAGAAAAATCTTCCCAGAGCAAGTGCCAGCTCCCCACTTTGCTGCTTGAGCAGAGGCTCAGGGTGAGGCTGAGAAGAGGGCGCCTGCCTTCGGCACCCTGCCTTCCTCTGGATAAAATAATGCATTATTAAGTGGTGCAGCTATAGAGGTAGGCATTCCCACTCCTGTAATTACACCACCTTCCTGTGAGATAACCAGGAACAGTTCTACCTGCTCTTTGGGCTATTGTTTTAGGCTTTTCAGGGAGAAAAGCACAGCACCCTGTTCCACTTGGGAGGCAAGCGTTTGCAGTTTCACCCAGGCCAGCTTTGCTGAAGGGCTGTACCTGCAAAAGCAAGCTGCTTTCTGCATGCCACCATGGCATCCCTTGCAGAGGGCATGGCTGTAGCCTGGCTCAGCTCCCCTGCACTGGGACAGGCAGGACTGCTCTATAGCCTGTGGATAAACCAGCTCCTGCAGCTTTGCAGGGAGTGGTGCTCTGCAGACGGAGTTCAGAGAATCATTTCCAGATGCCTCCCTCTGTTCTCCCAGCCCTACTCCGTGTTGACGCGGCTGCGGCAGCCAAAGCAGCTCCTACTGGGCAGCACACAGGATTATCATTCCAGGCACTGCAGGAAAACAAGCGCTTGGAAGCGATTAACTCATGATCCCTCATTTAATTAAACAAAGGGAAAAATGATGTATTTGCTTTTCAGCTCCGAGGTCCCCGTTCTGCGCATGCTGTAGGTCTGGGCGTGCGCAGCTGGGGAAAGACAGGCCCAAAGCTGGGTGATCTCCCCAAGCTCAGGCTTGGTTTGTTTTCACTCAAGGCGGGACACCCCAGATTCCTTTGAAAGTGAAGCATGACCTCCTGTGAGCTTCAAGCTTTGGAGTGCACAGCCACACCAATGCTGTCCTTTTGCTGGAGCAAAAGGCAGGGAATAGCTGGCAGCAGAGGTAGCCTGGTTCAGGTACATCCCTGGCTCTGCACCACACTGCAGGCGGCCTAACACACGCATTTATCACATGGCAACATGACTGGTCACCTGAGTCTGCTCCCCAGCCCAAGACCCCTGCTTACTTGGGTCTAATACAGCACCTTCCCCATAATTCACCTTACTCCTCTCTACCTTTCAGTTTTTGTACTCCAGCTTTTCCAGAGAAGAGCTTGTAACTTTCTCCTTTGTCTGTGCAACATCCAACACATCAGAAGAGCTGCTGACAACCGCTGAAGATTAAAGAGGCCAAAGTGCGGGTGACGCACAATCGAAGAAGGTTGTCTTTTAGTCAGAGAGGGGAAGAACTGGGAAATGAAGATAAGCATTTCCTCACAGGGACATGTCTTGTTCCCAAATGAGTTCTCAATGTACTGAGCAGGAGGTAGGTCTTATCCATAGCAACAAATGAGCCCTGCTCTCAAAGACCAGTTACCTTCTATTAGAAATAGATCAAGGAGATGATACAGGTGTTTAAAGGGCAGCTGACAGAACAGATCGAAGCCCTGTCCTTAAACAGACATCCTCCAGCTGAAACAAGGACCTGCAAGTGGATGAGCTGTGTATAAAACACCATCCTACAGCTGGACACCAGCTTATTTTGCTTTAGTTTAATCAAGGGATTAAGTCCTTAATCTGAAATAACTGTCTAAGCACAGGTTTGGGGGTTTTTTTTATATCACTGGCATAGCTCTAACAATGCAATTAATTAACCAGGTTGTACTCTGTGTGCTGCAGAGCTTTGGGTACTTTTAGAACAACCTTCCCAGCAACAGACTCATGTTGGAAGAGCGTGAGCACTGGCAGCCATGGTTTCACTACCCATTGTTAGCCATGTGCACCTTTCTACCTCCTCGAGACCACCTGGAGCTCTCCTCTTCATTCCTGCTGCCAGACTGCACAGGCTGCCCTGCCTTGGGCACCAACACTCTGGCCGTGGCACCATATGCCACAGTCCAGCCAGGGACCTCCACATTCCAAGTGTCATGTTCCTACAACAGGCTCAGACAAGGCTTGCTAAATCCTGTTAGATATCACAGACAGAGCCAAGAATTTCACAGGCCACTTCTATACAAGTCGTGAGACATTGCAGCTGACTCTCTTTCTTTATAGGGGTCTTTCCACAAATGCACTAAAAACCTTTCTCTCTGCTGTCCAACAAAAGAAATTGCTTGAGCTCATTCACCCCATTATTCGTGACAGCATTTGCTCTGCTCTCAACTTCAGGCATCGACATCCATCTGGCAAACCAAGCCAAGCAGCAGCATGTTGTGCCTCTTCTCATTTCTGCCAAATGGTTACCAACTAATAGGGCACTCCAGCCAGATGAAAGATTTCTTTATACCAGCCAGCTATAAAACACCCTAAGTAAAGTCTTCACCAAACAGGTCAGCCCATTTTAACACCTTTTAGTCAGAGGCATTAGGCCATAGCCAACCCCTTGTGTTCAGACACCCATCTGGGGGCATCTTACAACAGATGGGCAGCCGCCTGTGCTCAAAAAGAAAATGATAATCCTTCATCAGGCCAGCTGATGAGTGCCAAAAACAATCTTCATGGGGTCAGTATTTAGATTATTAGTTCTGTGCCAGTGTTGCACACATTCTGGACTCACGTTGAAATCTCACCCCTTCCCTTTGCAAGGTGCATGAGCTGCTGGACAGACTCCCTTGGGGACTGGTGGATTCTCCATGTCTTGCAACCTCCGTAACTGAGGGTGGATGCCACAGAAAAATGATCCTGTTTTAGTTAAAGAGCTCCGAGACTCCATATGGGAGCTAGGTAACACTCTATGGTCCCAATATTCCATAACAGATGAGCCATAGTTCCTTTTGGCCCTAAACACATTGTGTTGCCATGTGCTCATGAAATACAAGTCCTGCTATGTCAGAGGGGCACAGAAACTGCTCTGCAGCAGAGCTGCAGTTCCAGGAGGGGATGGCTGAGCGCATGAGAAAACAATAGGCGCAGAAGGACTTTCCTTGGAAGAGCACATCCCTGCACACCATTGATAGGAGAAAGCATCCTGCAGCAGCGATCAGATGCCTCTTAGGAAGAGGCTGTAAGGAAGGATGAGCCAGAAGGACAGAGCAGGCAGCTCAGAGATGTCCATGGCTATGCCAGCCATGGGCCACTCCAAGAAGCATCAGTCTGTGCTGAAGAAGGGAGAAGTGTTCCTGGTCAGAGGGACCGAGATTTGTTCCAAGACTCTCTGAGCTTACTGGGGAACAGACACATGTGTGCTCAAGTTCTCCTCCTGCCCCTAAGCAGCAAACCTGGGACAGATTCAGATGCAAACATTTCCTCTGTATTTGGATACAGCACTAAATGCATGCCTCCCGGAAAGCTAAGCAAATCAGTCATAAATTCAGGGCATTTCTTTCATTAAACTCCTGAGTTAGAAAGGGGTGAACACAGGCTTTTAAAGCTACTCCCTTTATAGATTTTTTTTTTCCAAACAGAAAACAGTCTCACGTGTCCCATTATTTCCATACATATCAAAGGAGGGTGGAGATTTAACTAGCAATTTCTAAAAGATCTTTGTGCACAGAAGGGATGTATGCCAAAACGTGGGTGGTTATAAGCCCAGACACAAAGGAGAATACATCCACAGGCATTTTTCCCCTTGATCCATTAACGGGTCTGCATACCAGCCTCCTGAGCATATGAGAGGGACCTTGTTCAAAAGGTAAATGTATTCAGCAAGATGACAACAGACAGCAAATATCCCACATCCTTTAACCATGTTGGAGGCTCAGCAACGCTGGGGTTTTGTTGGGAGGCACTGAGATTTGACAAGCAGCCTCAGGGAAGGTATCCTCCTGAAGGAACCTGCTCAGGAAGCCTCTGCCACACCTAACACAGCCTGCAAAGCTCAAGGTGGACACCTAGCTAAGGTCATCAGAACTCCAGTAGCTTTCCTTCTCTGCAGCTTGCAAACCATCATCCACCCACAGCAGTGTGCCCCATTGTAGGTGACCATAAAGCTCCATGGAGACTCCCCTTTACCACATCCACCAGTGTCCAGGAGGAGCTCATGCAAGCCTTCTCTTCAGCTGAGTCATTTGATTGCATTCAAATCAATGGCTGGTTGCACCAGCTGGAGCAAGGGTTCATCCTGGGCTTTCCAGGCTGATGGCAGGGTGGCAAATCTGAGCAGACATAAAGACTTTCAGACTCATTCTGTGCTGCTTTGATCTTGGAAGTTTCAGCCTGGTGTCCAGTGATGCAAAAAATAGGATATGTATGAAACCAGCTCTTACCACAAGAAAGGCCCTATTTTTGTTAATATTTTAATGAAAGGCTAAGCCAGCCAACAGAGATGAGGCACTTGGTGTGGCAGAGAGGTATTAGCACGGTCAAACCTTCAGAATCAACAAGGGCATGTCCACTCACTTCTCTGAACTGAAAACCTGATACTATGAGTGGTGCAAAAAACCACAGCATCCCATGACCAGAAGTGGGCAGCTTTACCCTGGCAAGCTCTCCTTGCTTTCTACTGCTCTCCAATCAGCAACACGTCTGGTTCTGGTGCTGCTACTCACTTTTTCAGACCTTGGTGACATTGAGCTCTGCAGGACTGAAAGAGAGGGCTCCACCATGAGTAAACAGCCAAGAACAGGAACAAAAAGTGCTCTGGTACGAGTGTCTACAGGTAGGTTCAGTTTATAGTTTCTGGAGAAGACACCTTGATTGTTTCAACAGAGATTTTTTCAACACTTCAGTGCTAAAGGAGCCTGTAACCCCTGTGATGTGACTTCCACACACACTCAGCACCAATGCTCAGTTTAAGGCTGTGTACAGCCTGTAGGATGGTTCAAATTTTACACAGATCGGTTGCAGACAGGGTTACTGTTGAGATGGAACTAGAAAATGAGGCTCTGTGAGCTGAGCACTGCGCCTGTGCTCTAGAATTTAGAGGCAGACTGGCTGGCTATCTTGTCAAAGGTGACCAGCCACAAGATGCTGGCAAGACTCTCATGTTATGATCTCTTCTGCTAGCAAGGTATGCCCTCAGAGCCAACTGCCCATGGGGGTAGGTGGCCAGCAGCACTGCCACAGAGGGCTATGCTACAGGATGCTGGTTTTCAGAAAATAAGTCCTGACACTCAGCAAAGAGTCCACCTTGGTCACCTGCATTGTCTGACCATAACCATCTGCTGTCTTCCAGTCCCATGTGGTACTAGAATACATTTGGCAATTTCTACAGAGATACCTGGATGCAGCTGGCCTGTCACTTGCATTTAGCCATTATTTTTATTGTTACAATGAACAGCATGTTCACCTGCCCAGTGGTTTAGAAAAGAAGCTGGGCAAAATGCAAGTTGTCAACCTTGTTACCCCAGAGGAGGTGCTTTCAAACTACTTCCATGTGCTCAGGATTATGTCTCTGGACTTTGTCTGTGTTCCAACATCTTGCTCATGGTTTTGGCACAGAAACAAAGAAAGAAGATCCCCAATGCTTAAAGGTCTTTGTGATTCCCAGACTCATTTCCTTCCCACCCTGGTAGAAGACATAACTGGAGGACAAAAGAAAGACTCTATTTTCTGCTGAAACCCATCCTCTCTCCTATCAGCCATAGAGGTGCCACCAGAACTCTGCAGGAAGCACCAGGAAAGGTGAATCCTGGGAATACCAGGGAATGAAGATAGATCCCAAGTCACAAAAGCCATGATGGGTGAGCAAGGTAGACAGAGCCCAACCAGGCTCCTGCCCTGCTCTCCTGCTCTCACCATGGGGTTTCCACAGCTCCAGAAGTCACTTCTAGTGGAAATGGGCTACTTTGGCCCAAGGTGTCTCACCCATTTGGTGCTTTGGGCATCTCCCAGCAGCCACAACCCTATGTACCCATACACACACATCAGCTCTAACACTGAAACGCCATGAAGAGGAATCACCTGCCTCACACGGAGCAGGGCAGCCAGCAGTTGTGCCTTGCCAGACCTCCATCAGGAGCCAAGTCTCCAAGAGTCCTGCAGACTGCTGGAGGCTGTGGAAGGTCTCCTGCAGGCCAGCAGACTGACACACATTCACTGAGATCCAAATCTTTTGCCTGCAGGGTTTGTTTGATTTACCAGGACACAAAAAACTCAAGTTAATCAGAACAGCTTGAAGCTACAGTCACAACTCGGTTGCTCACAGAAATGCACTACCCAAAATGCAGACTGGTCTACCACACCATTGAGAGCAGGCACCTGCCATGGACCAGAGGTGTCCACAATGTGGCCAGCAGTAATTTCTGCGTCTGGTGCAGCTTGGTCTCTGGTTCCTGTTCCTTCCAGCTGCACTCAGCACCTGAGAGGCACATGATCCCTCCACAGCAGTGGTACATGGTCCTTGAATGCCCAGCCACCTGGACTGGTCATGGCCCTGCTCCACACAAAGGCCCCTGCTTCAGACAGCCTCTGCATCACACATTAAAACAACATCAAGGAGGACCTGAACTGGGGCTGAAGCACTTGGGAATCAGAAAGACAACTCCAACTTGAAGGAGCAGAGTAGCAGCAGCCAGTCTCTGCCTCAGGCCTCCCAGGGCAGAATTTCACCAGCACTGCTCCAGCCCATATGGCAAAATGCAGCCCATGAGACTACAAGGGATGGCCCCAACCCTGCACAACCCCAAGCAGTGCTCTCCTTTGATTTCCACTTCATAATATAACCTGCATAGACCAAAAATTGCCAGGAACACACCAGGCATGGGGTGAGGGAAAGAAGTCTTCTGACAGGGGTGGAGAAGTAGAAGTGAGGTGCCTACACAGAAGGATGGCAGAGGAGAGCACACCATGGCTCTGACAGGCATGTGAGGGCAAAGAGCACCACAGGATTCTCTGCAGAGGAGCTGGAGAGTGGTGAAGACATGGGTCTATAAACTTAGCTCAACTTGCAGAAGTCAGAACTCGGTCAACTCATCCCTTAATGAAAGCCACGTTTCTGCAGACTCAGAAGCTGACCTTTTTAAAAAAGAACAAATCACTGCTAGGCACAGCAGCAATACAAGCCGCTTGTCCTCCTCATGGATTTTGTTCTCTCTGCTGTGGAGAAGCAGCCCGTGACATAGCAGGACACCTCCAGATTTGGGGCTGCTGGGCACATGGATCTCAGCCTGAGCATAGGAGCAAACCATCAGAAGCCACACTGGTGCTCAGTGGGATGTCACCACAGGGCCAGCAATCTCTCCAGTCACTGACAGCCCAGGGTTGGGCACCTCTGCAGGGCAGTGCCACTGTGGCTGGGCACGGGACAGCCCTGCAGCCACTCCCAGGGAGTCTGGGTGCTCTGCTGCCCACTGCCCACCATCCTTTTCTCTCTCCAAACAAGGATCCCCACACGCAGAACTTGACACTGAAAAGGATGGGTCCCTGCCCAGCTCCAGGGGTTCTCTGGATGCCCACCCTGGGCAGGAGAAAAGGCTGTACAAGAGGGCAATGCCCAGAGCCACAGAGCAGGATTGGCAAAGAGTGAGGGCAGGAGGAGAGCCCAGCATCCCGGCAGCACAAAAAACAAGGCTCTGCCCAAACTGACCTATCCCACCTTCTTGCTCCAGCGCCGTAGCCCGACAGGCACCTCGCAGCGGTCAGTGCCAAAAACAAGTTGTGTCCCTGCAGCAACCGCCCAGGACTGGCACCAAGAGTACAGTGTGCCACTCGAGTAACGGGAAATGCCGAAAGAGCTGTTTCCCACTCCCGGCATTAGCGCCGTGCGCTGGCTCCGGGCAGGCTGCCCCGGTAGCAGCTTCGTCCCGCACAGCCCTGCTCGTGCCCAGGGCAAGAGCCCTTCGCAGAGATTTCCTTACCATGTTCCCGGCCTCCTTTATTCCCCCTCACTTCCAAAGACAGCGTTTTTTCTCTTTTTCCTCCATGTGTGCGACAGGGCGTCTCCTCTCCCCTCCGACGTGAACCACCGAAGCACTTTTGAGTTCTGGACTGTAATCCAAGCCCTCACCGCCCCCAGCACAGCTCCAACTAATCTAACTCATGACACTACCGGAGCTGAGCAGGGGACCTCGAAGGTTTCTCTGACAGCCAACTCCAGCGCTAGACGGCAGAGGGGCACAGCGAGAGCAGGGTGCTGCATCCCCCAGCCCTGCGGGGACCTTAGGGACACGGGCAGAGGCAGAAGCGCTCCCGGGCTGCTCCGTACGGCATCGCTGCTCTCCGCGTCTCTCAGCGCGGCTGGCCCGCCGCACAGACCTGCTTAATGCAGGCGCGTCGTGGCAGGGAGCTGCCTTCGCCCGGGAAGATCTGAATAGATGCTAGAGGAGAATAAGGCAGGCATCCCGAGGAGGTCTCCAGCTTTCCAAAGAGATTTCCAGCAAAATCCTCCCCCCTCGCCTCCTCTCGGCTTGTTTTTGTCTAAGTCCAGAGAAGTTTCTCCACTCCACGAGATCCTGAGGCACCGCCGCAGGTTAAGTAAAACGCCGAGAAATACAGGGAGAGTGCTTTGAAATACTGTTTTTCTAACTTCTAGAAGGAAAACAGAGAGCAGTGACCGCTTCAGGCAACAGCAACAAACTGCATTGGGATCGGGAAAGAGATGTAGAGACCTCACCCCCTCCCAAAGGAGGAAGTAATTTAACACGCCAAGTTTCTCCACCCCTCCATTAATTGTTTAAGATGGCCAGGGGCCAAAATACTGCCCGAGCAGTGGGGAAGGTCACCAAACAGGCAGGCGGCAGCCTCCAGAAGTGACAACGGGAAAGGGCAGAGCCACAGAGGCGGAGAGGGAGGAGAGAGGCAGGTGCCGCGGGGCATCCCAGGATCTGCTGACACACAAAGGCTTTGTGCAACGGGAAGTGACACACAGGCAAAACCTTAGAGCCCTGGGCACGAGATACAGGGCCTGGGACCAGAAACTGCCTCCCCAGCCTGAGCAATGTGTAGTCTCAGCAGCCTCGGTTGGGACTGACCCTCCATCAAGGAGTTCACAGTACTGCAACTTGGTTGTCCCCACTTACGGGTGAGGTCACGCAAACCAATCCATCCCAAGAGACAGGGTGACTCAGGCAGGATGTGAGGACCTACAGCAAAAGGGAAAACATCTTCTCCTGCATGGACAACTAGAACAGCACAGGGTCCATGCCTGCTGAATCTGGAGGAACTGCTACTAACATCTCTGCTGCCTTGGCTCAAGAGGCAAGTCCCACAGCCTTCCCAAACCCTGCTCCACAGGGCCAGCAGCAGAGCCCATGCAAGCTAGTCCAGCTCAAGACCACCTGCAGATACTCCTCTCCCAGGGAGAGCTGCCAACAGCTTGCCCTGAAACCCTGTTGCATATGATGGCCTCATCACATCTCTCCAGACCTAACCAGCAACCAGCAGTTTGAGCAGCCCCAAAGCCAACCATTCAATCCACCAGCTCCTTGGTGTGCTGCTGCATTTCCTATTGGCAGCAAGGCTGGATGACAGTCCCTGCAGGGTTGCAGTTTGCTTTCCTTAAGCCAAAGAGATGTCCTCCTAAAAGGGACTGTGACACTGACAGTGACCAGAGCTGAGCAGCTGCCTCACTGTTCAGCAGTTGGCTTGCAAACAGCCCGTGCTTTCAGAGGTTCCCTCAGGGCCTCAAACAGCCTGTCACCTTCTCCCCACAGCAGCACTGCCTCTGTAGGCCGTGTCCATGTCAGGTGACAGCACTTGCTAATGCCAAACTGGGTGAAGGAGAGCATCCCTGCCACCTCAAGTATTAACAACCCAGCACAGGCACAACCAAGTTGTTGTCATCTGCAACAACTAATTTGAGATCTTAGATCTTGTCTGTGGATGCAAGAGAGCCTTTATTTCCCCCTCATATTCATATCAGAAGGATGAGGAGCTTGGCTTACTTCCCCAGCAGAGCCTCTGACCACAGCTTTCAGGGTCTGTTCAAGGCTACATTTGCAGAGTAGTTTTGCCCTTCATTTATTCTCCCAGCACGTCTCCCAGGCAATGAGCATGGCTACATTTGGCTAACCTTTGCAATATCTCCCTCCAGGTGCTGGGAGTCTCCCTAGGGACTGGCCCACTCCAAGAGAGGAGGGAGCAGCAAGAGCTCTGTCTCTGCAGCACGCACATGACCAGCCATGACAAGCCTTATGCTATCAGAAGTACCAGGCTATTTCTGCTGGAGGCATACCCTCATCACAGAATAAAAGGAGGTAGAAGAGATCCAACATGCCTGTCATGCCCAGATGTTTTATGGAACACTGTAGAAACATCCCCAGAGCCCACAGGGATGAAGGGGATGGAGCAGAGAACGTGCTCCCATGCTGTTGCTGAACTGGTCAGGTCTCCTACACTCAGACCTGCGGCAGCAGATCCAGGGTGAGCAGCTTTTGGCTTTCCTCAGTCCTTCAGGTGGCTTGCACAGGCCTGGGAGCACAAGGTTGTCATCTCCTTTAGTTCTGAATTACCTGCTAAGACACTGTCAAGCCACCTAATTCCAGCTCTTTGATGGCCAAAAAGAGAAAAGTGACACTTTTCTCACAGAAAAAGAAGAGTGATGTAGGACCTTGCAGCAAGCCCATAAACAGATGAGGAAGGCACCACATAGGTACTCAGAGCCTTGTTCCTGTCCCACTCTCCATGACAAAAGAAAGCTCTCCACAAGCTCTCAATCCAAACACCACTCAGAAGGGTGCAGGGAAGTCGGTGGCACCATTTATAGAGGCTGTCAAACACAAGAGCAGCTTAGAGCCCAATCTCACATCTCACACCTCCTCCCTTTCCTACACTGCACTTAAAGCTCAGGAGCACCTTCCCCCATATGGATTTCCAGGCTGAAGAGACTGAGTTCAGCTCACCCCCATCGCAGTCGGAGGCAGTGACGTGATTTCCTGCACCATGGCACAGTGCTAAGGGGAACATCGCACTGCTGTTTACTCATGGCTGGATCCTAATATAGTTTCCTTTTTTCTTCTTAATTGCAAAGTGGCCTTTCCCTTTTCTGCATTGTAGATCCATTTCCCACACAAGCACATGGGAGACAGCTGTAGCCAGCACTTCAGTGGGTGTTAAAAAGCCCCTCTTGACTGAGGCTGACAACAATGCCACGCTTGTTCCCAGCACAGTCTCACTCTGTTTCCTCACAGGAGCAGCTCCTCGCTCTTGCGCGAAGCCTGCAGAGATCTGGGTGCCCCAGCTTCCCATCCAGCAGACCCAGGTCCTTTGCATGGACTGAGGGGCAATTTTACACCTAGGGAACTGCTTTGGTACCCACCTTCAGCAGCAGTTGACTGTTGCTAAGCACAGCCTGTCCTAGAGGTGAATTATAGCAAAAGGCAGCAAAGGCTGACATTAGGAAGGATGGGAGCCAGCCTTAGAAAGCTGTGGGTCCTCCCCAGAGTTAAAAGAAAAAGAGGTGGAAGAGTGGTCAGTACAACTGTTCTGAAAATTTCAGAGTTCCAACTTCAGACCCTTGTATCATTTCCCTCTCTTCCTTTCTCCTTTCCTGGATCTGGTTTCTGGAGTTGCAGTATTTCTCAAGTGCCTAAAACAGTACCACAACCCAGAGCTGGGAGCGAGCACAAACAGAGGCAGGAGGCAGGGGAAGGAACTCTGCCTTTGAGTCAACACTTAGCAGAGTTCTGCTTATTTTCAGCTGTGCAAATCAGGAAATGCTCAATTCTTTTATGAATAGGATTCAGCTATGCTGGAAGCAACACAGGACAGATGTTTTAGATGCCAGATAAGGACATCTCCTGATCTAGGGGAAGTTGTGCAATATGGATGCTAGCAGGATGATTACATTACTGTGGCCAACTGCTCTTAGGAAAATACCCCCATGAGCTCCATGTTAGTTTAGAGTGATCACTGGTGCAGTCCTCAGCACAGCATAGGGAACATCCTGTGGCCACAGAGACTTCCAAGGGAATGGAGAGCCCAGGAATGGGCTGTGGCAGAGCACTACTCCAGGATCTATGGCTCCTGCTGACCCACTGGTAAGTGGATGTCTCTGAACCTACTTCCAGGCCTACATCACCAGACTGGGGTTCTCCACCAGCTCCCATGTCCACAGACATGGCAATGCAGATATCCCATGGATTAAGCTGTATCCTGAAAGGTAGGTATGTTACCATCCCACCAAGCTATCCACCATGAACCCTCATAGAATACCCTAACTTGGAAGGGATCCACAAGGATCACTGAAGTCCAGCTCCAGCCCTATACCACTTTCACTTGGCAGCCTACAACAACAGGGGAAGCCACCAAGAAGTAGCATTAGACCCCAGCCAGAACAAGCCTTAAAACCAGTGATAGATTTTGCTCAAGACAGGGTTTGTGAAAGAAAGGCAACAAGTGATGCAGCAAGTAGAGCTGCAAGGAGCCCTTTGTACCAGCTATACTTCAGGAAAAAACTAGCTCTCTCTCCCCATTAGGGAGACAAGAATGGGTTGTATGCAGTTTAATAACATTTAAACCTTTTTTTCAGATCACAAGTAAAGCAGGTCTTGGCTTCACAAAAGCACATCTTGGTTTAACTAATTAATTTGATAATCCGCTATTTGCAATCCTCAGGAGACATTCAGCTTCTAAAGCAAGTAATTACCACTAAGTGGCAACCTCTTTGTGAAGCCCAGTCTGATTAGGGAAAAAAATTTCTTAAGCCAGAAATATAATCACAGTGTGATTTCCCAGAAGGACTGAAGGAGAGGCTACATAACAACAGCTGGTCACGCTCACCATGTGAAGGAACAGAAGCAACTCAATTACTAGGTCTCCAGCTACGATTCAAGATGTTGTTCAGTGCCATGTGCAACCATGGGCTGCAGTTAACCATCAGGAAGCCTTAGAGGAGGTATTTTGTAGGGGCAGAAATCAGGAAGGTCCCACTTGGGGGGCTCAAATACCCATGTGTGCCACAAAGGAAAGAAGGGAGAGGAAGTTTTTTTTTTTTTTAATTTCACACATCAGGCTGGCTACAACACATAATGAGACAGGTGATTCTCCCCCTCTGCCCTCATGAGACCCATCTTACATCCAAGTCTGGAGTCCTCAGCACAGGAATGACATGGACCTGTTAAAGCAGGTCCAGAGGAGGCCACAAAGGTGATCCTAGGGCTGGAGGACCTCTTCTATGAGGACAGGCTGAGAGAGTTAGAACTGTTCAGCCTGCAGCAGAGAAGGCTTTGGAGAGACCTTAGAGCCCCTTCCAGTACCTAAAGGAAGCTAGCAAAAAAAAAAAGGAGAGAAGTTTTTATGGAGGCAGAGAGTGATAGGACAAGGGGGAGTGGATAAAAGAGGAGAGATTCAGGTTGGGTGTTAGGAAGAAATTCTTTACTGAAAGGATGGTGAGGCAGTGTCTCAGGTTGCCCAGAAAAGCTGTGGATGCCCCATCCCTTGAAGTGTTCAAGACCAGGTTGGACAGGGCTTTGAGCAACCTGGTCTAGTGGGTGCCATTCCTGCCCATGGCAGGGGGATTGGATCTTTGAGGTCCCTGACAACCCAAACCATTCTGTGATTCTAAGGCCAAGCTCATAGTGTGCAGTCCCACAGAGAAGCAATGCAAGCAGGGGAATATCAGCCTTACAGCCTCTGCCCAGATATGAAGGCACACCTTGATGACACACAGTGTCTTCCCAGACAAGCCAGCTGGACTCAAAACATGCAGAGTACTTGGTGGTTAGACTAGCTCCGGGCATCCCCAAGTGCCCAGGGTTTTGGCTCAGCTGGCATCAATCACTGCCAGAGTCAACAGGACAAAGTCCTGCTTGTGCACTCACCCAAGACACCCATCTCAGTCTGAGCAGCTTTGGGCTCCTTTAACTTTGGGCCAGGGAGGAGACACACAGAGGTGCCCCCAGGTGTTATGAAGTGGCTGTGGTGCACACCACTCTTGGGTTAATGCTGCTACAACAGTCTCCAGTGATTTCTCCTTGAAGTCATGAACGCAGCCAGCACAGGTAGGAGCAGGGCTTGGATGGAAACCCAGGCTCCTGCCCAATCACACATCATCCCAGTGCACCCACACCCTGAGGGTGTTTCCCCACTGCAGGGGACTCCCCTCCTGGGTGCTGGGTCTCAGCATTCTGGTGCTTTGTGTACTAGGCAGGTGCACTGGTTGGCAGGATGTGACCATACTGGAGAAAATACCCTAACCCCCACAGAGCCAGGCAGGGACACACCTCTGTGAATGTGGAGTCAAGCAAGCTTAAATGGTTTAAGAGGAGCTACTTGTCTGTCTTCCCAGAGTTTAGGCATTGCCTGCTTCCCCGAGAACAAAGTGCTCTTGGCTTAGAAATCTAGCTGTGGTTTCAGGACTGCTGCTTCAAAACTCACCACAGTCTCTGAACAGAAGAACAGGTCAGCTTTTTCTGAAGAGCAGCCTAAAAAACGACCCATCTCTCTCCAGATCCCACGTATTTAATGGCACAGAAGAGTCATCTGTTTACCTTCCCTCCTGGCAGTGATGCTGCATGCCATTTAGCCCCACAGCACATGTTTACTGTACTCCCCGAGACAGCACGCTCACCTCTGAGCTAGACGTGCCAGCGGGCACCCACACCCTTCCTGCCCCGGCCCCTCTCCCACAGACAAGGGAGTTGTGGAGCACAGGGTCACACACTACTGCAAATTCCATCCTCACTCACGGCTGCCAGGGCCTGCTCCTCTTTCCAGGTCTGCTTGGCAGAGTAAGTGTTGTGATGACAGACAGCCCGCTCCATGGCTCCACACCACCAGGAGCCCCCGACTTGTGTCCCTGCTCTGTGCCCAGCTCATGCCTGAGCAACCAGCACCCATGAGACACCTGCCCAGCCTCCACCGAGAGAAGTGGGTCCATCCCTTGGAGGATGCCACTGAACACCAGACAAGGGCTGGGACACACTTCTGATCTGGAGATCCATCCCTTCTCTTCCCAAAACCAACCTAAATCCAACTATGCCCTGCTAGGAGGCAGAGCTGGCAGCTCCAACTAGGGGAGCAAGGACCGCCTCTCTGACCACTGGCTGCAGTCTCTGCTCCAGTTTGCAGAGCCAAGGCCAGCTCCCAGGTCCTATCTGGGGTGACAGTCAGGGACTCTGATCCAGGAGCTTTGACCCCCAGAACTGCTATTCCCCCTGGGTGCACACTTTGCCAAGCTCCCATCCACCCCTCCAACCCTCCCACACCCCACACTTACAGCCAGCATTTGCAGAGCCTCTACCCAGCAGATCCCAGCAGATCTTGCAAACCATTCTCCCATGGCAGAATGTCTCCAGAGAGAAGGAAAGCTCTCACCTGCCTGCAGTTTGCTCCTCCAGAGCAGGCAGGCAGAGGAGCAGCTGAGTTAGCTCAGCACTCCCTGAGGCAGAGCAATAGCCCCAAGATGCATCTCCAGCTCCAGTCAGTGCCTTATAGAACTGCATGGGCGTTCCCTGGGACCAGCTGTCATGGTGCCTGTCACAGTTGGGCTGTGTTGCCCACTGAACTCAAGCAGTCCCACTGTGAGCAGTCCCAGGTGCTTCTCAAAGTACCCTTAATCTGGCTGGTATGTCCAACAGGGGAATGACAACCCGCTCAGGTCTGACAGTTCCCCCAGGTACAGAGGAGACCTGCTTTGTCCCACTCTAGCCTTGCCCAGCTGGTAGCAAAGGGGAAAGATCTCAGTCCTCCAACAGCTCTGCAAGGCTTCAGGCTGACGTTCAAGTCACTCCGCAGTGGGCAAAGAGCAGTTTTGGGTCAGGGTCTTCTCCCCACGGGAGTGTAGAGCCAACTCTGCTGACTGAGAAGGTGCCTTAAATGCCACTGGGAAGGGCTGGTTTGACAGGGATAGGAGCAGTCTGCCGTGGAACATCCACAGCTGGCAATTAGAGGAGTGAACCTCAGGGAATGCCTACAGCAAGGATGCCAGGCAGGAGCACAGAGTAGGTGGGACACAGGGCACAGCGAGGAGGTGATGTGATGTGATGTGATGTGGATCATAGCTGCTGTACCAAGGACCCTTTGTTCCCAGTGTGGGCTGGAGGCAGAGGAAGCACCAGGAAGCAGCACATGACTGACATGCTGTGAGCCTGGCTCCAGCTGGGGTGGGCACCTCCCCTCCCTGGCAGCAGGGCTGGAGAGCACCAGCAGGAAATGGCGTGATTCGATGCCATCAGCAGCAATAACAATGTGTCTTCTGAAGGAGATGAGCAGCTTCCCCTTCAGACAGGCAGGGCAGAGGGATCCTGTCTCCTGTCACCAATCTGTCCTCTCTCCGTCTCACTTGCCCTTCTTCCATCATGTTGCCGCTCTCTTCCTCCTTGTAGAGGAATCTGCTCCCAAATCGAGACAGGGTAAGGCCAGCTAAGGAGCAGCCATGGGAAGGTTCAAGAAGGCTTAGACCCCTCCGGGGTTCAAACAGGACTGTTAGAGGCCATGAGTCCTTGAAGGAGCTTGGTGGGAGGAGGGACAAGTGGGTCAAGAGCTTCCTCCCCACCAGAAATACACAGGTCCAAGTGTGTGTTCTTTGCTGCTTTTTTTTCCTTTATAGAATCATACAATGTTAAGAAGTTGGAATGGACCTTAAAGATCATTCTGTCCCAACCCCTCTTGCCATGAGCTGGGACACCTCCTACTAGACCAGACCGCTCAAGGCTTTATCCAACCTGGCTTTGAACACTTCCAGGCTTGGGACAACTACAACCTCCCTAGGCAGTATGCTCCAGTGTCTCACCACCCTCACCCTCAGAGTAAAAAAAAGGCTTTGGTTTTGGGTCGTATTTTGCAGCCCCTGCCAGCGTTTGATGCCGGGAGAGATGAAGGTGTCTGAGAAAGAGTGTGAGCTGGTGACTGAACCTGCACATCGCACCCGCCATCAGGAGAGAGGGAGGGAGCAGCTTCGGCTGGCACACCAAAGGAGGCCTGAAACTACCACCTCTATACTGTCTTTTCCCTTAAGACTACGCCGTCATGGAATCCCCGGGGCCTTGGAGCCGCGCTCCGCCGCCCCCGCCCCGCCGGGGGCTCCCTGAGGGGGCGCGCCCGCCATCTTGGCGGGCGGGCCGGGGCGAGGCCTCGGCGCGGGGCGACACCTGCTGGCGGCGCTGGGCAGCGCGCCCGCTCCTCCCGCCGCTCCCCCGTACCGAGCTCCGTGCTCAGCCAGCGCCGGCCCCTCTTCCGACCCTCGGTGCGTCACCCTCGCCGGAGGGGAGAGGCTCCCCTACACCCCGGCTCCGCACCAGTTTGGGGGCGGTTTCGTTGCCTTTGGGCAAGCGGCACCCCACGTGGAGGTGTATTTATAGACAAATCCAAGCACAGCGAGGTTGCCTGCCTTTTTCCCCTCTTCAGTGCACTCCTCAGGCTGTAATTTCCTGTTTGCTTCTAAAGCTATTTTTACAAAGGAAAAAAAAAAGTTAAATATTTATCACAGTTCTATGTGTTCACTAGCAGAATAAAGCAAAGAGCGGAGTGAACCTAGCAGGGGTCATGGATTAAGTCCCCGGCAGCAACCTGTCCCACCTGCTTGCTCCACAGCCTTTCCATCCCAGCACATGTGGCTGGTGCTCCTTGACTGGCTACCATCAACCAGCCCCACACCACAACACGGGAAAACTTATTAACCTTCATAGTTGTTTCTTTTTTATTTCTTTCTCTTTCTGGGGTACTTTTCTGAACCTTTTGCCAGCTTTCTCCATAAATAGAAGAGAGTAGGGCTGTCTACTGAAAATAGGTGTATCTACATGCACATATGTGATAGAGAAGAGAATATCCTGGCCCTTGGGAGACTGGGATTTCTGAGAGAGCAGGCAGGACCCAAATGTCCAGGAGAAATCTGGAGCGTGTGACTCCTGCACAAGTGATACTCACATGGTCCCAGCACCAGCCATGCATACAGGAGGGCTCTCAGGGCAGCTCTGAGCCCACAACTCATCCAGCTGCCTGTGAGAGTCCCAGAAACCCAAAACTGCCAGGGAGCCACACACAGCGAGGCCCCAGGTGGGTGGACAGCCAGAAACCAACCTCCCCCCAGCCAGCCAAGGAGCGAAAGCAATGCTTTAAATGGCTCTCCAACAGTGTGGGCTTAGCTGGGCTCCAGGAGGCAAAGCTTGTGTGCGGGCAGGGATTGCCCCGCATTGCTGTGACAGAGGAAAGCACAGGTACAGCACAGCTGCTGCAGAGTTTGGTCACTATTGTGCCCTGTGGCCCTTCCAAGCCCTTCTCCCGGGGCTGCCCACAAGCTCGGGGTGACCTGTGCTCTGATGTAGACCAGACCACCTGGGCTGGTGGCCACCTCCCCAAAGTGTCCTCAGCACCCTCTCTCCCTTTCCAACTAACCCACCACACATTTCATTTACCTTCAGGACAGCCTGGATGTGTGGCCACAGATGCCAGGAGAAGAAGAGGTGAGAAGAGCCCAGCTGGCTTCTTCGGGGATCCTTGCCTTCCAAGTGGCTATGAGGAACAGCTATGTCTGGCTGCAGGGAAAATCACAACTCTTGGCTCTGGGGTGCTCATAAAATCAAAGAGCCCACCATGTTGGCTTCCACTCTGGCTGTTCTGCAGAAATCCCCAGGAGCAGCAACCTCATCACGCAGTCTTCAGGGATTCCCACAGTCTCGTTTGCTCCTCCAGGGAAAAGCAAGGAAGTCTGAGCCACGAAGGAAGGTGTGGATCACCCCACCCAGCTCCTGCTGACCTACAGATCCCTCTGATGTTGTGTGTCCTCAGCCAGTCCACGCTGCAGCCTGTTCCCTTGCACAGCCGGCCTGGGGAGAAAGCCTTCTGGGGAAAGACACCCTGCAGCCCGACGGGTGGCACAGCCGCTGGGGAGGGTCCCCAGCTCTTCGGGGAGCCCGGGGCCGCTCACTGCCGGCAGCCGGCGGTGACACCCGGGGGAGACGAGGGACTGGCTCCACGCGAGCCGGAGGGGTGCAGCGCGGAGCACAAAGGCTCTCCCATCCCGGCCGCTCTGCCCTGGAACGCAGCATGGGAACCACTGCCCAGCGCGAATCTGTTCCTCATTATCCCCCCCGGCTGCCGACTGATCCCGGCTCGTCACCACTCGCGGCACAGCCCCGGCCCGCTCGCATCTCGTCAGCCGAGCGACTTCTGCACAGCTTCACCAGCCAGAGCGGCGGCGCAGACCAGGGTCAGGGCTGGCATCCCCCTCCGGAGGTAATGCCAGAGGGAAAACGAATTGTTCCCTCCGCCAACAGGCAGAGGAGGCTTCCAGTGAAAGCGGGGAGCAGGGACGGCTGCTTCAGGTGCGAAGAGCGGGAAGGCAAACACGGAATTCAGGGGAGGTGTTCAATCTGATCGTAGGTGAGATGGATGCCTGGACGGATGGACATGAGGAGGCAGGAGCAAGGAACAGACTGATAAGTCTCCAAAATATGTGTACCAGATACAATCAGACTGAACACTGCTCCTGAATTCTTCTGCATTTGCCTTCTAGCTGTTCTCCATGAAAACATGAGCATGGCCAAAGCCTCTGTGATGCTTTGTGTGAGTGAGAGGTGAGGAGCTGGCTCCTATTCACTCACTTTCCACTGCTTCTGCCTGTATAGAGCAGTGTGAAAACCTCCCAAGAGGGTGTCAGAAGTGCTCCAGAAACAGAGCAGGATCAGCAACCACACACATGAGTCAACAGCACCCTTGCTGCAGTGGAGAATACAAAGCTGGCAGGTTCAAGAAAATTATTATTTCTTGGACTTGGTACTTGTGAGACACAATTGGGTGCTAGTTCCAATCTGGGGCTTCCCAAAAGAATATATATATATATATACACACATATGTATATGTACACATATATATGTCAGAGAGAACCAGCTTTAAGAAGACAAGGCAGAGGGGAGCTACCAACAAGGTGGCACACAGAAACCACAGAGACACACTTGGAAGAACAAGAAGTAACAGGGGTAACCTGCCCCAGGGGAAATATTTACTGAGCATAAGGAGAAATTAATTCTGTGCAAGACTGGTGTAGCTGTGCTGTGGCTCTGGGACACGGACAGTTGACACCTCCATCCTCAGGGACATTCCAAATCCAGTGGGACATGGCTCTGAGCTACCTGCTCTAGCTTTGCTACCAGCCCTGCATGGAGCTGGGGTTGGACCATGGACCTCCCAAGCCCCTTCCAGTCTGAAATTTACCTGATGCTCCAATGTGCCTTGTGCAAAAGTGATGTGATTTTGACTCACTCGTAAGACGGCCAACACCAATCCATTGCCCACAGATCTTCCACACAGCTGATGCCAGAGCTGCCTTACATCCCCTGCTGACTTTACAAGTTTTGGTACCACAGAGGAACTGGAGGAGCTGACTATCAGAGAAAGCAAATGCCTGTGGAAAAAATGTGCAGGTTTAATGGGAGGCTCTAAACAGAAGCCTGAGTGCAAAATGACAGGTCTGTGATAGTCTGCTCTGGGATGGGGTTGCTTACAGTAACAGTTGGAGGGTTGTATGTTCTGGCTTAGAGTCTGACAAGCAACTCCTCTGGTTGTTCTTTACTCTGTCCTGGAGAAGCAGAGGTTCGGGCACACGCGTTTGTGGTTTGGCCCACTCCTTGTGTTTTTCCACTGGAGCACTTCATTATTTTTAGGCTGAAAGAGACGACTCTCTGCTATGCTGGAAGGATCAGAGGAGTCCTGTGCAGGCAGGACACTCTAAGGTGAAATACAGAGAGTGGAGTACAAGAATAAAAACTGGCAAGGAGCCACCATCCCTGCTTACAAGGCTGAGGGTGGGAAGAAGGGGCTCCGGAGCTGCTGGCTGGTGGCATGGAGAGCCTGCGCATACATTAGCTGCTAGGCTCAGACATCCAGATGAGAGAGCAGCAACCAGCCCCAGCATTTCCTGAAGCTGAGATGTCTGCTTTCCCTCCTCTGAGGACCTGAAGGCCACAGACCCCCCTCTTCCAGGAAACAACCTGGCCCACACAGCCTGGTGCACTGCCAAGGCTATTGTGGCTGCAAGTGATGCTGGCACTGAGGTCCAGCATGCAGGGCACAGCTCAGCCAGCAGCGTTGTCAGTGGGATGCAAGACAGATGGGGAATGTCCCAAGGAGCAAGAGCTTCCATGGGGGCCAGTGCAAAGCTCACAGGGCTAGGAGCTGCATTTGACCCTGCCAAAAAGGAGCTGAGGGTGATGGTGGATGCCAGATTCAGTACAAGCCAAACATCTACCTTGTGAATCAAGTAAACCACATTTACTCTCCTTCAGGAAAAGCAGAGACCAGGAGATCAGAGGAAGAGCAAAACCAGCACACACTGATGCAAGGGGGCTCCTGTGACCCAGAATACCCTGAAACATACCCCTTTGAAACATATTTTTGGCAAGGAGAGAGGACATGGGAAGATGTGGGCTCCCAGCATGCTGGTGGCTGTGCAGCCACAGCTCTGGGCAGAAGGGCCCAGCCTCTCGCTGGCTGCTCCCTCTGCACTGCCTAACGACGGCTGCAGGCAAGCATCTCTTTGGAAGGAATTTCACATTTTCCACAAACTTTATGGAAACCAGGAAATTCAGTTAGGCACATCAAGGCTGAGAGGGGGGTTGGGGCCTTGGGTGGAGAACAGAGAGGCACAGGAACACCGTGCTTGCAAAGGAGAACTGAAGCAGGGTGGGCAGAGGTTCCCAGACAACAGATAGACCACAACGTCTGCTCCAACTCCAGTTTATTGAACATTACAAAATACTCTGCATATATTTTCACATTATAACAATATCCTTGCAAATAATATATTGTCTTGAGTCATTTGTGGTGCCCATGGCTACAGAAAACACTGGCCCAACTAGAGATTTAGTATGGCCAAATATCAGAAATCAAAACTAGAATAAGTCATACCAGAAATGCAAAACTATATAAAAACCTTTTAAAAACCTCATGCTCATCTGGTCGAACAGGTACAGAGCTGAAGGGCCTCTGCTGAGCCCTGCTGACAGTGCTCGGGGTCCCACCAGCTCACCTGCTCTACATTTGGCTCACTCACCCAGTGCATCCAAGTGTCCCCTTGGCACCTGCTGTCTCAGCACACCCATAGGACTGGAACAGGCAGGTTTTTATCTGCTTTGGAGCATTAACAGTCCAAGTCCCCATTTTTCCCAAAGAGGAGCACCCCCAACCCTCTGGCTCTGCTGGTGCCCAGCCATTGTGCTCTTTTGTGTGCTGAGCAGTTCTTGGGGAGTAATTCTTGGCCCTTGGGGTGACACCTGAAATAATTTATTGTGTGGGCCATCAGATCTCACCACCCTATGAGGACAGAGCAGAGGTGGCTGGGATGCAGGTGTTGGGAACAGACCTTTGAAGATACACTCTGCTCACAGCCATCACCCCTGTTCCTGATGTACATTCATACCTGCTGCTCACTCCACTCCTTGCACCATGACCAGTCCTCCCAGCTGATGCACCCCAGGCAACTGGAGGGACTGGGACGTGGGCAGAATGAACACCAAGGATGCTGAGCAGGGCAGCTGCCTCCTAGTAAAGCCAGAAAGCTGAACACTGCAGCTGTTGGGAACACATCCAGGCGACAGGCGTGAGGCTGGCACAGCAGGTTGGCTGTTAGAGGAGTCCCTGTGCGTACAGGTTCACGAGTCCAGCTCCTGGTGGAGCCAAACCCCAGGAGCGCTGCTCCCAGTCCTGAGAAAGTCATGGCCTTGCCTCTGTGGTGCCTCCGTAACCCGGGGAACACAGAGCTGTCGTGGCAAGGAGCCTGTCTCTGAGCTCCTGACTGAGCTCCATGCATGCTGCGAGGAACCAGCTCTGTGGCCACCTTGAATTCAGTGGCTCAGTCACTGGGTGTGGGTGGGTTCTTGTGCACCAGCACTGCTCCCAGCCCTGTTCCCAGAGGTCTCCTACTCACAGCCAGGCTGGAGATCAGCTCACACTCTTACGCCTGTGAGCAGCCACAGCCCATTTGTCAGCAGCCACCACCTCAGGGCAGCACAGCCATGACAGGATCAAGTCTGTTTGGCATCCCAGCCCTGGGAGAAATATCTCTAACCTCCCAGCTGCAGAGATGTATAGGGACCAGAGAGGAAGAATGCGGTTTGGAACCTGTGCCTCCCTGGGTGGACAGGGGCTGGTACCTGCTGTCACAGCACAAAGACCAGTTATTGACCAGGTTTGCATCAGTAGGTGCATGGGGAAAGTGCACCCTGGAGTACAGCTCCAGGAGGAGTACTGGGTTCTCCTGCCACTCCTGGAGTTTATGGAGACACTCACAAGCTTTGCAATGCAAGACAGAGTCGTCAGCAGGTCACAGCCTGTCTGCAGCTCTCAGCCCCTTCCCAATCCACAGGGTGCCTCAGAGGTGGCTTGCTCTGTTGAACATCAGCCACCTGGGCTCTGCAGTGGGTGGCATCCTGCCCTGCTCCTCTGTGGCCATCAAAGGCTGCAGCTCCTGCTGCTCAGGACCATCTGGGCTGCTGTCACTCTGTGACCAGCCGCTCTTGGAGACATGGCTGGGGAACTGGAAGCAGGAGCTCTGCTCTGGCATCGCCTGGCTTGCAGACTGGGGTTGCTCCTCCAGCACAGGGCAGGCGAATCTCCTGTGCTGAGGTCCACTCTCGATGCCTGGGGGGGAAGCGATGCTCTCCAGGGAGGAGATGCTTTGGTTCCACGCCTTCTGCATATCCACTGGCACGATTTTGGTGGTCTCCGAGGAGACATAAACAGCCAGATCAGCCTGGTCTCCTTTCCATGGCAGCTCCTTCTCTGCCAAGGTTGGCGATGGAGGGATGATGCAGGGGCTGGGGCAGACATCCAGGCTGCCTGGAGATGCAGATGGAGGGACAGAGAGAGGGAGCTTGCACAGCTCTCAGTCTCTCCTTGGACCCTGCAAACGTTGCAGAACCAAACACTACCAAGTGGCCATAGAATCCTAGAATATCCTGAGTTGGAAGGGACCCACAAGGATTATGGAGTCCAACTTCTTGCCCTATGCAGGACAACCCCAAGAATCACACCACGTGCTGGCCCAGGGATGCAGGACACAGGGAGGCTCTGCCATGCCTCCAAAGGACAGTGATTCTCCCATTCATGCTCTCTTGATTTTAGTTTTGCCCAGGCCAAGGTAGCTTTGCTCCACAGGCAGAGGAAGGACAAGCTGCCCAATGGCAGCTGCCCTGGCGTGGAGCATTGGTGCCTACCAGGAGTTGTCTTTCCCTGCAGGACCTCATCAGTGGCTCGAGCAACGAACACAATCCCCTCATCATCTTCTTTCTCTGTCTCTGAGCTATCACTCTCCTCCTCCTCTGAGCTGACCATCACCAGGACAGGAGCTGCAGGCAGATGGAGGGGGTTGGTTTGGTGCTGTTGTCCCACCAAGCTGGCAGTGGGCAGGCACAGCAGGTGCTCCCAACCCATGCCACCAGGTCCCCTTGCCAGGACCTGCCACCCTCACCTGCCATTGGCCTTACCTGCATCCTGCCAGGGGACATTTCTGTGCGTCTTCCCATTGGGTGCCTCTTTGGTCAGAGAGATATTCTTCTGTGAAAGAAGAGGAACTGGCTGGGATCTGCCCTGTGCAAAGCCCTAAACCCAAAAGGTGGTCCTGCGAGCCAGCCAACATTGCCATGCAGATTCCCACCCTGGTTACATGGCAGATGGTTCCTAGTCCTTAGGTTTTGCATCTTCATGGCCCCACAATGAACTGCTCAGCTGCAATGGCTTCAAAAGTCTCCAAACAAAAGAAGATACCTAAGGCTCAATTTGAGGTGCAGTGCCATACTTCTGAGCCTGGACCTGCACCAGCACTGAGGCTGTTTTATGCTGAGTGCTCTTGGAAAAGAAACCTGGGGCTCCTCCAGGACTTTGCTCAGTGAAGAGCCACCCCACAGCACTGATGGCATGCAGGGGACACATAAACACACAACAGCTGCATGCTCACATGCAGCATCAACAGGACTGAGAAGAGATGAGCCACTTTCCTCTCTGGCTCTGGAGCTGCTGATGCCCTGCAGCACCTCACGTACACCCCAAAAGGACCTCTCTTACCACATCCTGGGGGAGGCCAAATCTTAGAGCTAGGAAAAGAACAGGGACTTGCCTTTTTCCTGCCTTTTTCCTTCATCCTGGCCTTGCTCTTGGAGGAGCAGACATTGTGCTTTGTGGACTTGAAGGTCTCCAGACGCCTCTTCATGTTCTGCCGGAAGATTTCTTTATCTTGGCGCTCTTGTTTATCTGGAGAGATGAAGTGACGGCTGTAGCTGGCCTTGTACTGGCCGAGGGAGAGGCAAAGAGACACAGGGTGAGCAGCTGGCCCCACAGAGCACCGTCCATCCCTGCTCCTCTTGCGGGTGCTGCTCCCCTCGGGGTCAGCCGCCCGCCGTGGCCCGGGAGCACTCACCCGCCGGCGGGGTTTGTAGAGGCTCCCTCGCAGCACGTGGTGCATGGCTGCGTCCTCCTTGTCCCGGCGGCTCCGCACCGTGTCGATCACCTGCAGGTCCAGGCACGCGCCGCTCCCGCTCTCCCTCCTGCGGGGAGATGGAGAGGGACGGGCTGGGCTCCATGCCCACATTGTCCCAGCCCCCTGCCAGCCCTGCCGCAACGCGCCCCCAGGGAAGAGGGCAGCTGTGAGGTCCAGCGAGGTCTGTCCAGGGGCTCCGAGGGATGGCTGTACTCACAGGAGGTTTGTGACTGATGACTCCGACATGGACGTGCGGCTGGGCATGGAGGGCAGCGCCAGCTTGGCAGCCGAGAGCACGTGGCCACCCTGGGAGGCAGGAGGACAAGGCTGGCATCAGGACAGCAAGGACCCAGCTGGGATGGGCAGGTCCCCACTGCCTGGCCAGAGGGTGCACAAGTGGTCATACATGAGGGGAACCTCTCCTGCTAGGCCATCGCGCCTGGACACCACTACTGCCTGTACCTGATCGACAAAGCTGATAGCATCACGGATGTTCAGCTTGTAGTAAACATCCCAGATCTCATCCCGCAGCCTGTAGGCAGATTTCCGCATCAGGAGCTGGCTCAGGTATTTCTTGTCAAACTGCTCCCACCTGCCATGACATGAAGACAGAGGCAGTTTAGCTGCCATGGGGTACCATGGCCAGGGATATCTACTCTCACAAGGCTGAGTGCCCCAAGTATGGCGAAGGGAGGCTGGGCACGCAGGACCTGGCTCTGCACAGGGACACACTGCCAGGGAGAGCAGGATGGGAGGGGACATGGCGACCCTTCAGCCTGCCCAAGGGGAAGCCAGACACCATCGGGTCTGCAGGAGGCAGTGGGAGTAGGACTGGGGCCACCCTGCTGGAGCACTTCCCCTGCAGGAAACAAGCTTTTTGCATCCTTTTCCTGTTGCTGTGCTGCAGATAAACACTGCCCAGGCAGGAACAGGGCTGTTCATTCCTCAGTGCCCAGCACAGCTCCATCCATGAAGAAACAGAGGGCCATTGCCACCAACACGGACACCCCAAGTTCTGACCTTGGCAAGCATTGCCAGCTCCTCAGCATCCCCAGCCACACCTGCCTGATCTTTGTCTGGGAAGCTTTTGTGATCTTTGGCTGCTGCACAACAGCAGCCAGATGGTACCTATCCAGACTGATGGACAGATATACAGGCTTCCTGGTCCTGCTGCCCTGCCCACCACAGGGGTGTCCTCCTGTGAGAACCGCAAGACGTCCCTGTGGCTAGCACGTGTCTCCTATTCACCTAACAGTCAGCAGAGGATCCTGTCTAGGACACTCACTTGTCCCGCCAATAGTGGTAGCCGTGGTGCCCCACGATGTCCTCCACCGCTGCCAGGATGTGGTCAAAGGCCTTGAGTGAGGGAAGAGGGTGAGTGGTGGCCAGGCTGCAGGTGCCCCAGGGTTTCCAAGGTCATACATGGCCCTTGCCCGGCCCCACATGTGTGGGGAGCCAGGCAGCCTCTGGCACTATCACCTACGTGCTCATGCAGCTCCTCGTTCAGCGTGGGTTTGTGGTGGTCACTGCGCTTCACCTTCAGCCATGTCACCAGGGGTTTGATGGTGAGGCCCTAGAATGGCAGGAGAAGGCAAGGGAAAGACTGGGAGGGCGAGAGGGTGCATGGCTGGGGCATAGGGAGCAGAAGCAGCATGAAGTGACTGGGGACTGTGGCTGTGCCAGCCATGCATGCCCCTACCAACCCAACCCCTGTGCTATGGTGTACACCCCCAGTCCTTCCCCTAGACTCATGTTCATCCTCCGCATGGCTTCCCTTCCCAGGGCACTGAACGCCAGAGCGGGGCCCATCAGCAGCTTTGTAAAGAGAACAGCCTGGACAGGCACACACTCTTGGAGCTCCTGGATCCAGCCCCAGAATAAAAGGCCAGTGGGAAAAGAACGTGGGCCATGGTCCCACCATCACAACAGTCCCCATAGCGGTCCTGCACACCTGCTGATGGATGGCGTGCCAGAAAGCACTGAGGACCAAAGGTCACTTGAAAAAAGCACATGACCCCAGGCCAGTTCTGGGGCAGGAAAGCAGAACTAGAGGAGGGCACAGTGCCCATCCTCACCTGCACAATGACAGTGAAGAACACCACCACGATGGTCGTTGCCACAAAGTAGTCCTTGGCTTTCACCTTTTCCCTGTCCAGCAGGATGACCAGGGCAAAGGCCACGGCCCCACGGAGGCCACCATATGACATGACTACCTGGTCGATCCTGTCCAGGGGGATGAGGCGGAAGCGGTTGAGCACATATGTCTGGAGGACAACACCTGGGGAAGAAGGAGAAGGAGAACCTGGAATGCTGGAAGCACCCTGCCTGCTCCAGGAGACAGCACAAAATCCCAGCCAGGATCCATGGCTGGCCCTGTGCCCCAATCCTCCCTGGGGAATATCCCTTTTTGGCATGAGAAGGGCTGTGTGCTACCAGCCACATACACAGCAGGACAGACTGACCCATGGCTCTGAAGAGCAGGATAAAGAACAGGGTGCCCAGCACCAGTGCTGTGTCCCATGTCCACTTGGAGGTGTCCACAGCTGAGATGCCCAGAAACATGAAGATGATGGTCTCTGAGCTGCTGGCCAGTGTCTTCATGGTGTACTTGACCGTGGTGCGGGATTTTTGGGAGATGTTGGCTTCCACGTACTTTTTGCAGCAGATCCCACAGAAGGTGACTCTGCAGAGGGGCAGAAGGAGCTGGCATGGCCCTACGGCAGGATGAGGAGTGGGTCTACTCACTGCCTCCTGCTGCTCAGCACTGCAACCCCAGTTTCCTGGGCTCCCCTGGGGGACACCCCAGTACTCACGCCAGGATGGCAGAGAGCGAGACCATCTCGGCAGCAAGGTACGCGACGTAGGCCAGGAGGAAGACAAAGAGTGGCTCGATGATGCGCACGCGCTTGGTGAACCGAGTGATCAGGGCCAGCAGGAAGGCGAACAGCAGCCCCACGGCCGTGCCCCCCAGGCTCACCAGGAAGAAGGAGGCTGGTGGGAGGAGAAGACTCAATTGCACCATAAGCAAGTGGGCCCAGCTCCAGTGCCCCACAGCCACACCACGCTGGGCTGGCCAAGCGCCATGTGCCAACCCAGGTCCCCTCCAAAGCATCCCATGGAGCACAGAGCTTTGGATGATCCCAAAGCATCCCCTGGAGCACCACTCCTGAGAGGACAGGCTGATAGAGCTGGGGTTGTTCAGCCTGGAGAAGAGTCTGGAGAGACCCCAGAAGCTCTTCCAGTACCTAATGGGTACTCCAAAAGAGCTGGAGAGGGACTTTTTACATGGAGTGACAGGACAAGGGGGAATGGCTTCAAACTGACAGAGGGCAGGATTAGATTGGGTATTAGGAAGAAGTTCTTCCCTGAGAGGGTGGCGAGGCCCTGGCATGGATTGGACAGTGAAGCTGTGGCTGTCCCGTCCCTGGAAGTGTTCAGGGCCAGGTTGGGTGGGGCTCTGAGCAAACTGGTCCAGTGGAAGGTGTCCCTCCTCATGGCAAGGGTCATTGGAACCAGGTGGTCATTAAGGTCCCTTCCAGCCAAACCAATTCTGCAATTCTGTGCTGATAGCTGGCACGTGATACATGGAGATGACAGAGCTGTGGTGCTCAGTGCCCACCCCACAGGACAACAGCTCCCGTGCTTGCTCTCCTCCACTTCCGCAACAGAGGAAGAGGTGGAGGGGCTGGTGTGGCAATTACTCACCTACCCCCTTCACGTAGTCTGTGGCGTGGATGTGCGCTGGGCCCAGCTCCACAAAAGAGTTGAAGACCTTGTACAGTACCTGCAGGCAAGACAAATCCCTTAAGAAACACAGGGCATTGCCCTGCCCTGAGAGGGGCAGGAAGGGTCCTGTGGAAGATGCATTTCTCACCCCAAACCTGTCAGGTAGCAGCTCATTTCAGCAGGCAAAGTCTCCCGGGGCCAGGAGAAAGGAAAGGCCAAGACAGCATGACGTGTGTCTGCCCCCAGTTTGGGGATGTCACCTGCATCCTTTGCCCATCCTGGGGGAGTCCAGCACCTTGGACCACATTGGGCTCAACATTAGAGTCCCCCAAGCTGCAACTCACCACGGTGACAGCATCATTCAGGAGAGACTCGCCAAACACAATGATGAACAGGGTCTCATTAACGTGGACCTCTTCGAAGACAGCCAGGACTGCCACAGGATCCACAGCTGAAATCAGGCTGCCAAAGAGCAGGAAATCCATCAGGCCAGCTTCAACACCTGGATCTGTTAGGACAGAAGGACCAAGGTCAGGCAAAACAGCCACTCCAGAGCCCCTCTCACCAGGTGGAAACAAGCCTGTCCCCCATCTGATCGCAGTGACTTGGCTGCAGCATCTCAACTGGGAGTGCAGTGGGATGAGCCCAAAAGTATTCCCACACTCCCATGGTGCCCCTGGAAAAGCAGGGCTTAGCACATTCTTGCTGCAATGTGAGAGGAGCATGAGGGATGTCCCTGTTGACACCCAGGTGCATCAGTGCTCCTTCAGCAGGTCCAGGCATCAAGCGGTTCCTCAGGGCCCAGGAGAGCTCAAAACACAGCCCAGGCCAGCCAGGGCCAGTGGCTCCAGCCAAGGGCAGGGAACACGGCAGCGAGCCAGCAATGCTAGCCAAGGTCAGCAGACAGAAATAGCAAAGACATGAGTCAGCCCAGTGCCAAGCAGGGCCTGTCTGTCCTGCACGCTTGGCCATCCTGCCAGAGCAACATTCCCAGGACGTCAGGACCCCGCTCATGCTGTAATTCCTAGGAATCCACAGCAGGGAGAGGCAGTGGGCTATGAAACTTGGGGTGCTTTGCACCTCCAACCTATTTTTTGGGGATATGGTCCAAGCTGGGCAGCCCTGCACACCCACCCATGAGCCCGGCCCGGTGCAGTCCCCAGAGCGCGGTGCCGGTGGCGAAGGAGTTCCAGAGCGTGCCCACCACTGCGTAGGTGAGGATGGCACCGATGTTGTCGAAGAACAGCCGGCTGGGCATGAAGTACCCCGAGTCCAGGACGATGGGGGGCAGAAGGAAGAGGAAAAACATGTTGGGCTCCAGCTGGTACTCGGCTTTCTTCGCCACGGCCAACACGATGCCCCCCAGGCCCAGCCCCAGCAGGATAAGAAGGCAACTCTCTGGGACGACAGATGTCACCTTCCTTGACAGGTGGAAAACTAGAAGAAAAAGAAGAATGAGAGCATCAGCCAAACAGGCACATGGACAGAGCATCCCAAATCTACAGGCTTCACAGAAGGGTTGGGTGAGGTATGATGGATGGAAGGAGAACAAGGGAGCACCTATGAAAAGGCTGCTTCATGGCCATGTGTGCACACAAGACCTTCCAGCTACCTCCCAGGTCAGGATTTCAGGTCCCTGACTCTTTAGGATTTCTCTCTCCTTCTCAGCCACTGTCTAATAAGCCAATCAGCCAGGCATTTTACTTTTCTTGGCTTCTGCTATCTGCACTTAAAGGTTTAAAGCAGGCAGTGAGCACGTTCACAGTGTCACGAGCACTGTTGGCTGCTGTTCAAGTGAAGAAATCCTGGTACACCGGGACACGTTACCCCACTCAGAGACGAGGATGCTCAGCCCTGGTGACAGGGTGACCTTGTTTGCATCCATCTCAGCAAGCAGCCAGAGCAGCATGCAAACCACTGCAGCACAAGCCATGCCAGAGCACAACATCCCTCAGCACCAGCTAACCTACCTGCATGCAAAAACACAGGCACTCGGGAGCTGCAGATTTAGAGATGCTTGGAATAATCAGTTTATTCCATGCAAGGTTTGGGCCAAATCTTAAGCTGCCGTGGAACAGGATGTGTTTTCTAAAGCAAGCAGAGGATACCCTGGTATTCATCCATCAGTAATGTGGCAGTGAGCTTGTGCTCAGGCACAAGCCAGCAGGATGCCACGCCAGCCAGCACAGGGGATTCGTTCCTCCAGGCACCTTTGTCCCCCACAGGAGGGTGTCCTGTGTAATCCCAAATCAGTCCAGCTTCCCGGCAGGCAACCCCCCATCCCTGGGGGTTTCTCCTCACTAGCACGAGGTGCTGTATTTTTGCTGCCCCCCCCAAAAGGGCTTGCTTGGGGAAAGGCTGTTGAGGGTCACAGTGGTTTTGTCCCCCTATCAATGAGTTCTGCCATCACTTGTGACATCCAGCCCAGCTCTGTTGCATGACTTGGCCCTCAGATGAAGAAATCTCCTGGGGCATGGGTTCCACCTGGCACTTGAAGAGCCACCTCCGTCCTTGTGCACCCAGCAGGTACAAGGGACATCAGGGTAGGCTCTGATCCATCACTTGGCTGCAAGCCCAGCCCTGCTGCCAACCCCAAAACCCAGTCCCTAAAGCCCTTTAGCTGGACTAAAGGTGCCCATTGCTTGTGCCAAGCTACCTCTCCAGAAAGAGAGTTGTGCTATGGTCATGAGCCAACCCTGGGTCACTCGGCTGCTTCCCTCCTTTGGAACCCCCATGGACACACCATGAGGTCTGCCTAGCCCAGGGTGCTGTCTCCGGTGGTGTAGACCTGGAGAGGAGCCCAGGAACAGGCAGTACTTCATTAGTAGGTTTCCATGTCTCTATGCCCTTGTCATTTTCCTCTGAACCTGTCCTAGTCCTGCTCTGCCCTTCTGGGACAGGTCCCAGGGTCCCTGAGATGTGAACAGCCAGAGAACTGAGGTTATGGCCTCCTGATGTTCTTCCTTTCCCCTTTCACAGCACCTCTGAGGTGATTTTCTTTCCTTCACCACAGCTGAGCTCTGAATCATAGGAGATAATTCAATGTCAAAGATCTGGTTCACAACCAGAGACAACATCTTTGAGACCACCACCCAATGTGCGGGCTAAGGGCCACTTTTCCTGTAGTTGAGGACCTCGAGAGGTTGCTCCTTGGCACAGTAAGCCCCATCCATGCCCCAGCACTGGCTCCCTGCCATAATACAGCAGGAGCACTGCTGCAGCCAGCAGGGGCAGAGCAGTGAGCACAGGGGCAGCGTGATCTGCAGCCCCAGCACCAACCACCTCAATAGGAAAGAGCACCCAGGCCAAGCCTCTGCCATAGCTCTGCCACTGAACACCCCAGCCACAGAGCCTGGGGCATCCCTCCTCAGCCCCAGCCACCTCTGCTCACTGCTATGGGCTGCAATACATCCCTGGAGACTGTGGTGATATGGACACTAGAGCCCTACAAGGAGACCCACAGCCTGAGGAGAAGCTGGCTGGGCTTCATCCAGGTCAAATTCCTGCTAAATGACCGCACAAGTCACTGCAGAGCCCTGTTCACCCCACACAAGCTGCCTGCACCGGTGGACGAATGGTGCTCACTCAGCGCCTGCAGCAGGCTGTGAAGCCGCTTCCCACCCACGGGAACAAAGCTCTGAAGTTTTCAAGAAGGGAACGAGGCGTCCAGCCCCTTTCTGCATTCTCAGGAACATTGCCAAGATCCCTGCTCTCTGCTTCAGCAACCCATCTGCATTCCCCAGGCTGTGGAGTTACGTCCTGGCTGGCTGGAGGGACCCAGGAGAGCATGCAGGGATGCTGTGGGGACATGGGTCCTGCCTGTCATCCATCATGGAAGTCTTCAAGGCCAGGTTGGATGGGACTTTAAGCAACCTGGTCTAGTAGAAGGTGTCCATGCCCATGGAAGGGTAATTGGAAAAAGATAATCTCTAAAGTCCCTTCCAACTCAAACCATTCTATGGTTCTATGATTGTTTTCACCAAGCCAGAAACTTGGGCAAATAAAGGAGAAGCATGATTGGGAAAGATCATGCTTGTCCAAAAATCTCCTGGCTGATGGGGAAAGTTACCACCCTCCCCAGAAAATGGCAGCACATGAGCTCCCCTGTGTCACAGAGAGCAGCCAGTGGGGACAGGCAGAACGAGCTCTAATTTTATACACACTAGTCAAGGATTTCAGCACTAAAGGTTCCCACAGCAACAGTAACTTAGCCACATGTGAATTAACTTCAGAGACATAATCCATACTCAGGCATCCATAATAAAGGATTTGCCACTGAGAGAACTCAGGGCCAAAACCTGCTCTGCTCCTCCAGAGCCTGGGAAATGGCAGAATACCTAAACCAAGACATGAGCGGCTGGGGACAGAGGTGATAGTGTGAGGAGAGATGGTTGCAACCCATGGCAATGCTGCTGCATAGAAAAACATCTGTCTGCTGGCAAACTCCTGCCCGTGGGGCAGCTGTGTGTAAGGAGAATGTTTGGGGCAATGCTCATCACCTCTGTGTTCCTCACATGCTGTGCTCTGACTGTGGATGGAAAAGGCAGCAAGGTCCGGATGGTGCCTCGCTGTGCAGGAAGCCAACACCCAAGCCAGCTTTTCCCTACCCCGGGTGTTCGCAGGCTTGGGTCACCCAGCATCGTGACTGCCTCTGAGAACAGAGCCCACAGTGTCATTTCCCCATCACCCGGGCATGGGGCCGCTTCCTCCCCTGCAGTCACAGGGCTGTGAGCTGTCAGCCCAGCGCCACAACCACAGCGGATCCTCTGCTCCAGCCTACGCCCAGCGTCCACAGCTGCCACAGCTGGCACTGCCCTCTCCGCTCCCCAAAATCCTCTACCTCTGGTTCATCTCCTCTGTGGACTCCTGTGCACCCTGGGGACTGCACGTGCCATCTCTGGGGACACCCATGGCAGGGTGCTGCCTGCAGCCGTGCCTCCAAGTCTGGGTGTCACTTTTGGCTCCAGGCTCTGAGCATCCCCTGGACCACTGGATACACTAAGCCTGGCAGCTCAAAGCTATCAGCCATCAGGGCTGTGTCACACAGACAGAGAAGGAGAGTGGCCATCAGCTCGCCTCAGGCCTGGCAGAATGTGGCAGATATGGGGGCTTGGGAGTGGTCCCAGCTCAGGCCCCCCTGCATCCACCCGCACAAAATCTACAGTGGCTGAGGGGAGTGCACCAGTGGAAACCTGCACAGGAAGCAGCTCTGGGGAGAGGTTGGAGAGAAGAAAATAACAGCCAGGGAAGGGAATTCTCTCTCTGATCTTCTGCAGGTAGGAGGGACGCACTCAGCAGCTGGAGGTGGCACAGCTACAGGAGAGTGTTGTATTTTTAAGCTCGTGATACCTTTTAATTCATTCCTCGCGAGGCTTTAGGTCTCTCTTGCGAGAAGGCAAGGAAGGACGTGAACGGAAGATCCACAATGATGCCTGGGACAGGCAGAGACCAGCTGGTGGTCACAGCTGTAGCTGTCCCCCGTGTAACCAGTGCTGCTGCAGGTCCCTGGCTGATCAGAGATTCGCTGCCTAACTCTGAACCCACATTTCTCGATCCAACTCAAAACTAAGAGGGTGTCTGTGCCCTCACCATGGGGGCTGTGCTCGCTCTGGGGTCCCTGAGGAGAAAACCTGGCTCAAGGTCATGATCTCATCCCCTGGGCCCAGCACATCAGGCAGGGGCACCATGGGGGACCAGCCCTCTGGGTACCCCTGCTTGGCACCCACACACGGGTGTCCCCTCCCCAGCACGCCGGATGCTGGTGGGGAGCCCAGCCCTGCGCAGCTCACACACATCCTCATTGTGCCTTCCCACGCAGCCTCTCACAGCAGAGCCTCCCCCAGCTGCGTGGTCCTGTGTTGAGGAGCACAAGAGTCCAAGGCTAACCCAATCTGGAACGACCCACCGGAGGAGACTGCAGGCACCTGCCATCCCCAGGCACGTCCTGCCTGTCACTGGCACCACCGAGCCTTTCCCCGGGCTGTGGGGGGAACAATGGCTTCCAGACCTGGCAATGGTAGGTGCTCTACCAGCCTTTGGGAACACGGGACATCCTTTGGGGCTTCTCATGAACTATCGCTCCTCTGTGTCCGCCCATCTACCCATCCATCCCTCGCAGGAAAATACAGCCCGGGCCCCCACCTTTTCCTTCGGGTGGTACCTTCACCCCGTCGCCGCACATCACCCCACGGCAGGGCACGGAGGATGTGGGGTGGTCCCCGACCTCCGCAGCCCAGCTGAGAGTGGTGAGCAGCCGGATTTGTCCCCATGACCCCTGTCCCGGCGTGCGGTGACACCCTTCGTCCCGGGTGCCCCCGCGCCCGCCAGTGATGCCGCATCCCCCCTGCCTGCCCGGGGGTGGGCACGGCTGCTCCCGGGGGACCGGAGCGGGAGGGGACATGGGGACACTCACCGATCTTGGCCAGGCTGGCTACCAGGATCCAGGCGGCCACCAGGCAGGGCGCCTGCACCTCCC
>WEKY01036084.1:494421-520091 GCA_013390045.1 Picathartes gymnocephalus
CGCCCCACGCCACGGGCCCCGCCCGCCGCTCCCCGCCCCGCCGGGCACCGGCCCGCCCCGGACCTCGGCAGCCCCGCTACTGCCCCAGGCCTTAGCACCTGCCCCGGACTCCAGCACCACCCTGCTCACCCTTTACATCCCCCCTCCATCCCAGCTCATCTGCACCCTCCCGGAGCCCCCTGCCCCATGCTAATCCCTTACCCCTGTCTCAATCCTCTCTGCAATTATCCTGGTGCCACCTGCATCACCCTAGTCCCCCATGCCCTCCCTCTGTGCCTCTGCTTTGTCTGGCTTAGTCCTCACACACCCATCAAATTCCCAGTCTTCCTCCACACTCAATCGCCCTCCCAGCCAGCCCCTTCCCAGCTGAACCCATCCACCCCTGCCCCAGGTGCTGCCTGAGCACCAGCCTGGGAGCATCCCAGGGAGGTCCCCAAAATTTGTGTCTCCTCTTTACATCCTCAGCCCCTCTCAGATACTCCCAAAACCTCCTGCTTGCTGATTAGGCCATCCCCCATGCTCTGGGAGGTGTCCCATTTCCCACATCCCATCCCTGAGGCTCCCAATCCAGGAGATCCAAGGCCCCATGTCCTGGGTGGGTAGCAAGTTATGCCCAAGCAGCTCAGGGAGATGGGATGCTGGGCAAGGGGCAAGAAGGGATGCTGGCAGCAAGAAGGGATGCTGGCAGAGTGCTCATGGAGAGCCAGCTCTGGCCTCTGTCCACATGTCCCTGGACACCTTAGCCAGAGCAGGACCTCTGGCTGGTAGTGTCTATGGCATAGGCACTCTCAGATGCTGAGTGCCAGGCTCAGCCCACTGGACAGGTAGGAATGGGCCACAGGACACTTCCCTGGGAGCCTGGGTGGCATTTTCCCATCTCTCTGCCTGGGTACAAATATGCTACAAATGTTTGCCAGCAGAAACCAACAGCTGGGGAAAGCAGGCTGGAGGCAGGAGCAAGGGGAAAGTTCCCTGCCCACCACCCCATCCCATCTGATCATTGTCATTGTCCAGGTAATCTGTCAAAAAGAAAGTAAAATGAGTTTTACACAAGCTTTACTTTGCAGGTTGAGCTCAGCACGCCCTGCTTCCAGGGTGGCACCACAACACCCCTGGATCCAGAAGCTCATCCTGTGCTGCTTTCCCCCTGCCCCAGGATGGGGACATTGATCCCAGCTGCCCATCCGTGCTCCAGTTCACCTTGGGCGAGCAGATCCACCTGGCCCCCTGGAGCAACCTAGAGCCTCATGGGGCCTGGAGCCTCCTGGAGCATCCCAGTGGTGCCCCACAGGGCCTGGAGCACCCCTGCCGCCAGAGCAACCTGCGTTCTGGAGATCCCCGATACCGGGGCACCCTGACGGAGTTCCCCAGGACCCGGAGCATCCCGAGGCCTGGAGCATTCTTGATGCCAGAGCATCCCAGTGGAGCCCCCCAGAGCCTGGAGCATCCCTGCGCCTGGAGCATCCTTCCCGGATGCCCGCGGGAGGGCGCGCCGAGCACCGAGCGGCCTCTCCCGGGCCGGGGCGGGTGAAGGGGCCGGGCCGAGGCTGTGTCCGCCCCGGGTGGGGCGTCGCACGGGGCCGCGGCGGCAGCGGGGCCATGGCGGTGGTGGAGGCGGCGGAGGCGACGGTGCCATGCCGGGTGCAGTACCTGGAGGACGCGGATCCCTTCGCCTTCGGCAGCTTCCCCGAGCCCCGACGAGCCCCAGTTTACGCCGTGGAGGAGGCGCTGGCGCTGGGAGCGCAGCTGCCCGCGCTGCACCGCCTGGTCGGGGCCCCGCTGCCGGTGAGCAGGAACGGGGGCGGCGGGGAAAGCACCGTGCGGGCCCGACGGGGTGGGTATTACTGGCTAGAGGGGACCGGGGGGCGAGAGATCGGACGGTGCGTCCGGGCAGCGCTCCCGGTGGGAGTCACGGCGGGATTCGTGAGCCCCCGCGGGAGATGCCAGCCTCGGCCGGCCCCGAATGAGTCGGCGGGAGGAAGAGGCTGTGCTGCTCAGAGCAGGCAGGAACCCAGGCAGGGGGAAGCAGGATGAGGGCAGGCGTCCATGCCCGTGTTGCCGGGGCTGAGCCAGGCAGCGTGTTCCCCACCGCATCCCACTTCCACGCCGGCAAGCAGGAGCGGAGCACGCCGGCTCCCCACCCCCGGGACCCTTCCAGCGTTCCTGCTTGCTGCGGCACCTGGAACTGGGGGAGGTGATGGTGGGGGCAGACAGCCACCAGCCCCTGCAGCCCCTCACCGGCCCCTCATCTCACTGGTCTGGCGGCAGCTTTGTCACCAGCGAACAGTACGGAAATTCACGCTGAGCAATTTCCTCCAGCTGGGAGGAAGGCAGGAGACCGAATGTGAAGCGAGGCACCGTGTCTTGTTTGTGCGTCCTCAACCCTGACTCGGGCTGGGAAGTGGAGGAGACAGGAGAGACCCGGGACCCTCCCTGCGTATCTCCTGTAGGTGTGATGCTCTCGGAGCATCTTCTCAGGATGGGGACAGGCTTGTGTTCCTCCTTAGGAACGCGGGACCCAGCAGAGCTGGGCAATAGCTGAGCATCTCCGTCTTGCAGCACTACAGGAGTGCAGGGGAGGGAGGCAGGAGCCCAGACTGGTGGAGAGATGGGGCAGCAGGAGGGGGAAAATGAGCTCGGTGTGCCCGACACTGAGCTTGCTGGCCTTCCAGGGGAGAGGGGATCACTTTGAGACCTTTGCCTGCACAAAAAAAAAAACCTCCCGTTTATTCCCCTTTTCATTTTTCTTGGAGCCAAGAAGCAGCGTCTCATGTCGTCGCCGTCATGGGATTTTTAGGCAGTGACTAAAGGGAGTTTGTTTGGGAACTAACAGCCCGGAGACATGACGAATGGAGCAAACTCAAGTTTCAGGCGTGTGTGTACAGCCCTCCCTGGGCAGAAGCAGGCTGTAACGGGATCGCCAGCCCGGAGTGCTGCCATGGTGGCACGGGGCATGGGAGGGGGGAGGGGAGACTGGACACTGCGTTCCCGAGGGCGGGAGCGTTGCAAGGAGGTCCTGTGCCCAGCAGAAGTGTGTTGATCCTGGGATTTCAGGCTCTGTTCTCTGCCTAAGACGAGCTCTGGATATTTTTTTCCTGTAGTTTCCCTATGTCATCCCATGATCCTTGGTGAAATCACAGGTGAACTGCCTGGATCCTGTTCTTGGTTTATAAACCACATTTCTGGTTTATAAACCATGCTGCCTTTACCACACGGAGCTCTCTGAGGCAGCAAGGACTGCAGAATGTCCCACCTGACAAGCTGGGATGCTGGCTGGGGTTTGCATGAGCAAATGCATTCATTGGGAGCCTCCCACACCGGGATTTAAATCCTGTGGAGCGAGGTCAGTCTCCCAAACCACCCGGTTCAGTCCAAATTCAGAGCTGGCACCCTTGGAGCCATGCAGATGTCGTTTTCCTAGCATGACCAGCCAAAGCCTCCCCTGGTGCCCTTTGTGCCAGGTAGCACTCAGCTCCATTAGTCACCGCCCTAAAATTAGTAATTGAACATTCGGATTTTTCCCAAGGAACTGGCTGTAAAAAAATTCAACTGGGGATGCCTGGTGCCAGGTTTGTCCTTCTGGGCAGCATGCCTGGACCTGCAGACCACTGGGAAGAGGATGCAGCAGCCAGGAGGGAGCTGGGCTGGGGTTACCCTCATCATCGGAGGAAGATTGAGCCACAGGCATGCAGGGGATGAGCTGCCTTGGGAGAGCAGCTGAGTCCTATCCTTGCGGGGCCCAGCTAAGCAGCTCTCTGTGCTGGGAGCAGCTTAGAGATGATGAGCAGGAGGTTTCTGGTGCAGGCATCACTGCCTTGAATAGCCTGTCCTGCCCCATGACACCCTTGGTGCTTCCTCTCCCTGAACACGACCTGTCGCTGATGACTTTTTCATGCTCTCCGGGAAGTGTGTTTGTGCTTGTGCTTGGAAATACCTTCCTGCTTTGTTTGCGGCTGCTGCATTGTTTGCCTCCAGGCTGATAGTATCTTCTCCCGCTTTCCAGCATTTTTCGAGTACCCTTGGGTGATGCTTGGGCAGGGCGTGGGCATTTTCTGAACCTCTGCAGGCAGGTTTTGACAGGGCAGGTTTTTTTGGCTGTCCTTTAAGTCCCCAAAGGCCCCTGTGCTCCCTTGCCTCCCTTCAGCACTATCTCACCTCTGCATCTGGGGATTTTTCTAAACAATTGCAAAACCCATCAGGCTGGAGTTTTGCATTCTCCTTCCTCCCCCGGAAATCTGGGAAGAGCAAACAGCTCGCTGGCCTCAGTGCTGTAAGCTTGCTGAGAGCTCTTGTGCTCGATAAAAGTGGCAGTGGGGCAATCTCTGTGTGTGAAGTGCACAATCCCCATCCCACAGCCCTGTTGCCCTGTTTCCTAACAGGCTTCAGGAGGGCTTTGGTGAGGGCCTTTGCGTCACTTAACCTCTGGAAGGCACCAAAGCAGTGAGGAGGGGTCATCAACAGCACTTCTCTCCCCTAATTTGCTGCTTGCTTAGAGCTGAGTGTTGGTGCTCAGCAGCCCCCAGCACTCCCCAGCTCCCAACACTATCCTTGCATGGATCCCAGGGAGGGAGCTGCAGCCAGGCATTCATGCCGTGGCTTTTCCAGGACACCAGCTGCTGCCTAGGGCTGGGGTCCTCTCACTGCCTTAGGTCTGTTGATGAGCAATGAGAGATCTGTTAATGAGCAATGAGCCCAGCTGGAGGAGCTTCGAGAGGGAAGCAAGTTTGCATTTCAGGGCCGACTCTGGGTAACCTCCAGAGATCCCTCCTGGCTTGGGTATTATTTCCTGCCCCCATGATAAGGCAGTGGCAGCGTTCCCATCCACTTGCTGCCATCCATCATGGAGGAATGGACAGGGTACAGCACCTGGGTGCCTGGCAGTGGACACCCCTCTTAGCTCTGCAACCAAATTGTGGTGAATGCTCTTGGCTGGGATTGAGGTTGGTCCTGTGGCTGGCATAGCTCTATAAACCATCAGCCCCTGTGTGTTTTAGGAGGATGAGCAGCAGTTGGTGATGCCAGGGCTTTCTGACCTGTCAGTGCCTTGTGTTTAACTGCTACCTACTATATTTAAATAATATATTTTTTCTATAATTTCCCCATAGCCTTTCTAGAAGAGCTGCAGTGATGTTGGGAAATTGTGGTTACTGCAAAAAGAAAGTGTTAGAAAGGAGGTTAAAGTGTTTCCTTTGCTGGCAGATAAAGAGGATATTTGCTGCCTGGCCGTGGAGCATCCTCCCATGTGGGAATGCCATGATAGGGGTGAGCAGGAAAATGTGATGCTGTGGTAGGTGTTGTGAGTTCATCTATGCGTGGACAGTGTCTCCATATTGGAGGTGGACAGGTCTCCATCACACCCCCATTGAATCCTGGAATGGTTTGGGTTTGAAGGGACCTTAAAGGGATCATCTTGTTCCACCCTGCTGCCATGGGCAGGAACACCTTCCATTACAGCTGTTGTTCCAAGTCCCATCCAACCTGGCCTTAAACACTTCCAGGGATGGGGCATTCAGCACAGACAGAAACTTTTTCCAGGTTGTGGGTCCTTGTCCCCCATCAGGCCTGGCACCAGCATTGTGTCCCCAGCAAGAGCCCAGAACATCCCCGTGAATGGGTGAGGGACATCCATCCTGCTGCAGGGTGGCTGGGACTCCCAGGAGCCACAGGCTGGATGTGTGAGTGTGGGACACTCTCCTCTCCCAGCTCTGCTTAGACCTCAAGTCCCCATTGCCCTCAAAGTCTGGCTCATTTTATAATAGCTTACCAGGCAGGAGACAGATGAATCAGAGCCACCCTGCACTGGGAGCTGTCAGTAACCTGTGACCCCAACTTGCTGCCCCCAGCAGCACAACACTGAGATCCCAGCTTGATCCTACAGGGTATAAACCCCTTGTCTGAATAACCCCTGGCCCTGGGGCAGTTGCTGCTCCCTGGCATGAAAGTGCTGTCCAGGATTTTTGGCAGGGCAGCAGGAGCCTGGGACAGCCTCTCTCCATCCCCAGGGAGGCCGCAGCCAAACCGGGGCCCAGTGCTTGGAGCATCCCTAGTGGGGAATGTTGCCAAGCTCACACGGGAAATACGCGGGGTCAGGTCCCAGGGGCTTGGCCTCCCCCCGCCAGCTGGGACGTGTCACCAGCCCTGAAGGAGCTGGGGATGTTAACTCTGGCTTGCTGGGGCTGTGGCAGCCCAGAGAAGGCCAGGCTTTTGCACTGGGGTTGATTTGCTCTTTGCTGTCTTTGAGTGCCTGGGTGGATGCAGGGATGCAGGAGGCTGCAGAGATACCTATGGGGATGCAGGGGTGGCCAGGAGGATACAGAGATGTCTGGGAGGATGCCCAGGAATATGCAGGATTGGCTGGGTGGATGCAGGGATGTCCAGGGATGCAGGGATGCAGGACAGCCTGTCCCAGTGGAGGAACTGAAGCATTCCCCAGGGAGCAAACCCCATGTGGGGTCAGACTTAGGGACGCACGCTGGGAAGGGAGAGCTGGCAGCCAGGAGCACCTGCCCAGTGCCAGCAGCCTGTGTTTGCTGCACATTGCCATGGCTGGCTGGCATGGCCAGTGACCACGGGAGGTGGAGTGGGACATACCAACATCCAACCCAACAGCAGCGCCCTGCCAAATTGCCCGTTATCCTGAGGTGTGGTCAGTATTAATTACTTCAATGCATGTGGCATTTTACTTTGCCCTCTGGTATTAACATCACATTCACAGTGAATTCATATGTGTGAGCTTGTGCACAATGCTGGGATGCAAGGAGGTGGGAATGGCGTGGAAAGGAACCCCAGTGAGAGGCAAGAGCCATACCCAGTATTGCTGTGGGATCTCCAGGGCCACAGTGGGGAAAGGCATTGATGGGAAAGCAGAGAAGCTGTGACTGTTCCCTGAGCTCCTCAGCCACAGGACTGTGCTTGGAGCTTTGGCAGTTTGGGGCTGAAATTGAGGTGGGGTTTTAGATGGCTGGTGGATCCCCACTTCTCTCCCCTATTGCTGCTTACAGTGCTTGCTCTTGTTTGCACCACGAGCAGCTTTAATAATGGGGTTTTATCCCCAGTCCTCAGCTCCTGCCATGCAGATCTGTTCATCAGATGTGGGGCGAGCAGGGAGAGGGTGGGGCAGGGGAGTTGCAAATGCTTTAGGAACAGATCCAGATGTGCAGAGGAGGCAGGGTGCTGGCACTGCCCTCCGTCTGCTTCTACTCATGCCTCGAGGGTGAATTGCCATGTTCCAGAAGACCTGCCTGCGTGCTGCGGGGTGCTGCTGGCTCCGGGGTGCCTCAGGGATTTTGTGGGTGCCATCCCCACTGGCTGAGGTGCACTGTGGGTGCTGTGCATGGACTTTCTGGGAAGATGCCCTCGCCCCAGCCTTGTCTCAGGGCTGTGCTTATCCCCATCATAATGGAAGATGCCACGTGGCTGTGGGCTGAGTCAGAGGGTGTGTCAGCCGGGGACATCCCAGGGATTTGCCTTGGTTTGGGGTGTCCCAGGCTGGGCTGGGTGCCTGACAGCTCCCTCAGACCCAGTCCCTGCAGGCGGGGGCAATCTGCCAGCCCTGGGAGGAGACAGATCCTGCCCCAGGCGCACCCCTGCTGACTCAGGGAGTCGATCAATCTCTTGCCATGGTTCCCACTCAGGGATTGCCAAGGAGCTCGATGGTGGCAGGACTGCCCTCACTCAGCCTTTTCCAGCCTGGGGCTCCATGTTTCTCCACAATTAGCACCAGGCTGAGGCGGAGGGTGCTGGGGCATCTCCCTGCAGAGCCAGTGACTGGGGACAGGTGTGACATGCCACCCCACTCCAGGATGTGGCTGCCAGCTGAGTTCGGTGCGGGTGGGAGGGTGACGTGGGAATGCTCTGGGAGCCAGGAGGGCTGTGGTGGGCGCTCAACCTGGTTGTCTGCATCCCCAGCTGGAGGACTGCACGCTGCAGGTCTCACCCTCTGGACACTACCTGGACCTTGATTTGTCCCTGCTGGAACAGAAGGATGATCTGGAGGGTTTCTATGAGGAGGTCAGGTGAGGCACATGGGGTACCTGAGCCCTGTGGGGACACAGGGACTCCACATGTGTGTGAGGCATGGAGCCAGGGGCTGTGGTGATCCCACTGCAGGCACTCACACCACATTTTCCTCCACCTTAGGAAGGGGAGACGGCCAACCCTGATCCTGCGCACGCAGCTCTCCGTCCGAGTCCATGCCATCATTGGTGAGTTGGGGCTGCCCCCTCCTCCAGGCTGGTCCAGCAGCTCCACTGCCCTGGATGGGGGAAGTTTGGCCTCTGCAGTGAGTTTTGGCCAGGCTTTTTGTGATGGAGAGGGCTGTTCCCACCCCATAACCCCTCCCAGAGATCAGGGGACATGGTCCTCATGGTGTACCCGCTGGGTTAATCCCTTCCATCCTCAGTGACCAGGACTTTTGCCTCTTGGGCAGCGAGCCCACCACCCACTGCAGTTATTCTGGGTCATTCAGGCAAACTCTAAATATAGCTGTGAAGACATAAACAAAGGGCTCTTGCGCAGCAGAAAGTGCTGCCATGGTTCAGGCGGCCTGCTCTGAGGTCCTGCAAAATATTGAGGAGTCTCAAGCCTTTTTTTTTGTCTTTGGCAGGGACAAAACAAGCACTGAGCAGAGTGGGCATCAGCTGGCTGTGCAGGGCTGCAGCTGAGCCATGCAGGAAGGAGCAGGAAGCCCAGGGTCAGGGTCATGGTCATGCTCTTTGCCAGCAGTTCCCAGGCTCTATCTGAGCCCTGAGCTCTTCTGCTTTTCCTCCCAGCTGCTCTGCTTTCCCTCTCAGCTCTCTGACAAGCCGATAACAGAGTGGAGGAGGCTGCTGGGACACTGTGTTTTACAGGGCATGTCTGAAGGACTACTTGGACATCTTGTTTTTGGCTTGTTACAGCTCTAAGCCTGACCCAAATAAGTTGGGATGCGTGGCTAACTCAATTTTTGCATGTGAGAAGTGCAGGCTCCCAATGGCTTTGGTGTCTTCATGGGGCCTTCCAGCTTCCCAAATGCCTCAGCTGCTCCCCACTGGCTCCTGCCTGCAGGCACCACCCCCATAAGCACATGCCCAGTGGCAGTCCTGTCCCCAAGCAACCCCTGTCACACTACCGGCCTTCCTATCCCCATCCTGCAGTTTTTCCTGGCGCTGCTGGGAACTCTGGGACCATGGCATGGCTGTGCCCAAGGAGGGATGGCTAAAAGTAGCTCAACCTCCTGCCTGTGTTCCTCTTTAGGTTCTGCACAGGAAACCAGAGGGTATATTTGTGTCATTGCTGGTCAGAAAAAAAGAGCATAAAAAAGGAAATAGGGAAGTGGGAGGGCTGAAATGTGTAGCTGTGGAACAGCAGCTGCTTCCAGCCAGTGTGCCCCACAGGCAGGGCAATTCCAAGGTAATGGCACAGGGATCATCATCAGGATAAGTCAGGATGTGGTGCTTTCCCAGGAAGCTGGGAGCATTTGGGAGCCCTGGTTCAGCAGTGAGCCCCTCACACCACATCTCTCTTTTCCTCCCAGAGAAGCTGTACAACTCACAGGGGCCAGAGCTGCGGAGGTCCCTCTTTTCCCTGAAGCAGCTCTTCCAGGTGAGGTGATGCTGGTGTGGTGGGGGGCCAGGGGTTCCCCCAGGGTTGGCTGCCCACCCCAGACTGCAGTAACTTTTGGCCTTCTCCCCACAGGAGGACAAGGACCTGGTGCCAGAGTTCGTGAACCTGGAGGGGTTAATGTGCCTGATCAAAGTGGGGACAGAGGCTGACCAGAACTACCAGAATTACATCCTCCGGGGTTGGTATTTGGGCACCTCTGGAGCAGGTTGCCTAAAGAAGCTGTGGATGCCCCATTCCTGGAAGTGTTCAAGGCCAGGTTGGATGGGTCTTTGATGCGACCTGGTCTAATGGAAGGTGTCCCCGCCTGTAGCAGAGGAGTTGGAATGAGATGGTCTTTAGGGTCCCTTCCAACCCAAACCATTCCAGAATTCTATGCTTATCCCCAGGGAGGAAGGCTGGCACTCAGGGTGGGCAAACCAGAAAGTCTGCCCAGGCTACTCTGCCTTCCTAGCTGCCAGGCATTGCCCTTGCTGCAGTGATGCTGTGCAGGGAGGGGAATTCCCAGCCCCTGTCTGCTGCACCATCAGCCTGCCCACTCTCTGCCTTGCAGCCTTGAGCCAGATCATGCTCTTTGTGGATGGGATGCAGGGTGTCATCAACCACAACGAGACCGTCCAGTGGCTGTACACGCTGTCAGGAAGCCCAGTGAGTGCCTGTTGCTCCCGGGGGGCTGCCTGTGCCTTCCACTGCACCCTCTTCCCTGCTTGTGTCTGTCCCCTTGCACCATCCCTCAGAGGATGTACTTTACTCTCTGCCTCTGGGCTTGGTACCCTGGTACCTTTGCTTGTGTTGGGTCTTTCTCCCACCCATCTGGAAGTCACCCAGGATCTGCAGACCTCCCCATCCTGACGTGACCATATTCCCAGGCAGAGTTTGAGTAAGATGCTCCTGCTCCAGGTCCCTTCCCAGTGCCTCTTGGCCATCAGCCTCACAGCTGCCGGTCCCTGGCCCCACGGCAAAGCTCCCAGTCCTGGGGCATGGGCACAGCCACCCCACAGTGCCCCAACAGCACGCTGGCAGGCCCCTGCCACTGCTGCTGTCCCAGCTGCCATGCCTTGTCCCAGTTTCGCCTGGTGGTGAAGACGGCACTGAAGCTGCTGCTGGTGTTTGTGGAGTACACGGAGCCCAACGCCTTGCTGCTCATCCGCGCCGTCAATGCTGTGGACCAGGCGAGAGGTGAGTGCAGCTCCAGCCTCCTGCAAGGTCCCTGCTGGGGGACAGTGTCCCCTCCTGGCCTGCATGTCACGTGTTCGTGCCTCTTTCCCAGGTGCCTGTCCGTGGTCCAACCTAATGGCCATCCTGGAGCAGCGCAACGGGGCTGACACTGAGCTGCTGGTATTCACCATGACACTGATCAACAAGGTCTGTGGGGGTGTCCCTGTGGTGCCACACTGCTGGGGCTCAGTGTGGGTCACCCCAGTGCCAGCGGCATCCCTCTGATTCTGCCCAGACACTGGCAGCCCTCCCAGATCAGGACACCTTCTACGACGTGACCGACTGCCTGGAGCAGCAGGGCATGGAGCAGGTGGTGCAGCAGTACCTGGGCAGCAAGGGCACCGACCTCGACTTGAAGCAGCAGTTCACACTCTACGAGGTGAGCGGAGCTCCAGCAGGATCTGGCCGTGTGCCACCTGCCTCCAGCAGGGAGGGTGAGTGCATGGGGTGGCAGGGATGCTGCTGTGCCCGGTGCCATGGCCCTGGTCCCTCCACAGAGTGCTCTCAAGCTGGAGGATGACATGGAAGAGCCACCCCCAGGGGGACGCAAAGAGCGGAGGAGGACAGATGAGGGCCGGCGTGGGTGGCGATCCCAGGGTGGCTCCCAGGATCCCAGTGCTGATGCCCAGCCAGGGCTGGGGTCTCCTGGCACTCCAAGGGAACCCCCAGCTGAGGACACCCTGCCTGTCCCTGCACCGAGCAGCCCAGCAGAGTAAGTGCAGCTGGAGGTGGTCTGTGGATGGGGGTGCTCCTGGGATGGTGAAGACACCAAGATGCTGCATAAGCAGCCCTTGGATCCATTGCTGTTGGCAGGGTAGAGAGCAGCCCTGTGGGACCTGCTCTCAGTCCCTGACACCTTCTTCCAGACCCTGTCCCACCAGCATCTACAACAGCACATCCAGCGTGCGGCTGGCCCTGGCCTCCCCCCCAGCCGAGAAAGAGCAGCCCCCGGGCCTAGGAGAGCGCAGCATCTACAAGTAAGGAGCCAGGAGGGGCTGGGTGCATGGAGGCCTCCCAGGGCAGCAGGATGGGCTCCCAGGAGCATTAGGTGTGTCCATCCCAGGGCACACTCTGCCTTTCCCCAGGGTGAAACAGTCTGGGAGGGCACTGGAGCTGGAGAGACGTATGAGGGGGCAGCAGGTATCAAAGGGTCCAGCCAGGGGCTCCAAGGCATCCTTCGGGCATGCACAGCTCTGCTCCAGCTCCTCCTCATTCTTGTCTGCCCACGCTTGCCCTCTCCTCTGCCCACTCTTTCTGTCTTTCCTTTTGCAGGCTGCACCAAACTGCCCCTGTCTGGTAAGTGCCTGGGCTCTGCACGTGCGTGCTCCCTCCCAGCATGATCATAGAATCATAGGATCCTGGAATAGTTTGGGTTGAAAGGGACCTTAAAAATCATCTAGTTCCAATGCTTCCACTAGACCAGGTTGCTCAAAGCCCCATCCAGCCTGGTCTTACAGGGATGGGGCACCTACAGCTTCTCTGGGCAACCCATGCCAGTGTCTCACCACCCTCACAGGGAAGAATTTCTTCCTAGTATTTAATTTCAACCTACTTTCTTTCAGCTTAATGTCCTATTAATTCTCCCTTATCCTATCCTATGATGCTGTAGGGGGAGCGGGCACTTGCACCCACATTGCTGCCTCAATGCCTTGCCTCTCCCCTTCAAGTCCTACCTGTGGGACCCCAACCCGCTCCCCCATCACTCCACAGGATATGGCACTCTCTGATCCCCGCTTTGGGGTGAGGTGTCCCTGCTGGGGGTGGCACAGCCTGCTCCAGGTGTCCTGGCCTGCTGCAGGAGACAGTGTCCCATCTCTCCAGCACCCGATGCCACGTGGTGCCTGGGCAGGAGGGGACTCACCAGGGCTCTCCTGGCTCCCGGTGACCCCTGGAGCTATGGGGCAAGGGCTCCATGCTGGAGGGCTGCCAGGTGGGTGTGTGCAGGACACACGAGCCCCGGGGGGCTGCCAGCAGTGGGAGCTAACCCCTGTTTTCCCTCAGGCGGGAGGATGCCCCCTCTTTGCATGGGGACAAGCCTATTTTGAAGAAGTTTGAGTAAGTAGAGGCATGCGTGTGTCTCCAGGCATGCGCTTCCTTGGACTGGTGCCCGGCTGGAGTTATCTGGGCTCCAGCCGCACAGGCCACGAGGAGCAGGAGCATGCCCTCAAGTCTCTGCCTCGGTGCTCTCCTGGGTTTTGCAGCTTTTGGATGAGGGTTGCAGTGAGCACCAGATCTCTGGTGGGACCAACTGGTGACAACAGCACCCTGTTGGCACAAGCCTTCGACTCCCATGGGGCTGCAGTGGCCCTGTCCCTGAGCTGTGGGGCCATCGCCTCTCTCTGCAGGGCTCAGAGGAGGTTGAATCCTCGCTGTCCCCACTGTGGTGTGGCCAGTGCAGGGAGTTTCTGTGCTGTGTGACTGGCTGTGCAGTGTGGCATGGCGTGGTTTGCTGGTTGTCCCTTGTTGTCCCCATCCCTGCTTTGCTTCCAGCCAATGTCCACCCCATCTTGCAGAGCTCGCTTTTTGGAGAACCTGGCTGCAGCCCAGAAGGAGAAGATCTCTTCCATGGCCAAGGGACGGCTCGATGTCCTCAGTGATACTACACTGGAGCATCCTACTGCTCTTGCATGGGAAAGAGACCATGGCACCTCTGATTCCGGGATGGAGCCACCCAGCATAAGTAGGTGCTGCCAGGATGTGTGTTCCCAGCTGATGCGGGTCCCTGGGGTGGGGATTAGTGGCCCCTCTGTCCTCATCCCATGCCTGTGATACACAAAGCCTTGGAGGAGCTGCCTTGGAGGTACCTCTTTGCTCAAAATGCTGGCATCTGAGCACACCCCACCGCAGAGCAGGACTCCAGCTACACGTTGAGCCCAGTACCACCTGTCCCCTCCAAGCAGAATGTCCCAGCTTCTCCCTCTCTCCCTGCAGGATCTCGTTTGGCTCCATCTGACACCACTGACTCCTGCAGCACCATCTCCTCTGACACCAAGTTTATGCTGGACATGCTCTATGCCAAGGGCTCCTCAGAGTCAGGGAGGGAGAAGGTGTTCCATGAAGTACCTTTATCCCCCCGGATCCAGGGTGAGGCAGAGATGGACACCAAGGGAAGTAGCAGCCAGGAGCAGGAGAGTGCCCAGCTCCGTGGCAGGGCTCCAGATGGGCGAGTGGCCAGTGCCCATGCCAAGCTGGTACGAGCCATGTCCAGCATAGATGACGAGACCCACACACAGAAGCTGGAGAACACTGGGATTATGCCCATCCAAAAGGACACAGAGCTGACATGGGAGCGCCTGGAGACCATCCCCGTGCAACTGAAGATCAAGGACCTGGATTTCACTGATTTAGGGGAAGAAGAAGATTTTGACATCCTGGACACGGGGTCAATGCCCAACGGGTCCTTCCTCCATCCTGGCATTGAAGCAATGAGTGCTGGAACATTCATGGCTCCCCCTCCACCTCCTGCCCTCCCTGGTTGCCCACCACCTCCACCTCCACCTCCTGCCATCCCTGGTTGCCCACCACCTCCACCTCCACCTCCTGCCCTCCCTGGTTGCCCACCACCTCCACCTCCACCTCCTGCCATCCCTGGTTGCCCTCCATCTCCTGCAGTCCCTGGCTGCTCACCCCTACCAGGGCTGCCAGGCCCCTCAGCAACAGATGGCCCCTCCCAGGCCAAGAAGAAGAGGACAGTGAAGCTCTTCTGGAAGGAGCTGAAGCAGCTGGATGGCACTGTGGGGCCTGGCAAGTTCGGCCAGGGGACACTCTGGGCATCCCTGCAGAATGTCGAGGTCAATGCTGCCAAACTGGAGCATCTCTTTGAGTCACGGTCAAAGGAAGCGCCAACCTCAAAGGTACCCGTGGGCACCCATTGGCCTAGGGGACTTGAGGGGTGGGAGGAAGGCTGTGGGTTCCTGTGGGGACCCATGCACTGTCCCTATGCCGAGGGTGGGCACCAGCAGCCCAGAAGCTCAGTGGGGATGATTATGGGCAGTGCACAAATTTGGTTTAGCTCACTTCATGGTCTGTGGTTCTCTGTGTTCATAAGTTCATGAAGGTGAGCCCTTTTCCTGGCTGTCCCCATCCATCCTGTGCTCTTTGCAGAAAGCCATCGATGGGAAGAAGGTGGTGGTGGTGCTGGACCCCAAGAGGAGCAATGCCATCAACATTGGCCTCACTGTGCTGCCACCCATTCATATAATCAAGACAGCCGTGCTCAACTTTGATGAGTTTGCAGTCAGTAAGGAAGGGATTGAGGTGAGCACAAGAGAAGCAAGCTCAGGACCTCTGAGGTCCTCAGCAGGTCATTTCCCCAGGCTGGGAGACCTCCATGCCATAGTGCCTGGGGTGACACATCCCATGTATGGAGTCTGACATATCCCTCTTTCCCTGCTCCAGAAAATCCTAACCATGGTCCCAACTGAGGAGGAAAAACAGAAGATCCAGGAGGCCCAGCTGGCCAATCCTGATGTGCCTTTGGGCTCTGCAGAGCAGTTCCTGCTCTCCCTGTCTTCCATCAGTGACCTCACGGCCAGGCTCCAGCTCTGGGCCTTCAAGCTGGACTATGAGAGCCTGGAGCAGGTATGGAGCCACGTATCCCATCTCCCCTCTGCCCTCCCACTGCTGACACCCCAGCAGTGCTAAGCACTGAGCCAAGCGTGTTCCTGGTGAGGACCAGTCATATCCAAACATGGGAGGTGCTATCCTGGCTGGGGATGGGCTGCAGGTCCCCAAGGCAAGCATGGGCTTGGATTGATCAGGAGGTAGTTGTCCTGGGTGAAGGCTGAAGCTCCCAAGGGAGAGCGTGGCCAAGTGATCTCACCTGCTTCTCCCCTCAACCAGGAGATCGCAGAGCCGCTTTTTGATCTGAAGGTAGGCATGGAGCAGCTGGCCAGAAATCACACATTCAAGTGCATCTTGGCCACGCTGCTGGCCATGGGCAACTTCTTGAATGGTTCCCAGGTGAGGAGCAGGGTAAGGACCAGTCATGGTGTGTGAGCACCCAGACGGGGAGCTGGGAGGTGCTGGTGGGGACCTAGTGGGTCTGCAGACTGGAGGTCTGCTGGAGTAGGGGAGGAGAATCCCTACTGAGTCCATTGGGTTTCAGAGCAGAGGCTTTGAACTCGGCTACCTGGAGAAGGTCTCAGAAGTGAAGGACACAGTGCACCGGCAGTCCCTGCTCTACCATCTATGCCAGATGGTGGTAGAGAAGTTCCCAGAAACCACTGACCTCTACTCAGAAATTGCCTCCATCACCCGCTCCGCCAAGGTGAGGCAAGGCAGGTGACACCTGGGCAAGGGCAGGGTGTCGGTCCTGGGCTGCCCAGCTATACCAGCATGGCCAAGGACTGACATCTCACTCTACCAGGTTGACTTTGAAGAGCTGGCCAACAGCCTGGTGCAGCTGGAGCGGAGGTGCAGGGCCTCCTGGCACAACCTGAAGGTGATTGCCAAGCATGAGACCAAGCCGGTGCTGAAGACCAAGCTGACAGAGTTCCTCAAGGACAGCACCCAGCGCATCATTGTCCTGAAGGTGGTGCACAGGCGTGTCCTCAACAGGTTGGTGGCTTGGGGACACAGCAGGGACCTTGCAGTCCTGTTGGTGGCCCTCTGTGACCGATGTTCCCATAGGTTTCACTCCTTCCTGCTGTACCTGGGGTACCCGGTGAGCGTGGTGAGGGACGTGAAGGTGACATCCATCTGCAAACTGCTGCAGGAGTTCGCCCTGGAGTACCGCACCTGCCGGGAGCGCGTCCTGCAGCAGCAGAAGAAACGCGCCGCCCACCGCGAGCGCAACAAAACCCGAGGACGGCTCATCACCGAGGTACAGGGACACTGCTGGGTGCCACCAGGAGGTGATGCTGCCCATGCCCCCAACACCAACCTCTCCTCCCATTGCAGACTGAGAAATTCTCCGGCATTGCCGAGGCAGTTTTGTCACCTGCCGTGGTGTCCAGCAGCCCCAAGGAGCAGATGGAAGCGGGTCACGAGAGCATGAAGATTGTGCTGACCTCCCCCACGGATATCCCTGCCCGCCGCAGCCGAGCCAGCCATGGTAGGAGCAGGATGGCAAAGGAACTCAAGGCATGCCCAGCTGGCTGGCAACGGCTGGTGCCAGCATCCTCATTGTCCCCACGCAGGAACAGGGCATGGCACCCCAACCCAGGGCTCTCCAGCCCAGGAGGACGTTCCCAGCTCCCCCGATGATGCTTCAGATGAAATCATGGACCAGCTGGTGAAATCTGTGACTCACAATGCCAACCCCCGACCCTGCCCCAACAAGGAGCGCAGGAGGTCCCGTGTCAATAGGAAGTCCTGTAAGTCCCATCTTTGTGTCCTTGTGCCCTGTTTCATTTCTGTTCCCATGCTCTGTCCCTGTACTCTATCTCATCTCCATGTCCCTGTCCCATCTCTGTATCTCTGTTCCCAGGCTCTGCCCAGTCCTCATACTCCCTTCTCATCTCTGTCCCTATCCCTGTCTTCTGTTCCATCTCCATCTGTCTCTGTACTCTGCCTGTATGCCCTGTCCCATCTCCATGTCTCTGTGCTCTGTCCCTGTGCCTTGTCCTTTGTGTCCTTGTTCCCATGCCCTGTCTGGCTCCTTCCCCATGGGCCACCCATGATCTGCCATGCTGAGCCCACCAGACAGGCTGTACCCTGAGTCCAGTCCATGCCACTGCTCCCCATTACCCTGCCCTGCCTGGGCAGGCCCCCAGTGCGTGGGGACTCTGGCACTCAGTGCTCCTCGTGCTGCCAGTGCCACACTCTCCTCTTCCCGCAGTGCGGCGGACGCTGAAGAGCGGGCTCAGTGATGACCTGGTGCAGGCGCTGGGCCTGGGGCGGGCACCTGGCATGGAGGTTTGAGGGGCCCAAGGGGGCTCTTGCTGCTCCCCACTACCAGCAGCCCCAGGGCAGGATGTGGTGGCAGCCCCTGCAGTTCCAGGATCAGCACACTCTGCACCTTTGGCATCGCCTCACTTTTCCCTGCTGGCCTCCAGCTCCTGGGGATGCAGGCAGCAGGATGGGAGTCATGCCCCAGAGCTGCTCCGTGGCAACTGGGATGGAGAATGCTCAGCACCCGTGCATGGAGGCTCGAGATTCATCTTCTCAACAGTATAAGACGGGTCAAGTGGCTGGACACAGTCCCCCTGTGGGAACTGGGTCTGGCCCACGGCCACTGTGGCAATAAAATGATCTGATACGCTGCCAGCGTCTCTTGTTCTATACCTGAGAGGCCAGAATGATGTGATACTCCCTCGCTGGCCGGGTCAGTCTCCCTCCTTCTGCATTCCCAACCCTGCTGCCTGGAGCAAGCACTCAGACAGCCCTGTGGCTTGCAGGCACCATTGTCCCTCTGGGGACAGCACGATCCCCTCTAGAACAGTTGGGGGACTTTTCCAGAAGGAGCAAGGACTGCTGCCAGGCTCAAGGCTGCACGCTCAAGGGCAGGAGCAGCCGCTCGAGTGCAAGGCCACAGTAAAATCATCTTATACCTCACCTCTCCTTTACAAACCTCTCCTGGGGGCTTTAGCCAGACCCAGACCTGGGTCAGAGGCAGGGTGGTTGTTCCTCTCTAGGAGCTGGTCCAGGACACAGCAGTCACAGGTCCCTCAGCTGCAAGCCTTAGAAATACTTGTGCTTGGCAAAGACAGGCTGCCTGTTCCTGTAAATGCATCAAGGACAGCATCCGCCTGTCCCTGTGGGAGCCTGGGAGATGTTCCTGCCACCTCCTGTCCCAGTCGGGCTCATGCCATGCCAGACATGGATTAAACCCCACACTGGGTGCTGACTGTGATGCTCTTCACAGTGGGTGCCGTTTCTGAGCATCCCCCTCTGCCAGCTGCAGTGCAGCCAGGGCATTGTCACCTGTGACAGAGGCTTTTGGGAATGGTGTCATGTCATCCATCACGACAGCTCCACCTCGGCGCTGCCCTGGCGCTGCCTCCAGGCCTAAATCCCGCACAGCAGGTCTCTGTGGCTTTCAAGGAATGAAGAAAAACTCCACCGGGCAGGTCAGCTTTTTCCTCCTGGCTATCTCTGCCCAGGGTTGTTCCTCTCCCACGAGGCTGGACATGCCAGCCTGCCTCAGCCTGCAGCATGTCTGAAATCTTCCCAAGTGTCCCTGAGAGCAGAAAGCTGCCACACTGAGAGCTGCAGGTGTCCCAGAAGTGCCCCAAGATGCAGTCTGGCTTTCCTGAGAGCTGCAGGTGTCCCAGAAGTGCCCCAAGATGCAGTCTGGCTTTCCTGCCCTCTGGGTGCTTGACTTGGGGCTGCAAAGACAGGACAAAGAGGTTACGATAGGCAACAATGAGCCACAGGAGAAAGGAGAAAGGGGTGAGAAAGCATCTTCCTGACCCCCGGCACCTACTCCAGGTACCTAAAATGACATTACACATGTGACAAACCCCAGGATTGTTACTCCTGAGGGCTTGCAGGGGAACGTGTTTGGGTTTTCACACCTTTTTTTTTTTCAGCCTTGGTGCTATTTCCAAGATTCCCAGCCTGGCCCTGGACACGTGGTGCCCTTGAGCGGCGCCTGAAGTGCTTGGCTTGGCCACAGCACAAGTGGTTTATGCCAAAAATACGACAGGCAGGGGTGACCCCTGGGAAGGAGAGGGGGTGGCAGGATGCTGAAGGCACCTTTGCAAGCTGAGGTGGGTTTGTGGCAGTCAGATGAGGCTTGGTGGGGACGTGGGGCACATGTGGCCTCAGGCAGCATCAACAGTGATGGGGTTGGGGTGCTGCATCCCCAGTGGGCTTCTCGAGGTGGGATGAAATGACCCTGCCAGAGCACCCCATGGCACCCACCACCTGCATTCCTTCCTCCATCTCCATCCCTGCCTCCATCCCTGCGTGACTGCTGCCCACGCCAGCCCGGGACAACGAGCTGTGTTTTGCTGCCACGAGGGGGCACGGTGGCCACACGCATAGCGAGGCCACCCTAAAGGACCCTTCATGTCCCGACAGGATGCCCCGTATCCCGCCACTCTTCAGGGACTCGCCGCCGGCCTTCGGTTTGTTGTTCTCCCCTCGCCGGCACCCGGCGGGGCTGCACCCTGCTCCCCCTACCCAGCGACACATCCTGCCTCTTTCATGTCTCCTGTTGAATGACAGCCATGTCCTTGGTCCTGGCTGTTTGTCTGGCTGGCAGGGACAGGCTCCTGTCCCCTATGATCAGCTGTGTCTCCAGGGCTTGTCCCTGGCCCCCATCCTGCCCTGGCCCCCTTCCAGGCAGTAGGGATGAGCAGGGGACAGCACGAATGAGCCTGGCTCCACTTTATGTTGAATTTACCCCCTTCTTCCACCCTTATTGTGATAGAAGATGTTCCCTGCCCTCTCCATTCCATCTTTTCCATGGGACTGTCCCAGCACAGGGTCCTGCTTGCTGCCACACTCTGAGGTCGACTCTAGCTTCATACTACCTTGTCATGTCCCCACTGCCACCCCCAAGCCAAGGGTGGGGGATTGCTTGTGCTCCTGGCCTCGTGGTTGCCACAAAGCCCCACCACCTTGTGTGGGAAGCACAATTCCCATCAGTGACAGCACAACCTCTCTTCTCTTTCCATGTCAGAGCCATCTCAAGCACTTCTTACAAATACTCGTGCACCCTGGCCACTTTCCAGAAGCATTAAGATCATCTATCCCCCCAAAATTCCTCCTTCTGCCTCAGCTGGAGGACAGCTACCCTACTTCCTGGCCTCAACCCTCTTAAGAAACTTCAGGCTGACAACATGCTCTGTTCTGCAACCACCTTCCCTAGCAGGATGGAGGCATGGGATGAGAACCAGGTCACAGCTGCTGTGACCTACTGCCCCCTTCCCTAGGAGCAGAGGAAGCAGGATGCCACCTGGAGCACGGCACAATCAGCTTCCCCTGGCACCTGTCCTGTGGCCAAGGGGGAGACACATTTCCCCTGTCCCCATCACCCCAATATTGAGTTACAGACTCTGTGATGGGCATGGAAGAGATGGGTGATGGGAGGTTGACACTGGGCTGGCAAAGCAAGCCTGACATGGGTACCACACATGCCCAGGAGAACACTAAGTATTAGTGGGGATGGAATCGCTTCAGAGTATCACCAACATTTCATAGCCACACGGAAGGAGCAAGGTCCCTGCAGCCCAAAATCTGGTTTGGGGAACCGTGGTGCAGAAAGCCTGGCTGGCAAAGGCTGTGTGGGCACAGTGACACAAGGTCCTCACTAGGGCAGAAGGTGAAACATCCCAAAGCTATGAATGCAGCTGGAAACAGAGCTGTGTTTTGTAAATACCTGGGGATCGTGTGCAACCTGAAAAAACAAGTCAGAGGCAGGAATGTTCTGAAGACAAAGGGGTTTGGAAAGAGCCAGACCCAGGATCAGCACTTGGCTGGATCCTCCACGCTGCCAGCAAGGCTATCTTGGGGAGTACTCCTGGTACTCTGCAAAGGAGCTGCTCCTGCCACAGCACCCCAGGAGCAAGGAGGTCTTGCCCAGCCGCTGGGGAAAGGTTTGGGCTGTGCCCACCATCCAACTGAGGTGTGTGGAAACCCCCTGCAGATGGAGGATCAAATCCTGGGGCTCAGGCTGATTCCATCAACATGGCATCAGATGCAACAGACAATGGGCACCAATGGTCACCTGTGATTTACAGCTTCAAACTATACGGAAAGACCGAAAAAAAATTCTTTGTCAATTAAGTTGGAAACGAGGAATGGAAAATGCTGGGGAAGAAGAGGAAGAAGATCCCAGAACAAAGAGCTAAGGTGGCTCCATGGAGGCTGTGGCTGAGGTTGGCCATAACATGGAAAGTGCCTTCAGGCTCAGTTTTTTACACTCAGTTTCCTATGCCTTAGGTTTGGGAAAGGATCAAAGGGATTTTGTTGGCTTCCTGGAGCTGAGCCTGGCTTAGCTGAATCACAGCCACCTGTGGATCTGTGCTCTCCAGAGAAGAAAGCCACAATAACAGAGTTCTCGCTAGCAAAGTTCACCCAGAACCAAGAGAACTGCACAAGTTCAGTAGTAGGACACAAATATTTTGTGCCAGGAGTAATCAATCACTATCCTCTGCAAGATGCTTTGGGTCAAAATGAGAGTTAATTCCAGGTGGTGCAACAGCCTTTGTCACCCCCGAACTGTCTCCAGTCCTAGACACCAATGGGCTCCAGTGTCTCACATCTTCACCATGAAGGATGAACCCCTGTCCATTCAAGGGCTCTTTGGGAACCTTGTGTGGGAGACAAGGAGCCCCCTGTGCTTTAGTCCAGCTTCCCCTTTCCTGTGGGTTTGACAGTCCATGGTGGGTACCCAGCCCTCAAGTGACATTGGAGGAGGCTTCAGCCCCATGGTCCCCTCTCCTGAGACAACTGCTCCCAGGGGAGGACAGCACCTCATGGCATGTGTGAGGATGCAAGAGCTGGTACAAATATCCATCAGCACCAAACAGGCAAATGTGCCCTGTTAGGCGCTTGCCTGGGTGGTGTTTCCTGAGGAGATAATAGCCCTGGAAGAAGGACTTGCTGTTTTGAAGAAGATTAAGTACCTATGTGGCAGCAGCATGTGGATGAATCACAACCCTCATGGGCTTAGAGCCCCTGGAAATGGCTTATGGCACTTTGAAAACAATGTCATGAATCTTCTGCAGATCAGATTAGGGAGTGGAACAATTATCTCAAAACCTGTTAGTCATGGGAGGCTCCAGGAGCTGGAGGAACAGCCTAGGGCAAGGGGAGCACTAGGAAGATGTGGTGTCTGTGTCCTCCCTCCCAGGGACCTGCTTGAGCAGCCCAAGGAAGGGTGTGGGAGGTGGCTGTGGTTGAACCAGCCCCGCTTCCCCTGTGAAGGTGAGTTGTAATTAGCAGAACGGGTACGGAAGAGCTCAAGTAGGTCAAAAGGTAATGGGGCTATCACTGGTGTTTCCCAACAGCATGGTGCAGCTGGGAGGCACCCTCAGGGTTGGGCAATGGGCAGATGAACAAGGCCACGCACTGTCTTCAAGGGAATAGCCACCAGTCACCCTGACTGCACACCAGCCTTTTGGGGGAAAGCTGAGGAGCAGCCAGAGACAGCAAATGGTGCTGCTGGTCCAGCCCCACCACACTGGACCTGTGGTGAGAAAACCCACAGAAAGCCCTGATTGATGTGAAAAAGAATGCCACAGCTATCTACAAACCCATCTTGAGGAGTCCCACAAGAAGGGTATCCTGAGACCATGTAGGAGGAGATCTGGAAGGGATGGATGGATGGATGGATGGATGGATGGATGGATGGGGGTTGTGGAAATTCATGTTGCAATTTGGCAATGGCCACATCTACCCTCTGTGAAACACCATCATGGGTTCAGACTCTACATTCTGGCTATCCCTGCAAAGCACCTGACCCACTCCCTTGCATGCCCCAGCACCTCCAGCTCCAGGACAGTGAGGGATGGTCTCTCATGGAAAACAACCTTTCTCCAACAGGATTTTTTGAACCCCAGTGAAGTGATGTGTGATGAGGTTTAACTGGGTTGTCTTCAGAGCCCAAGTTCCCTGAGGCTCTGCCTTGTGGTCACCTCTATTTTTTTCACCAGGTTCAGTAGCCCAGGGCCACAAGCAAGCAGATTCCTGTGGGAGAGCCTGCGGCCATGCTGTTGGGAGCATCCCTCCTCCTCTACCTTGCCGGCTTCCCAACATTCCCTTGAGCACTTCAAAGTCAGCTGGATGACACCACCACACCCCAGCCAAACCACCCCAGCCTGTTTGATGCTCTACTTCTGCAGCCGTTGCCATCCCCACTGATGAAATGTGTTTTTCTGCCAGTACCAGGGACGCTGTTTCCAATAAGGATGGCATAGGTATCCCTGGCACGTGCTGCCACCACCACAAGAGGGTTCGGGGGTCTGGTGGGACAGCTGGTGTGGATGGCAGCAGAGCTGGCAGGGCCTGGCTCTGCCAGGAAGGGAGAGTGGTGTTGATGATGGCACGCAAGAGCCCAGGCGGAGAGTGCCGAGAGTCAGGCCCACGGCAGGCACACACGAAGGATCACCGAGTACGGAGACTTGGTGAAATATTAAAGCAGGTGCTTAATAAAGCAAGCCCAGCGGCAGCAATTACCCTGTGTAATTAACCTGGGAAGGAGAGGACTTTGCCCCCCAGCCAGGTGGTGCAGGGAGCTCCTGCCAGCAGCCGCTGGAGTTGGCACAGAGCTGGCACCCAGCACTGCACAGCAGGGCTTCCCCAAGCTCCGCTGGGGCAAGCCAGGACCTGAGCTCCGAGAATGGCTCGCCCTGCTGCAGCCCCAGAATAACACCAGGTATGTGAGTGGCAGAGTGCTGCCCACTCTGGGTGCTGAGAAATGGTTTGGGATCCCCCTGGAGTCACTGGCCCCAAGTCACAGGGAGCAGCTGGGAGAGATTCACACCTCACCTGTCTGCTCTGGGCGCTGAGGAACTGAGAGTGGCTGGCCAAGGCACCAGGACCTGGGCAGCCCAGTGCCCGTGTAGTGCTCCCCCAGCAGGGTCTGAGGGCACCACCCTGTGCAGGGAGACCCAACTGAGGGGTGGCCCTGGCGGCGGCCATGCCCTGTGTCCCCCCTGTCCCAGTGGGGCGTGGGTGCTGGTGGCACTGGTTGTGCCTTGGGCAGCCTCCCTCCTGCTAAGCCACCCTGGATGCCACTTCCTGCCAGGAAGCTCTGCTGGGACAGGCACCGAGCCAAGCTGTGCCAGGCCAAACCAAGCCGAGCTGAGCTGTGCCGAACCAAGCTGAGCCGAGCTGTGCTGTAGGTGCTGCAGCATCTCAAGCCATACTGAACCAAGCTGAACCATGCCGGACTGAGATGAGCTGAGCTGTGTCAAGCTGAGCTGAGCTGAGCTGAGCTGAGTCAAGCTGAGTTGTGCCTACCTAGGTGGCATGATGTCCTAAGCTGTGCTGAGTTGAGTCATGCTGAGGTATGCCAAGCTCTGCTGAGTTAAGCCATGCCTATTTAGGTAGCATGATGAACCAAGCCGAGCTGTGCCTGCCTAGGTGGTATCTTGTCCTAAGTAGTGCCAAGATGAGTTGAGCTGTCCTGTACATGGCATGACATCCCAAGCTGTGTTAAGCCAAGCCAAGCTGTCCTGTGCTGTGCTGAACCGAGCTGAGCTGAGATTAATTGCACCTATCTAGGTGGTACAATGTTCTAAGCTGAGTCAAACCAAGAAGTGCCAAGCTCAATCATGACTACTGAGGTGCCACAATGTACTGAGCAGGGCTCAACTGAGCTGAGCAGGGCCAAGCCAAGCTGTACCAAACTGAGTTGTGCCTTAAGTGGGTGACATCTTGTCCCAAGCAAGACTGAGCCATGCTGAGCTGTGCCAAGCTGAGCTGAATCGTGTCTACTGAGGTGGCACAATGTCCTGAGCTCAGCTGAGCCGAGCCAAACCAAGCCAAACTGTGACTACCTGGCACATCACCATGTCCTGGTCTGTGCTGAGCTGAGCTGTGCCTGTCTGGGTGGCATCATGTCCTGAGCCATCCTGAGCCGTGCTGAGCTGAGCTGTGCATATTGAGGTGACATGATGTCCTGAGCTGTTCTGAGCTGAGCTGTGCCAAGCTGGACCAAGCTGAATTGTGCCTACTTAGGTGGCACAGTGTCCTGAGCTGAGCTAAGCTGTGCTGACCCGAGATGAGCCATGTCCGCTGAGCTGGCAAAATATCCCAAGCTGTGCTGAGCTGAGCTGTATCTACTTGGGTGGCATCATGTCCCGAGCTGAGCTGAGCTGAGTTGAGCCATGCCAGACTAAGCAACACTGAATGCACCTACCAAGGCAGCACAATATCCTGAGCAGGACTGAGCCAAGCCAAACCGTGCCGAGCCGTGCCTACCCAGACAGCACGATGTCCCGAGCCGTGCCGCG
>WEKY01036084.1:520551-532649 GCA_013390045.1 Picathartes gymnocephalus
CGGGCTGCTGCCGGTGGCGGGCAGAGCCGTCCTTGTCACAGGTGAGTGCGGGGACACGGCCTCGACGCCCCGACGGCACCGCCTGGGCTCGGCGGGGAACGGAGTGGGGTGTCCCGCAGGCACCGGGACGCTGCTGTCAGTGGAGTTCTGCTGGGGACCAACCACTGCTGCCAGCGCATCCCTCATCCTCTTCCACGTCCAAGCAGAACCGGCCAGGCTGTATCTGCCCCTCGAAGCAGGGAGTTGCAATGGCCCCTCGAGTGTTGACCACTAGTTGCAGCACGATGCCGAGAGCTGCTTCCTCTGGACGTCCTGAGACTGGACGGGAGAGCTGGAGCTCTAGCTTGGGACCCTGTCGGTTGGCCCAAGGGCTTCCTGCTCCTCTCCTGCTTTTCCCTTTCTCCCCTCTGGAGCTGTACTTGTTCTTGGAAAGGCTCTCACAGTATCTCTAGAGGGAGGCTACAATAGAGCTGGCTACCCAGCGCTGAGCATCACTGTGTCATCCAGAGCTCTATCCAAGGAACTGCTGGTGACAAGCTCCTTTGCTGTGTGGGTATCCTTGGGAAATGCTGCCCAGCTGCTGCCTGGCTCCTCTTTGGGCTGCCTGGTCCAGAGCTCCGTAGAGAGTGTGCTGTGCTCCCAAGTTTTGCACAGCTCTGGCTTGCTGGCTGAAGCTCTTGGTATATACATGGTTTCTCACTCCTTCCTCCTGACAGTGGAACTGGAGGATGAGAGCCAGGCTCAGCAGTGCTTTGCTGTGAGGCAATGATAGTGGAGAGATGAGGAGGAAGTGCTGGAGCTCAGGTGGTTTTTGCTCCAGGTGTGCCTGGAAAGTGCTGCTGGCTCCGCATGGATGCAGAGGGGAGGGAAACTTGTGGGCATGACCTTGGCAGTGCTCCCAAGGACAGGAGCCTGCATCCTGGTGGGGATGTCTGGGCTGGGCTTGGAGGCGCTGAAGTTGGAGAAGACAGTTTGCTTGTTGCCTAGAAAATTAAGGCAAGACCTAGGTCCCCCTTCCAGCTTGAAGAGTTCTGTGGCACCAGTGGCAAGTGCAGGGAATCCCCTCTGGAGGAGGAAGATCAGAGGAGCAAGGCAGTGGATGAATGAATGATTCAACTGAGTGAAGGTCAAAGCTGCAGCAGGGTAGGGCTGCCTGGGGAGGATGTCTGACAGCCATACGCTCACAGGTGCCCTGTGGCACACCGGCTCTGGCAGCCCTGGCTTTCTGGCATTGCCTGTATAATTAGTGAGTCAGTGACTGGAACAAGGTGTTCTTGCCCCAGTGCGTTGAGGTGGCACCTCTGCAGCTCTGATGTGTTTGCTCTTGGCTGTAAATACTTTGTGGTTTTACAGGTTCGAGGCGCAGCCCGCGGTGTGGGATTGGTGTTTCTGTACTGCTGCTCTGGCAAGTGCTTGCCAAGGGGCAGATGCCAGGGCTGTTCTGCTGGGGATGGCATCCCTCACTTGAGTATTTGCATAGTAATTAGCCTGATTCTTCTGTGGATTAATTCCAGGCAACTAGGTATTGTGTAGCTGCTCATGTCTCCTGTGGGAGCAGCCGGGAAGGATCAACTCTGGGAGAAAGGCAGCCTGACCTTCCTTCTCTTGCTAATGGGAAGCAAAGCCTGGCAGAGCGAGCAGCATGGGCATGGATGACTGGCAATGCTGGGCTTCACTGAAGGTGTGTGAGGTCGGGGACAGAGCCTCTGCCATGCTGTATGTTGTGCTGGACCTTGCAGATCAACTGAGAAATGGCACAAAGTCCCCTCTCTATGGAGCAGTGCAGGTCTCAGCCTGGAAATCTTTGGGCATCATTTCCTTGTATACACATCTTAGCCACTGTCTTAATCCTGCAGCAGGTTCAGTGATGCTTATCTGGGGCAAGGTAAGGTGGCTGCCGTGCTGTTCTATCTCCCAGGTGATGAGTTTCAGCTCTTCCAGCTGCCCACTCTCCCCAGGAACAACCCTAAGTCAAGCTCTGCATGTGATGCTCCAGCTCCATGTGCTGGTCTGGACATCGCTGGTTAAATAAAACTTAATTATGGGAGGGATTGAAGGAAAACTAGCTATGCAGCTCAGTGGGAAAATAGCAGAGCAGCTGTAGAGCTACTGCAGAGCAAAGCTGCTGACCCTGTGGTAGCAGCAGGGACTCGAAAGTTGTGGCGTTTCCCATCTGTTGCAAGTTTGCATTTCAACTGTTGCATGTGGGACTGGGGTTTGGCTGGAGCAGGGATGGGCAGCTGCCTGCTGCTAGAGGGGAGCAAGGAATGCTGTGCTTTCCCATGATGCATCCCCTGGGCTAGCAAAGTAATTGGTCACTAGTCCCTGCAGTGCTGTGTTTGTCTGAGGCTGTGACCTTCGGGCTTTTGTTCTGCATCCCAATGGTCCAGCTTCTTCAGGAGCATGGCTCCAGTGGATGCAGCCTGGCTGGGGGCAGAGGGTGAGGAAAGTGTTAATCCTGTCTTCCTAGGGGATGTCACAGCTGTTTTCAGGGAGGAGGAGAATGCCCTCCTGTGCAGCCGAGGGCTGGGAGAGGTCAGCCCCAGGAGGATGGTGGGGATGAGGAGGGGAGCAGCAATCAGCTGCTTGGCCTGGGCTGGGAGGAAGACAGCAGCTATGGCCATGTCTCTCTTGGTTTGCTGTCCTGAGCCTGCCCTTGCCTTGAAGATAAGCCCACACCTGGCACAGGCCTTGGCCAAACTTGGAAAACCACAGGGACCCCAACACGCCTGTGTGTGGGTAGGGTTGGTATGGGCAGCTGCCTGACCAGAGCCTGATCCAGCACTGGGAAGCTGCAAGGCAGCCGATACCTGGCATCCCTCACCCCAGTGTGGGACAGGGCACTCCAGGGTGCTGGTGCTGCTGGTTGGCACCCGTGGGCCAGTGACTCCCTGGGAGCTGCTTGCTCTGAACATCAAACAGCTGGTTTGTGTGTGCATCCCCCTTCCCAAATGTAAAATGGCATTGCTGGATGTTCTGAAGGCCACTGGACTCCTCAGAGCTGTGTGAGCAAAGAGGAGGGGTGTTATATCCCACACTCCTTCCCATGGGGAATTGATACAAGAAGCAGTCCAGCCTCTGGAGCCTGGGCAGGGGTGATGGTCTGAGAGAGTGGTCTTGGAGGGAGGTGATGAGCTGCCATTTCTTGGCCTCTCCAGATTCAGGCTGGCAGTGCTTTGTGCAAAGTTGGGCTTCGACTGGGTCAGTTTAGATGTGAATAGACCATCCTTTGGTCCCCATGGTCTTAGCAGATGCCTGTGGAATTCAGTGAGTCCATTCAAACCACCCAACACAACTGGGTGCCTGGAGGTGATGGAGGGATGGCCAGGAGCATCCCAGGGCTCCACTGAGTAGTCTTGCTGTTGTGTAGCTCTGCCATGTGTGACTGTGTGGGGTGGTTCTTTGGACAGTAGCCAATTGTCCGATTTACTGCAGATCCTTGGAAAGCACCAAATGCAAACCAGCCCATAGGGTCTGCCTGCCTGCAGGGCTTTGCCAGAGCAGAGTGAGGACAGGAGTTGTATTGGTTCATACACTTGGATGAGAAGATGAAAATAGTGAATTGTTGTTCTGTCTATAATGGTACTACTCTCCAGTAACCCCAAACATCAGGATGGCTGCCTGAGAGAGGTAGTTTGGGTCTCTTGTATCCTCACTCTTCCTTGGTGCAGCCTATGAAGGAAGCTAGGAGCACCTGTAGATTGGTCTGTCTTCCAACAAATCATCTCTGTGAGCAAAATTGCTTGGTTAGGTCAGGCTGCCAAGACCCAGACCTGCCCTGTCCTCTCTTCTCCTTCCAGGCTGCAGGGGAAGTGTGGTTTTCCTGGAGAAGTGCTCTTGTTACAATTGCATGCCCCATTAGCAATCTGAAATGGGTCAGACCTTCAGATCACGTTCAAGGTTAACAGAGGCTTTGCAACTTGCAGCGCTTCAGTGCTTCCCATGGACTCCACAGATGTTGAAGCATCTGCTGGCTGCAGCAGGACAGAGTGATTCAATCCAGATGTTGGGACTCTTGCTTTCTGCCACGAAGGTAAATCACTTTCTGTGGTAAAAAAAGCAGCATTGCTCCCATCTGGGCTTTGATGTTGTCTTAAAACTATTTTCCAGCTAAACGGTGACTGAGAAATGTCAGGGGTCAAGGCTTCAGGGCTGGCTCTGGGATGGGCACCTCTGCACCACGGCGTGGCTGGAGCACCTGTGCAGCACTCTCACAGCCTGTTTGCTGCTGAGCCTGCCAGCAGCCTTGCCATGATAAATGCTTCGTGCAAAGGTGCTGCAGCTCTCCATAGGTGACTTCCACTCTGCTTCTGGAACCAGTGAATCCAGCTCAGAGGTACCTAGGATCTTTCCCCAGCCTAAGTGCAGGGGGTTGGAACTAGGTGATCTTTCAGGTCCCTGCCAAACCAAACCATTCTGCGATCCTGTAAGTGAAGGCTGAAAATCAGCTTATTCCCTGAAATTGCTCTGATTTTTCCAGAATCTATTAAAAATTAACAGCAGAGGCAGCTGCTGCCTCCAAGCTGAGGGGTGGGACAGGACCAAAATCAAACACCCAAACTCCAGCCCTGCTGTACAAGCAAGTCCTGGTATACTTGAAGAAAAAAATGCAACATTTAACTCAATTATACAGTTTGCTGCTGGCTTTTGGGAACAGAGCAGGAAAGCTGCTTTTTCTGCCTCTATCTGCAGGGCTGAAGCTCTCCCCCGGCTTTGTCAGCAGCCCTCCATGGATTTAGGATTCTTCTTTCCCACGTGAGGTTTCTTCAGAAATAGATACCTACCCCTGCTCACCGCAGGCATGTGGATAGATATGCTTGGCTTTTTCTCACTTATCTATAAAATAAGCACTTCTGAAGCCTACTAATGACACAGACCTGTTGAGGTGGGAGTTTTTAGCACCGTTAACCAAAAATGATGAGCACAGCTAATTAGGAGGAAAAATGCCTTGAGGTTTCATACTGTGGGAGACTGGAGTTGGTAGAGAAACCCAAGCTGGCTTGATTAGCCTCGGGGTTATGCAGGGACATGAGAGCAACAAAGCAAAGACTTCCCTGCTGAAATGAGATTGTCAGATGGGAACGGATGCTTTCGGAAGGAGAGAAGTGTAGGCAGTTGCTGCCCTCTAGTCCAATGAGCAGCACATTTTTAATGAGGTCTGGGATTGGGTTACCCACTGTTGAGTCTAGCTCCCCTCAAGCCAGGATCTAGTTACAGAAGAGCCAGTTGCTGCTTTTACTACTGGGAGAACAGCACAGGGTTGGTGGACTTGCCCAGACAGGGTTTTGTTTGAGGGGGCTCTTCAAGGTGTTTCCACCAAATCTTTGCCTTTTCCCTGTAGTCTTCTTTCAGTGCTAGTCTAAAACTCCAGCTGGAGGGGTTTGGTTTTTTTCCCAGGAGGAAAGCCTGCAGGGCTTTTGTACCTCTTTACCTCCTGAAGTCCCTCGTGTCATCTCCGATCAGAGATACTGCTGTGGAGCCTCCGAGGCCAGGTTGGATGGGGCTTGTAGCAATCTGGGCTAGTGGAAAGTGTCCCTGCCCATGGCAAGGGTGTTGGAACTGGATGACCTTTAAGGTCCCTTCCAACCTAAACTGTTCTATAATAAGGTGGAAAATGCCCAAATTTTCTATGATAAGATGGAAAAATTGCCCTTATGCTGTCAGTGTGTTGGTACAGGTATAGTTTAGGAACTTTTATTTTTAACCTCCCCAGAATGTGCGTGTCACCACCTTCCCTGCTCCCCTCAGCGGCTGTAGTATAGCCACCATCTCCCATTCTTCTGCCTCAGCTTGTATGTGCTTGCATGTGCAACATATCACTTCTGCTTCCTTCTCCCCTGGAGAGCTGCCAGCCCCTGAGCTTTATCAGCTTCCCCTTGGGAGCTGGCTTCCCTGTCACACATGGTGCTGTCCTGGGATTTGCTGCCTCTAAGGCTGTAATCTTGAAAAGCAGTTTTTGGCTTTACAGGCTTTGCAGCGGTGCTTCCTCTTGCTGGGTGGTTGACCCCACAGAGCCAGATGGCAAGTGACTCCCAGGCAGGCTGGGAATGGACAGAAGGGATGGGCTGGAAAGCTCAGGTATCTGCCCTGATGTCTTCTGTGGCAGCTTTGAATGTCTGGCCTCTCAATCATAGAAGCTCCAAATAGTTTGGGTTGAAAAAGACTTTAAAGACAATCTTGTTCCAACTCCATGGGCAGGGACACCTTTTACAAGACCAGGTTGCTCCAAGCCACATCCAGTCTGGCCTTGAACACTTCCAGGGATGAGGCAGCCACAGCTTCTCTGGGTTACCAGGGCCTACTGCTATGAGTAGCCACTGTGACCAATGTTTGTTCCTCTCTAGGGTCCTGGTTACAAGATAGGGATAAGCTCCAACCTGGGGGGTGCAGGCATCCCAGGATGAATTCTGTCCCCCTCTTTCAGCTGTTGTGCTGGGCTCTGCCTAAGCTGAAGGGCACATGTTGGTGCTGCCCTGGCATTGCCTGGGTCTGTACAACTGTGACCAAGCACATTAGCCTGGAGGGCCACCTTCATGTATTTTGGGGAAAATGCACCAAAGTAAGTCCTTTGATACTCAAACTCTTACTCTGAAATGCTGGTGAGAGCTGCAAGTGAAGAGGGAGAAAGGGACAACTTGAACTGTGAAAGGAAAGGGCAGGTGGCTTGAGGTTGTCATGAGCTCTGAGCCCGGGGGCTTAAACAGCTCAGTGTATTTCAAAAGCTGTCTTGGCAGAAGCTCAGTTGGTGTTTGCTCAAGTGTTTTGCTCTGTTTCTAAAAAAAAAGTCCCCAGTTTCACATGGATCTGAAAGCTGCAAAAGAAAATAGTTGGTGCAGCTGTAGAGACCATCATGATGTGGGAATGGGCAGGGCTTGCACCACTTCTTCTGCTTGCTTGGGATTGTGGCATGTGGTGGGAGTTTACTCTTGTGACAAGGAGAGTGATGAGATGGCACCTTACAAGCAAAGTAGAATCTCATTACCAAAATACCCCTGAACTGGTACTGCTCCATTGAAACTGCCATATCCTTATTGGTGTTCTGCAAACTCTTGAGATGCTTAACATGGTGATCCCCTGGGCTTGCTCTGACCTGCTGCTTTGGTCAGCACTGTCCCAGCATGGCTTTGCCCCTGCTGGCATCACCTGTGACTTGCCCACAGTGCTGTCTGGGTGGCACTTCAGGGCTCCCCCATGGTTGGCCTGTCCCATCACAAGGTTAGAGGTTCTCCTGGTCATGCCACGGCTGTGGTGCTTTGCTGTCCTGGCTAGAAACACCTTCCCTGAGATATCCCTGGGTGGTGATGGCTCATGGTGGTCCATGCAGAAGAGCTGGTCTTCCCTTCAGTTGCCTGTGATGGATTAGCCCTGCCTGTAGCAGACCTTAGGCATGACCTGATGCCTCTCCTTGCTTGTTAGGACACAGGAGGGATGGATATGGGGCTCGGCTGGTCGTTCTCCAGCCTGCTGGGTGTCCCTGGAGAGCCCTTTTGCAGACCAGATGTGCGCACCAGCAGGTATCCCAGCCATGGTTTTATTATCACCACCTTATTCCCCAGGAGCATCTTCAGTGTCACATTCCACACATAGCTGGTGGAGCTTTCTGGCTTCCCAGCCTCTCCTTTTCCAAGAGCCCAGCTGGATGTGTTACCAGTGTCAGCTTCCCATTGGCACTGATCTGGTCGAGCTGTCCCTGGGTCATGGGTGTCCTTCCCAACGACAGCTCTTCCGGATGGATGGTTTTCAAGGCTTGTCAGCTCCATGTTCCCAGTTCACCATGTTCCCTTTGAAGGCAATTATTAACCCAGCAGTCGCCACAGCACTTCACAACTTTCTCTCCTCAGAGGGGCATCCATCCATCCCAGATTAGCTCTGATATACAGCCTGTGCCAGGTGATGTCTCTGCTGCTGTCTTCTCTAGCTCATCCCTGCCTGCTGGAGGATCAAACTGAGGACTGTGAGAGCCTCACAGCTCCTTTTGGGGAGAGGATCTCCCCTCAGTGGAGACAGTGGCAGCCGGAAGATGCCATCCAGGCCTAGGGTGTGGTGAGCGGCTGCTTCTAGGAAATTCCTGTGCTCTCTTTCTGCGAAGTGTCACAGCGATGCTGGAGGTGGCACTTCCTCCCCCCTGTCAGCTTGTGAGCCCAGGGTCGCTGCTCACTGGCAGCAGCATCACTGCCATGCCAGGGCTGGGCTAATTCCTGGGTCCCAACATCTTTGAGCATCCCACCAGGCACTGGCCTTGCACAGCAGGAGGTGGCTGGGCTCATTTCTGTCCTGCTGCCCCAGGGCACTAACAAGCTCCTGTGTTCCTTAGCCCCCAGTGGCAAGCAGCATCTGCTGCTCACAGCTTTGGTGGGGGATAAGGCGTCTGGATGGCCTTCAGTGACAGTGATGGGGAGGGCTGTGGCCTCTGACACTTTATTGCCCAGCTGCTTTTGTGCCATCGAGTCCCCAGTACGGATGCACCAGTAAAGCTCCTGAGAAATGGGCTTTAATCCAGAAGCTCTGGGTGCATTCATACTGGCCTCGGGGCTCCTCGTCATCTGTGCCTGGTTGCGTTGGTTGTCTAGGCAGAAAATCAGATTTCCCCCCTTGTCTTTGTTAAGTGGGAGATAACTTCCCGGGTGGAGGTGATGACTGTGAGGTTCCAGGAACACTTGGCTAATCCATTGTAATTCATACCATCTGGCTATTGTCCCCGGCATAGGGAGGGGTAGGTCACCCATGTACCCCCTGCCATGGGCATTCCAAGCTCTGCCTTCTGTCATAGGTCTCCTTGTGGAGCTGAAAGTTTGTCTGACCCCTGCTCTGACCCATAGGACCTGTTGGAGGGATGTGGCTATCCTGGGCTATGGGAGCCATTAACAATCTCCCTCCAGCTGCCTGTGCTGACTCTGTCATACGGGGGGTGGTCCTAGGGGACGTGGGGCAGTGTGTGCCCCCCTTGGCTCAGGTGCTGCTCAGGAAGGAGGCTGAGGCTTTGCAGGGATGCCCAGCCAGACTGCTTGGGTGGGGGGCTCCTGCATTATCCACTCACTAGGGATTTGGGGATGGGATTTGGGTCATCCCTAAAGGCATTTTCTGACTTTAATTTAATTCAATTAGGCTTCTGGCTTCCTGAACCCCAGTGCTGAGGACCAGCAGCAGCATCACTGGGGCTGCTGCCATCCCAGCCCCATCTGCCTGTACATGGGTATGTGGGCTGCTCCCATGGGGAGAGGGGACGTGGCATGGCATGCCATGCAAGCCACTGGCTGGGGTGGTGTTTCCTGTGGACAGTGATGACACTGGCTATGATGGGCTGGGGATCCCTTCCCAGCCCCACTCCCCCAGCACTATTTTGGGTGTGGGCATACAGTGGTTGATGTCTGGCTGGGGACACCAGGACTGGTGCATGGCTGTGGTAGCCCAGCTGCTGTGGGGACAGGTGCTCCTGTGTTCCCCTCCCTCTCCCGTGCCCTGCCAAGAATTTGTTCCCTCTTGCCTAGGGCTGACATTACCCCTTTATCACTCCTTGTCCCAAACGTGTGCAGCATCCGGAAGGTGTTGGCCACAGAGCCTTGTCCTGCCCACACAGAATTTTGCTGGGCATTTATCCTGCCTGGACCTGCACTGTGCAAGGACCCCCTCCCTGAGTTCCTCTGGGGGACTGCCATCCCCTCTGATGGCACTGTCCTCACCTGGTGCCACCTTGTCCTGTGCTTCCACATCCATGAGGTGCCCACACTCCCCAAATGGAGCTGAGATGAACAGCTGAGCTGGGATCAGTGCCTGCTCGGGCACCCAGCTGAGCCTCTCTCAGTCCTGCCTGGCTAAATTCTATCCCATGCCCAGAGAAGCTGGATCCAAGGTGGCAGTGAATCCTGTCAGAGTCAGAAGGCCCTGTTTAACTTGGCATCCCAAGCAGGGTTTGAACTTGAGCCTATGGAAACAAGTGGCTCAGCATGTTAATCCATTCAGCCTTGGCACCCCAGCTCGCCTCCCAGCTGATGATGTCCTTCAGCTCCATCTTGGTGAGGCCCCTCGGGCAGGGTGGTGGGATACACAGCCCTAAAGCTCTTTGGGATTTGAGGAGCAGCAGGGGACACCTGGACAATGGCCTGCACAGCTGAGGAGGGGATGATGCCTTCCTGAGTGCCCAACTCAGCTGGCAAGCTCCCAGTTGGTGGAAGATGGAGCATCCTCAAGGAGTGCCTCCAGCTTCCCCACTGCCAGGTGCCTGGGGAGCAGCCCCTAGGGCTGCTGACTGACCATGCTCCAAGGGTGGCCCTGGGGGAGCTGGTCCATCACAGGGGTGCTCAGCCCTGGGGCAAGCTCTCTTCAGCTTCCTCCACAGCCACCAGGGTCCTCAGCTGGGGTGGCTGTGGAGGGACCAGATCCAGGGGAACTGCTGCTGTACCCACCAGGCTCTGGGCAGTTTTGCAGCCACATGGGAATTCCTCAGCCAAGCTGTGCTTCTCAGTGCTTAGGTTTTGTGCTGGTCCTCACCTGTTGTGCACGGTTCAGGGATGAGGATGCAGAGGTCATGAGGATGCACAACTTGTGGTTCAGGGATGAGGGTGCTCAGTTCATGGCTCAGGGATGAAGATTCACAGCTCATGGCCTGAGGATGTACACAGCCCATGGCTTGGGGATGAAGATGCTTGGCTTGTAGCTTAGGGCTTAAGATGCCCAGCTTGCAGTTCCACAGCTCTGGAATGAGGCTGCACAGCTCATGGCTCATGTCTGAGGACTCTTGGCTCGCAGCTGGAGAAGGGAAGCCACGCCACTCCTAGGTTGTGTTGGGGTGAGCACTGCAGACCTGTGCCACCAGCCCTCCATTACGTACTGTGCCAGCAGTGGGGGCAGGGGCAGTCGTGTGGTTGTGGTTCAGCAGCTCCCAGGTCATAGCCATGTTATTGACCCTCTCTGCTCCAACCAGCAAACAGTAGCATTAATTTTGACCACGTCTGTGTGTGGTGGCCTCAGTGCTGGTGCAGGAGCAGGATGAATACCTGAGACAGCAAAATGTCAGAGCATGCCACGCCTGACTCACCTGAAAGAAATGTGTCCACACCAAACCGGGACTGCAGCTTCAGCCGGCTCCTGGCAGCGAGGAAGCACGAGCGGTGCACGGAGTTGGGCTGGGAGCTGCCCAACTGGCACAGCTCAGCCCCAGCAGTGGCTCTGCTGTCACTGGTGAGGAGCAACTCTGGACAATGGATGCAAGATGCTGTGGGGTCAGTCCTCTCCTCTCTGAGTGGGTGGGAGGGCACCCCTTATGCTGATGGTGGAGGCCAAACCTTTTTGCTTGCTCAAGATAAGAAAAGTTGGGGCTTGTCATGCCAAAATTCTAGTGGAGGCTTGTGTCTCTCACTCCTGGGGGAGCTGCTGAAGTGTCTGGAGCTTCTGCAAAGTCCTCAGGAATTGCTGCTGACCCGCTGCTCTGGCAGAAGGCTGTTCAGCCCCTGGTGCAGGAGTTTGTCCCGGCTTGCTGAGCCTGTGGAGGGCTGCTGGATTTTGCAACCTGGACTCAGGCTTAGCTCTGCTCCTGCTGTAGCACAAGCCTCTGTCTTCTGGCCCAGGGCCCATGGGGATGCAACGGAAGGGCTTCAAGGTACCTGCTCTCCTCTGCGGCGCTCCCAATGCTGGGCTCCTGTTCTTGATCTGACCACGTCCCTCCCTCCAGCACGACTGTGAAACCAGTTGGCAAGCTGGGAGCTGGGGCGGGGGGAACTGTCCCCGGCATCTCCTCGTGATGCAGCATCCTGGGAGGGCGGCGAGCCCAGCGCCAGCCTTGTGGGGCCGCACAGACTGGATGGCTCCAGCGCTCCCGGCAGGGCCGGGCCAGCGGCAATGGCTCCTGCGCCAGCTCTGCCGTGGCCAGCAGCTCATGTGCTGGTGGCCATGGGGAGTGAACATGGCCCTGGGCAAGCTGCCATGCTCTGGGGCCACGTGTTATGGGCCCAGGGGTTTCACTGTCCCTCCCTGCACTCTTGGCCATGCCTGAGCACAGTGGATGGGAAGCTGAGACCTTAAATGACACCAGAGCATCCTCACCCTCCTGGCCCCGGGCCGCCTGCCAGCCTCTCAAGAGGTTTGTTTCTTTTTTTTTTTTT
>WEKY01036084.1:532664-591889 GCA_013390045.1 Picathartes gymnocephalus
TTTTTGGTATGTGTGTGAATAAATTAGAACTTCCGAAACAAACGCTCTGACTGCCCTGCTCCTCTAAGGCAAAACAAACCCTGCCTGACTTGGACAGCATGTGGTTGTGTTTGCTCCTTCCTTGCCAGACTTGCCCATAAGAAGCCAGCAAACCTGTTTCTCTCAGTTTTTTGGGAAGTTTCTGGGGCTTTGAGAGTTGTGTGGTGATAGGAAGCTTAATGTTTGGACTGGAAGCTTTTCTCACCAGCTGCATGGGAGCAGCAGAGGTAACCCTCCTGCCAGCTGCGTCATGGTGAGGCTGTGACCACGAGCACTCTTATTTTTAAATCTTATCTTTATTGCAGTTTTCTCCTGCACTGCTCAGAAAGGTGAAATGCACCTTATCTGTTTGTCTGCTGGCAGCATGCGCTGTTCTTGAGAGGGGAGAGGTGGGTGTGCTGTGCCAGCAGCACCTTCAGCATGCTCTGTGGACCAGGGTGCAGGGGGTGATGCTGGGACAATGCCAGGGATAATGCTGGGATGATGCTGAGTGTTGGGTGTTGTGTGGCAAAGGGAGGTCCCTGCAGCCCCTTCCTGCCAGCTGAGCACCTCTGGGCTGTGTTATCACTCTGGCCTCTGGCCACGGGTTTAATTATAGGTTTCTGACGCAGCAAGAGTAAAACTGGGCTGGGGACTGGGACAGAGACTCTGAGCTGATGGCTTAGGGGGCACCACAAGAGCTGCAAGTGCCCAATCTGAACCTGGGGATATGGAAGAGGGAGACAGCCAGTCCCTGTGCTCCCCCCCACCTCCCCAAGGCTGGGGGAGGGGTGCTGGGACCTCGTGGGGTGACAGTCCCCAGGGCCACTGTTGTGTCCATCCCGGGGTGGCTCCAGGTGCCATACTGGGTCTGTTTTCAGGGATGTCCTCAGGAGCACCCAAAGGTGGGGGGCAGGAGGGTGCAGGGCCATGGGGCTGCCCCTGCAGCGCTCTCCTGTTAATGGTTAATGTGATTGGGCAGCAGTTGTGGCACGGACTCCCCGAGCTATCAGCGCTGCCATCGGCCCCAGGAACAGCCTGTACCTTGCTGCTGCTGTTTGTTTGCATCCCAGCCGCTCCACCCTGGCCACTGGCCTTGTCACTGCTCTGCAACAGCCAGCTCCTGCCCGGGCTGTCCCCCAGCCACCCCGATGGCGGCTTTGCGGGTAACAGTGTCACCTGTAGTACCCCTCTTTGAGTCGAGCTGGAGGAGATGAAGCTGGGTCTGGGAACAGAGCACCAGTACTCTCCTGAGTGGTCCATCCCGTTTGGATGATCCCTTCAAGGATGTAGGATAGCAGGAGCAGACCAGAATCCTTTTTTTTTTTTTCCCCCTTGCCCTTTTTAATTCCCTCATGCCCTAGCCAGGCAAGGGGATCCTCTGTCTCCTGGCCACTTTCTGGGAGGCAAAAAGCATCCGGCAAAAGTCTCCCACAGAGCCTTATGCCAGCTCTGAATGGTGCTTGATGGAGCTTTTAGAGGCTATTTTGAGGGTTGATGGGCCCACATCGCTGCAGAGCTCTGGGCTGTTCCGGTGCGTTGCTGGTGCCTGCGGGTTTACCTGCACCTTTAATGAGGGAGGCGCTCTGGGCGATGGGGTTGCAGATAAAGGGAGTGTTTTCTTCCTCCTGCAAGAGAGAGAAAACAGCAGCTCCGTGACCTGCGAATGCCCCAGGGCAAGGTCACGTCCTGGTGAGTCAGGAGCTACAGCGGGGTGCGGAGCCGAGGTGGTCCTCAGGCAAGGGAAACTGATGCTGTGGTGGATGTTTGGTTCCTGGGGCTGGTCCCTGGTGATGGAGAGGCAGAGCTCGGGGATCTTTGGGGGCTGGGGACACAGTGGCTGTCACTGGCCACTGCAAGGCTCTTCCTGTCTCTTTCAGGATGTGACTCGGGCTTTGGGCAGGCAACAGCCCGGCACTTGGACATCATGGGCTTTCAGGTGTTTGCCAGCGTGCTGGACCTCCAGAGTCCTGGTGCCCAGGAGCTGCGCCGGAGCTGCTCACCGAGGCTGACGCTGCTGCAGATGGACCTGACCAAGACGGATGACATCCAGCGTGTCCTGCAGCACATCCAGGCCCACACCAACAGTACAGGTAGGAGGAGCCTTTGGTAACCCCACAGAAGTCCCTGGGACCTCACCCTGCAGCCAGCATGGCAGTGCCAAGACTCCATGTGTCCCCACAGTGGGCTGCATCCCTGCAGGTACCTGCACCAACAGCCTTTGCCAAGCTCTCTTCTTGTCCTGGGGCACCCCACAATTCCCTTTCAGGACCCCCATCAGCCTGGGGAGCACCTGAGAATCCCAGGGTGGGGGTTCCCTATTCAGGTCACCTCTTCAAGCACCCCATCTCCATAGGACTCTGGGGCCTGGTGAACAATGCTGGCTTCAATGACACCATTGCTGACGCTGAGCTCTCGCCGCTGGGCAAGTTCCGCACCTGCATGGAGGTGAACTTCTTTGGCTCCCTGGAGCTCACCAAGGGGCTGCTGCCCCTGCTCCGCTCTGCCGGCGGCCGCATTGTCACCGTGAGCAGCCCTGCAGGTGAGCAGCCTCCCTCCAACATGGCACCCCTGGCACCCTCAGCCCAGGCATGGCTTGAGCATCCCCATGGTGTGGTGCAGTTATCATCCTGCAGGCACTCCAGTTTTCTCAGCCAACTGGCACCAGGTTCTCTAGGATGAGCTGGCAGCATTGCTGAACCCCACAGCAGCCTCCAAGACAGGGGGAGACATATGGGGGCTGGAGACAACCAGCCTGGTCACAGGCAGCATGGGCAACCCAAGCCCAGCTGCCATGTGCCTCCATCGGGGCTGACAGCCCTGGCCAGGGTGGAAAACCAACTTCCTCTCCCCCACCCTTTTTTTTGCCCATTAAAACACATTAATCCTCCACTGGGGATGACAATCCCAAGCTTTAGCTGGACAGGGAGGCAAAATCAATTTCCTCTTCCCTCACCACTTTTTTTCCTCCCACCAAAACATTAATTTGAAGCTAATTTCAAATTAATTGTTTTCTCAGCAAAACAAGCCCTAAGCCATTTCCTTAAGCAGGGGCCAGGAACACAGCCCTACACAGGCCCTGCCCTTCCCCTCTGCCCCACTCTGTCCCTGCTGGAGCACTGGCTCACTCATTCTTTCACATGTGCCAGGTGACATGCCCTTCCCCTGCCTGGCAGCCTATGGGGCCTCAAAGGCAGCCCTCAGCCTGCTCATGGACACCTTCCGCAGTGAGCTCCAGCCCTGGGGCATCAAAGTCAGCCTCATCCTGCCTGGCTACTACAAAACAGGTAAGAGGGTCAGTGCCTGCTCCCTGCCTGTGTCTGTGGGCAAAGGACAGGTAACCCAGGGAGGCAGAAGATGGAGCAATGGGATGAGCAGTTGGTGGTGCAAGCATGCAGCTTCTGAGCATCTCCAGACACATGGGGACAGTGGCTATCCTGTGGCCATTGGGCTCTGGTGGATTGGAAACAGGATCAGGCTCAAGTCCTGCCAGCAGATCCCATACCACCAGGGCTGGTCAAAGCAGCTCAGTCACATTTATGGTAGTGGCATCCCCACTGCAGGCAGGGTCCAAGACCCCTGGTCCAGTCCCAAGCTACCAAGAGTCACTATAGTTCTACTACCGTGCTTCCCTCATGGCCATTTTTGCCAGGGTCTCAGCAGGACCTTCCTGTGAGGCTGGAAGGTGACTGGGGCTGCTGGCACCCATGGGAGGGGGCTGGAGTGGAGGGCCCACACAGCTCATGGGGACTGTTTCCTTGCAGGGACGACATGTGACCCTGCTTTCTGGAACCTGCAGAAGCAGCAGCTGTTGGCCAGTCTGCCCCAGGAGCTGCTGCAGGCCTATGGTGAGGACTATGTGGAGGAGATCAACCAGCAGTTCATCCAGTTCATGAAGGTGGCAGTGGAGGACCTCAGTGCGGTGGTGAACAGTATCACGGATGGGCTTCTGGCTGCCAACCCAGCCGTGCGCTACTACCCAGGGCAGGGCCTTGGGATCATGTATTTCATACACCGCTACCTGCCCTATTTTGTCCGAGACTTGTTCTTGAAAGGATTTTTCATCAACCCCAAGCTGCCCCGAGCGCTGCGGCGAGAGCACCACAATGACGTGAAGAAGGCCTGACCTGGGCCAGCCCACGGCCTTCTCCTGGGATTTCCAGGTGCACCAGCCCCTGAGTGCATGCACAGCCAAAGGCACTACGCTCCTGCACCATGGGGGAACAATCAGCACTAGATGTTAAAAACCAAATTTCTTTTCAAAATCAGGTAGATCTATTTTCTATTGTGCAAGAATTAACATTTTCTAGAGACCTTGGTTTTGTATTTTTTCTAACTGTGCACCCTCTAAGAGGCCCATCCCTGCCTGCCTCAGCAGCTCTGCACCACAGGCTGGGCTGTACCTCCTCAGCTACCCACCACCTTCCTTACTGCTCTCAGAGCTATTTGTCTCCGTCCCCTCTTGGCTGGGTCAGGGCTGGGACCCTGTGGCCACTGCCTCCCTGCCACTCATCACACACTCCACATGCTCCCGACAAGCACAGGGGCCGAGACCAGGCTGCTACTGCCACAGAGCTCTTCATGAGATGAACTACGTGATTGTCACTTTTTAAATAAATCCATTCTTGATATTCCAGAAGTTCTGGCTGTCTCCTTCCACAGTGCAGTGCTGCAATGCTGCTCAGGGATGCTTGACCTGTGGGAGCAGATGCCACAGGTACTCCCAGAAAAGGGGTCAGCCCACCAGGAATGATTTGTGTCTGCTCCCTGCTCCTCTCCCCAGCTCTATGCCAAAGGCTTTCTTCTGCTTTGCTCTGACTCTAGGGCAAGGATGGAAGTGGTGACAGTGCCCAACATGGACAGCCACATGGACCAGGACAAGCCATGCAGCTCCCTAACCTTATGGAGTACTCCCCTAAGGCTGCACCCCCAGACCAGGCACTGTCATGGCATGGGCTGGAGGGAGTACCCTGGACTTCACGGGGTGGTACCACAACCATGCCTGTGGTAGAAACAAGTGTCCCAACTCACACAGAAACCACACCAAGCTCCACTACCACGACTACCACATTCCCTGTGGCTGATGGAGGCTCCACCTGGGGCTGTGGAAGCAGGTGCCCAAGGAAGCAGGAGAGCACAGTGCAGTAGGCAGATATTTATTGGCATAGAAAGGAGGGGATCACAGGAACACAAACTGTAGAGGTGACCACAGCACAAGCTGGGACAGAGCCGCTCTCCATTGATCCTTCCTCCCAGCAGCATCCAGCATGTTTCCCTCCAGCAAGGCTTGTCTGCTGCCATTGCACATCTCCCAGAACTCAAGTGCAAGTAAGAGCTAGCCAGGACAGAGCAGCAAAGAGCAGGGCTGCCACACTATGCCCAGGGCTTGGCTCTCACCCCAGATCACAGACAGGCAGGGCCTGGGACATCTCCGCCCTCAGCAGGGTGACTAAGGCTGCTCTGCTACCTGGCCAGTTGTGCCATACAGCTCCAGGGCACTGCCAACCCACCCTCCGCAGGGGAGAAGCCTGGATGTCTACCCTGGAGGCGTGCAGGGGTCCACCACCATTTGCAGAGGCCAGAGGAGCCCCAGCTCTTGCATGGTTATGAGAGTAAACTGCAAGCTGTGGGTCACCACAGGAGGAAGGAGTTCAGCCAGCTTATGGAGCCCTGCCCAGGGCAGCAGGGAGACGGATGAGAGCTGCTTCTGTAGACACAGCAAGACTGCATGAGTGCAAACACTGCCAGAGTGGGAGGACTGTGCTCCACAAGCATTCTGGCTCTGCCCTCACATTCCCACAGGCTCTATTCCAGTCCTGGCCAGGGCTGCTTGGTCTCTCCCAGGTCAGGGTTCACTACAAGGGGATGCAGGGATTGCACAGCAGCATGGGCTACGCTACAAACCACAGTCTAACTACATTTCACAGGAACAACACTGAGTAGGAGGCGTGCACAGCACTGACAGAGGGCCCCCCAGCCATGGCAAACCTGCCCTGTTCCTCTGCAGCAGTGGGACCCCCTCAGAGGCAGCCCCCCACAAGCTTGCTCTATGAGTGTAAGCGCACACAGTGATTAGTACAGGAACACTGGGACTACTGCATACACAACAGGAGAACCTCCTGCTGCACAGGGCTAAGCCTGGACCACTGGTCCCTCCAGACGTCTCACAGTACACACAACTCAAACTTCAGCTTGTGAATAATTTAACTAGCAACTGTACAGTTTCCTCATTTGATCCAGTTCCACAGATGGGAGATCCCTGGAGTCTGGGCAAGGGACAACTCAGGGAGTTAGGGGTCCTTCCAGACTCCAGGGGCAGGAGGGTCAGACAGGAGTAGAGCAGAGTTAGAAGATGGGAATGTAGTTGTCGATCTTGGTCCTGTGCCGCTGGGCGATGCACTCTGCAATCCACACAATGTTGCGGCACTCCTGCTCCTTCAGCTTCACGAAGGCATAGAAGACTCCAAAGTGGAATTGGTTGAGGAAGGCCAGCTTGTTCAGCTTCACCTGGGGAAAGCCCAGAGGAGGACACATCATTTGTTCACCTCAGAGAGGAAGAGTTGGTCAAGGCAAGCATGGAGCTATTTGGAAGGGCCGATGACTTCCCAGCAGGAAGGCTCAGCACAGGTATCCTGTTCTGCATCTCTCTAGGTCCTTGGGACAGCTCTAACCTACAGCACATGGCTCAGGACAGGCTCTGACATTTGAAGGGGGAAGTATTTATAACTCAGGTACCATGAAAGTCCTCATTTTCCATGTAATTACACCCTGGTTTTGCTATTGATGGACCAAATATCCACCAGCAGCCCCAAACACGCCTCCCCACACTGCTCTAATCTGTCTGGGTGAGACAACAGGCCAAGCACTATGTCAGGCCCCCATTCTCAGGCAGGAGCAGAGGGCGAGCATGCTTCTCCTTCCCCCAAACCCTGTTCATCCACAGCACTGCTGACAGGGTAGCAGACCAGCTTCCTGACACCAGGAGCTTTGCAAATGCACATGTCAAGAAGTATCTCAGGGCTCACTCACCTCATGCTCGAAGAACCGGTCTTCAAGGGTTTTGTCTCCAGGGTTGCTGCCAGCCCCTTCAAATAGCAGCTTGTACTCCTGCAGGAAGGCATTACATGAGGATACACCCTGTACCCAAGCTCAGCAGCACTTGAGGGCCCCTCGTGTCAGACAGATTCTCCAGCCGCCCTGGAGTCAGAGGACAGAGAAGCCAAGAGTCCTGCCCCTTCTCCAAAATGTGCAGTTAGTTCTCAAAGGCGTATCACCGCTTTGAGCCTACAGGAAAAGGGGCATCAGGTACAGACCCCTCCATGTACAGACTGGAGTGTTTGGGCCAGACCCCTGTGCCCACACACACAGGCTGCTCAGTAAGGGGCCACTGAGCTCTCTGACTCCAAACAGGTCCCCAGCCACACAGAAAATGGCTTGAACACAGACAAATCCAAATGCGTCCTTCCAGGTCAGTGTCTCACCTTCAACTGAACCAGAGCTCAGGGCTGAAGTGGGGCAACACCACTTCTCACTGAAGACATATTTCCATTCCAGAATCAGGCAAGGAGAGCCTGTCATTGCTGCCACATCAGCACCTCAAGTGTTTGGTGGTAGGGGCATTCCCGACACCCTGGGACAGGGAACATTGTCACCCAATCACCACTGAAATGGCAGCCATGACTAACAAGCCAGTGACATCTCAGGCAAGCCAAGTCCTGGCCAAGCAGAGCACAGGACCAACAGCATCAGAGAAGATCGGCACCTCTCTCCCCAAGCTGTCAAGCCACAAGTTTCCCCAGATTCCCAAGAAGCTCTGATCCAGAGCAGGCCCTTGTACCAATCCCCATGGCCGTCACCCCAGAGCACTCACAGGGTAGTAGTCAGCAACGTTTTTGACTTGCTCATAGTCATCTGCCCTGGCCAGCTGAGCCAGGCCCTCAGGGTAGAGCTTGCCGCAGTGTGGGAACAGCTTGGCTCGGTCCTCCTTGGACAGCTCAGTACCAAATGAGTTGATGGTGATAATGAAGGCCCTCCGGTCAGCTTCAAACTGCAGGAAAAGAGTGGCTCATACTGGGATGCAGTATCTTTACCACAGGCTGGCAGACATCAGTGCTGCTCTGCACAGAGCCACATGAGAGGGCAGTATGACGAAGCTGCCAGGATGTGTGCAGCTCTCCAGTGCTCAGCCAGGGCAGGCTACAAGTGCAGGCTCCCAGTATGCCCAGTAGCTGATACCTGGGGAGCATTCAGGTGAGGAAATCCCCATCCCAGGCACAAGCCAAATCCTGCCTGAGTCAAGGAGTGTCTCTCACCTGCTGCTCCTGAGTCCTGCACAACTCACAGCAAGCCTTGGCATGGAGACAGGCTGTGACCCAAACAGCTCTAGTAGCTCTCCTACTAGTTATCCACATGAGAGGACGAAGATGTTGCCACAGAGGCAACAAATGTATCAGTACTTGGGGAACCACAGTCATGTGCAGGCAGTGTTCCCCAGGTCTCCCAGTGAGCAGGTCAAGTGGGCATGGGGATGCTGAACACTAACTGGAGAATGCTTAACAACCGGCAGACAAGCTGGGCCTGAGCAGGGAGTGATGACTATCACTGTAATACCATCCAGCTATGGGAGTTTCCAGACCTACCTCCAAGATTGGGCACATGGCATCTGCCGTGGTACCTCCCAGCGTCTTGCAGAACTTGTAGAAGGACTCCAGGTAAGCCTGGAAGAGAGAGGGCAGATGATCATTCCTCTACACAGCTTCATCTACTCCCCCACAGGGCCCGTCAGCAGAGGACAGACAGCAAGCAGGGAGGCTCCGAGATGCTGTGTAACACAGCACAGGCACTCTGGCCCCATGTGAACTTGCCCACACAAGGACAGTGCTTCCCCAGGAGCCAGAGACATGAAGGGTTGTGGTTGGGTTTGTTCAAGTGACTGCATGAGCTTACTGTGGGCAAAATCCCCAGGCAGCAAGGTTAAAGCCTGTTTTCCTCCTTTGACTCGCCTAACTCATTTACTGAAGTCTCACGTGGTTTCCTGACCCTGCTCTGGCCTCCACAAGCATGCCAAGCCACACAGCCATAGCTGCAAGACCTACACTCAGAAAGTAGCGCTGCGTAAGCAGAGTCAAGAGATGAGACAGGACATCTGTGAAAGAAACCAGCCATTCTCTCTAATTCTCTTTTCACACTGCGGCCACTTGGTCTCTATCCCAACTGGAGCACTGCAGAAAACATAAGGCCAGGCACAGCTACGCTGCCTCCAGGAAATGTAATCCTTTGTGGAGATGTTCTGTAATCCATCTGGAAGATGACTGTGTCTCCCAGGGGGAGCCTAAGAAGGCTGTGGATGGTTAGAAGTATCGTTCGGTAAAAATGTTCTCAGAAGAAGTGATCAAGTGATAAAACACCTCCCTGGGCAGAGAGCTGCAACCAGAATCACTTCAAAGGGATGGAATAAAAGAATGCTGAGACACCACTAATCTGCTTTATCATAACAACTCTAGGACTTAAGACAGACCAAGAATGTACAAAAGCTGGATACCCTCAGCCTCTGCACTAGGAAAGTACTGCTTTACTGTGTTCTGTAAATATTTGTTACCACACAGTGCAGGGGGACAGTGCTGGGTGAGCATCACTCATCAAAGAAAGCCTCTCCAGCACTTGCCACTGCTCAGGTGGAGAAGAGCACAGAGCATCTGTCTGCAGAGTTACCACAGGAACAAGGACATGGATAACGGATGCTGTTTGAGGCTGACAGGAAAGGGAACATGGAGAAGAGATTCAGTCACTACCTCTGTCCTTATCAGAGCTCACACACAAACCTAAGGCTTTAGAAGCAAGTATAGGTGAACTCAAATATCTAGCAGTGAATGGGGATCCAACATCACAGACATCATGGAAACACAGTCTGTAAACAGCTGCACTGGGTACCCTTCCAGTGACAGCAACTGACAGAAAGACTCCAGTGTCCTGAAGCCCTTACCTCAGGAACAGGGGTGTCTTAGACTTTAATGATCCTCAGAGGATCTTCCCTTTCATGGACCTACCGCCTCTGCCTCCTGCTAGCCTCATCTGTCCTCAAATCCAGTCTGAAGACAGGCCTGTGGCCTGTCCATCCACACTGACTTTTCCAACATGATCTGTGGATACCACCACAGCTTGTATTCCCTCCTCTCTGAGGTGAGGAATCCTAGCCTTTTTGGGGAGTTTTCCATACAGAAGTCATCATACCCAAGCCTCTAAATTTGTCCTCCTTAGCACTTTCTCCTGTTTTGCTGTTCATACTCTAAGATGAGTGGAATTAGATAGTGTCCAGGTCAAACACACTTTACAGATGGATGCAGTAGCACAGTGATACTCATATAGTTCTTTTCTACTGTTAGGAACAAATTACCTTGTGGAGACACTTGCTTAGGTCAATCACTATCCAAGATTCCATTTAGTAGTAGGCAGGAACAAGGAGACCCTCACTGCACAAGCAGCGTTAGGGTTCCCTCCTTGCCTCTCCCATACACCATTCTACATTTATCCACAATGACTTGCCTGCTTTATTTTATTGTCCAGTCACAAAGCTCCTTCAGCTGGTTCCTACAAGAAAGTCACCAGCAAAGGCCAACAGTCAGCTGGCTTCACTTCAACAAGAGGTGGAACAAAGTGAGTAAGCACTGAAGATAACAAGGCCAACACTTCCATTGCAGGATTTGGCTGCTGACTGCACTCTACACTAAGCACTGACCACTTTTAACCTCTGATCCCCATTTTAACCATATTTCCATTCGAGAACCTTCATTGCTAACAAGAAGCCTTTGTAATAGCCTTCCTCCTATGAATCCGGCTCAAATCTTCTGTCAACACACTCACAGACTCCTTAGAAAGACCTCCAGTATGTCTGGGAGATAGCACTTCCCCTTCCCATGCCAACTCCACACGGATGCAGGCATCTCACCCAGGCCTGTTGTGTTTTTCAGAGCAGCTTTTTGCAGATTTCAGACCTGATTTTATTTCCCTCATTTGCATTGTATTATACATTTTCCAGTCCCTGGGGAGAGAGGTGGCTTCAAGTAGAGTCTGTAAGCAGCAATCACCTTTTCCACCCCTTCATCAGTGTGATTTGTTACAGACAGAGCCCAGATATTCCCCAGGGGCTGCTCTTTAGCAAGAACCAGTGCCAGCACACACTGAGGCACTACAGGCACCTACATTTCTATTTGTGGGTAGGAAGAGCAGACTACAAAGCAGTATTGAGCCTCAGAAAGGATATGGGAAAGGACATGGCAGCTGGGATCCAAGGGGATACAGCCCACCTCCCTCCCAACTGGTTTTCCCTGTGCCCACTCTGCCCCCTGCCTTCCCCCTCCTGTCTCACGTCAAGACTGAGGCCTGTGCCCTGCAAGGCTGTGGTGTTTATGCACACAGGTGTCCCTCCCCGTTACAGCAAACACCAGTACACGCCAGAGGCCACAGGCAGCTGGGCATGACTGCTGACACGTTGCTCCTTCTCCCTCCCTTTGCCTTCTTCCCTTCACGCCTGACCTGCTCTCTGCCTCTCCAAACAGGCCACAGCTTCCTTGGGAAGAAGAGGTCACACCGACTGCAGGCTGGCCGTGACCAGCCAAAACAAGATTGACAGATACAATCTACATCCCACCCTCGATCCAGAGAGTCGAGATGGAGTGATAGCCACAGCCTGCACATAAACACATGCTTCAACACTGCCAGCTAAAACCAGACAGAGCCTGCAGAGGAGATGACAGCTCAGGACAAGGAGATCGATAGCCCCTTGACATCCCTCTCCCAATACTCTCCCCAGTTTGCACCTTTTACACTGCTCTACCAAGAACATCTAACCATAGCCACAGAAGGCTTGAGCACACCATCAGAAGCTCTTTGGAAAGGGCTCAAGACAGGGAGCAAAGACAATGGGAGTCCTTCAACCAAGTTTAAGATCTAGTCACTTCGAATGCAGTTAACTACACCTCTGAACCTGTGTGGTGAGGGAGCAGACTTCTCCTACCTGCCTGAGGCATGCAGTAAATTCAAAGACACAACCTCTGCAAAATCTCTTGCACAGACTCTTGACAGCTCCAAGAAAACCTTCCTCTCTGCCTAGCTCTGGTGGTGCCCTGACTCAGCAGAGCTGTGTGATCAGAAGTCAGGCCCCTCCAGGAGCGCTATCTTTACTTTCCAATGGGTGCAAATAGGTTTTGGCCACGCTTAATCACCATGCCAGGAATAAATAGGGAAGTTAACATCTTCCCTTCTCAGAGACTCTAGTACTAGGACAAGAGGCAACAGGCAGAAACTGATGCACAGGAAGTTCCACCTGAATGTGAGCAAGAACTTTTCTACTGTGTGGGTGACCATGCACTGAAACTGTTTGCCCAGAGATGGTGTGGAGCCTCCCTCACTGGAGATGTTCCAGAACCACCTGAACACAATCCTGTACCATGTGCTCTGGGATAACCCTGCTTTAGCAGGGAGGTTGAACCAGATGACCCACTGTTGCCCTTTCCAACCTAACCCACTCTGTGATTCTGTGACTCACTTACCTTATACAGGGTGTTCCGAATTATTTCAATATTCATTTCATCCAGGTCCTGTTCAGATATGCAGTCTTGGAAGAAAGCAGCTGAAACAGAGCCAGACACAGAGTTAGCATTGCCCTAACCAGACCCATGCTCAGCACTTTCCAGACTCCTCAACAATACCAGGCAGAAGCACATCCTGTGTTGAGCTTGTCCCTCCTAGGCCTGGCCTTTATCTTCAGCAGCCAAATTGTCATGACTCAAAACCTCATACTCCACCATGGTTCCTTAGGCCATAATAATTTTTGGGGTTCTCATATGAAAATACTTCTTCACCCCCTAGTCCTATGGTTTTGTTAACAGCCTATTCCCAGCAGAAATTCTCAGCTCTAACCCCCAGTATAAGTGACAGAGAAGCCTATATTTAAAAATAAACAATCCCCAAACTGTTCCCAGACGCAGGCACTTGGAGGTGACAAGGCAACTCTGAACTGCCTGCTACAGCACTGCAGGAGTGCTTAAGCACCTGTGAGACAGCAGCTAGTGAGACACAAGGAGCTGATGCTTCTCCCTCCTTCTACACTACCTTAGTGGGGATTAAGAAGGCATGGTGATGCCACATCTCCTATAGCCCATGACACTGGTCATGGTTGGAGTCAGGAGTTGTTTCTCCTGGACAAGTCTGTCAGTCTCATTTTCCACTTCTTCCAAGGGCTTTTATTTCTCTAGCTGAAAATTAGCAACAGGAGACAGAATAAATTAGCAGGACTTGGTAGGATACTCAACCCTACATACTTTGCCAGAGCACCTCTGGGAGGGAGTTGGAGAAGTTGTTGCCACCTAAAGAACACGGATCTCGGACCAAACAGGTGCTGCAAGCTGCAGATACAGATGAGTCTTGCACATCTACGGTATAATGTAATGCTGCTGTTGTGTTCCTGCTAGCAGACGAGTGGTACAATAAAACCCACTGACAGGACTTCCTGACTTCAACTCTCACACAGTAACCAACTTTGCTGAATTTGCTACAAAGAGAAATTTGATCTGTCTCAGCTTACACAGTGCAGCTGTGGGTAACAGACACCACAGTCATGCTGAGAACTGACCGGTGCTCTGCTCTGTGCAACAAACCAGCTGCAATACAGGCTCATACCTCTGGCCTGCACCACTTTTATAGCATGAGCTGCCTGGAGGACAGCAGCCACACTGTGGGTCTGGAGCGTCCTGAACAGAGGTTAACGTCCCCAGAAGTTTCTTTGCAGCACCAGAGCACAATGCCACGTGGCTGGGGGAACACTGTTCCCGATGGTTGGCAAAAATGCAAACTGAGTGTGCCAGGACTGGTTTTTACTGCAGGATGTGCTGACCAGCCCAGATAGCTAAGCAGTGGCTACTTCAGAGTAGCTGAGGAATGAGTACACAGCTATTTCAGTTCTTGGCCCTTCAATATCCCAAATTAGGCTTACAGCAAGTCTCATTTTGCCCTGTTAACCTATGAAAGCCATTTGGGGTTAGGCATTCCCACCAAGCCACGTAGCTATTCAAGTCCCTTTAGGAGATAAAGCTGCTGTTTCTTAGCGTGTGGTCACTGGAAAGAGTGCAAGTTAAACAACTGAAGCCTGCATGCCTGCTTGTTTAGGCAACACAGCTACTCCCCATGTTCCCCTGCTGAAGAAATGCCACACTGGTTGGTACAAAGCCCCAAGGACATGCCCAGGGCAAAGGTCTGGAAGAAGCCAGCCCAGGCAGGGCTGAAGCAGGTGAAACCAACTCACGTACAAGTACATGAACACAAGAGGCAAACACCCTCAACTGCCAGCCATGTTCTCCAGAAACCACCTCAATACTGACATGGGGCATTTTCACTCCATATTCTGCTGGAAGCTTTAAGGTCTCTGAGAGATAATATCTCTGAAATACTCTGTTCTATCTTCTTGCCAAAATGGGAAGGTTCCCACTTACTCATGAGGAGGATTTTCTTCCCACACATCATCCCTACAGTGGGCTCAACTCAGCTGCATGCAGAGCCTCAGTTCTCCTGCTGCGTTGTTGCCCTGCCTTGCAACCCAGATGTCTTTAGGCACATTCTCCCTTCTTTGCTGGGCACAAGTCATTTTTCCATGACAACTACTTCATTTGCCCCATTATTACACGGAGCATTTGCAAAACCACTTTCAGGTCCAAACGCAATTATTTCTATCAAAGACAGTATGATGACTTCGAGTGTTTTGTTCTTTCTAGCAACCCCAAAAGAATGACTAATCACTGACTCAGGCATATCTTATTACGATTTTGCCCACAGATGCTAAACTAGCAAGTCACCTGTGACTACCTCCCCTACTACTGCGAAGACTTCCATATTTTCTCCAGAACCACTTCCTACACCTTTTATCTTTAAAGAACAGATCTGTCTGACTAGCTGTTCGTAAGACACTTGGTTTTAGTATTACATGCCTCCTGAACAAGCCTGTAGCCCTGAGACAATATACCTCAGTCCAGGATGCTGCTATACAATGAGTTTTAAAAGGCTTTTTGAGGTTTCTTTCTTTTGCTGTGGTTGTTTGGGTTTGTTTTTTGTTTATATAATGGGCTTTCATTTAACTAGTGCTAATTTTAGGAGACTCAGAACAAGACTGGGCATGTGCAGATCTCTGTAATTATCTATAAAAATTGCATTCAAGAAATTACCCAATGGTCCAACTAAAAGTGCTGGAAATCAAGTGATTTGTTCCAGCAAAAAACCCAACAGCCCTTCACTAAGACCTGGCTCACAAAAACCAAACTTTCCAGCAGTCTGCTCTATCACTGTGCTGGCCTGGACACTGATTGAAAGGTACAGAGAGCTGGTCCTCCAGAAAAAAAGATGGTATAGGACAGGCATAAACCTGAACTCCAGCCCAGCCACCATAGGCAGTACAGCCACAGCTGTGCATTACCCAGCGCTTTGTCTTCCTGGAGCACAATTTAGGCTTAGCTGGAGCTAGTTAGGCTGGGGGAGAAGGGGACATCTGTTCCACCACACACAGCTGAGAGTATTTGGAACAGCTCCACTCACCCAGAGGAGTGTCCACCAGGATTGCATTGTAGAGCTCTGCAGGTGTCTGAGCAATGTTCACAGCTTCCATCTGCTCAAAACTTCCCAGAGGATGGCACTTGGGCACCAGTTCGGAGATCGAACGCTGGTGCAGAGTCCCAGTGATCAGCAGAATGACATTGTCAATCATGTAGCTGTACCTGCAAGAATGAAAGAGGAAGACTGAAACAATACATATAATATGAAACCCAGAAACAGGCACACATCATCTGCTTGTGAACATCTTCAGAAAGATGCATGCTCCCCACAAAGAAGTACTAAGGCACCTCCTTAGCGTCTGCTTATCATGCCAGCCTAGGAAAAGGCAGTCAAGCAAAATCCCGGACTGTGATTTATGCCACAGCTGAACCACACCATCTGGGTACCACCTGCCACTGAAGAGCAGTAGATTGGAACTGACTTCTGGAGATCTCTGGCCCCATACCCTGTTGTGAGCAAGGCCAACTCTAGCTGCTCAGGCAAAAAGACTTTTGAATGTTCATATGAACTTTGAATTATATGCACGGATGTGTATCTCACAACCTCCCTGGGGCTCTGCTTCAGCATCTGACCACACTCGCAATGAAAGGGCTTTTCCTAATGTTCCCCCATGGCCATTTGTCTACTGTCTCTCATCCTAACCCCACACACCTCCAAGAGGAGCCTGGCTCCAGTTTCAGTGCCAGCAACACTGCTCCATCTTGCCAAATGAAAGGAGGAAAGGTCACATTTCTGCCACCTCACTCCATTCCAAAAACAACAGGACTGGCAGCTTTGGCACAACCTTCACTCACACCCTCATGAAACTACACACAAGGTTTTTCACTCCTCTACACCAAAAGCTACAAACTTCTTTGCATTAACCCAAGTTATGATGCCCCAAACCAAGTTCTCCACTTATGTTGTTCAGGATTAGCAGATTCAGTCTTTGGCACTGCAGCAATGGGACATTCAATCTGGAATCACAGCACCTGGCATAAGTTCCACCAACACAAGCCGTTTGTGGCCCTTCTCTTCGGTATGTCCATGTTTCTCCTGCACTGAGGAGCTCAGAACTGGGCACAGCATGCCAGGTGAGGCCTCCACTAGTGCTGAGCAGAGGAGAAAGAACACCTCCTAGTACTCCCAGTCCAGCCAGAGAAGAGGGACACAGCTGGCTGGGAATGCATGAAAGGCTGGTAGCCTTCTCCAAGTAGAAGGTCCAAGCAAGGGATCAGGGCATCACATAAATACCAAGTGTCCCCAGTATGAACAGCAGTGATGCTCTAGGCATCTTCACCAACAGCTAAGCCACAAGCCAACCAAGCTGAGAATCTGAAAAACATCAAATGAGATGAGTGGGTTTCTTAGTCAGCAGAAGCTGCCTTTGCACATATCCCTCAGTAACACAGGAAAGAGGTACAGATGCTGAAAGGCAGAGTGTGTGGCATTTTATACTCCCTTGATCTCACTGCTAGAACTCTAACCATAAAAAGTTAGATGATGGAAAAGACCTGAAGAAGCTCCTTGGCAGGAGCTGCTCCAAAACAAATGAGATCAGGCCTGAACTAAAATGGCAGAAGGAGCTGTGTACATCTGGAGTTGAAGCTCTGCTGAGAGTTAGGCTTCCCACAGGTACTTGAGTACTGAAGAAGGGGAACTTAAGGCCAGCATCCTGGGACTGGGGTGAAGACAGGCATGGCAAGGCTCTAGTGATGTTTGCCAGACACACATTGGGATGCTGCTGGTCTTTGTATTTCCAAGCTAACAAAGAGAACAGTGCAGACCTCCTTCCCTTTAACCACATCAAAGGCAGGTAAGCAGAGCCAGTTAAAGGCAGATTTTGCTGGTTTTTATTAGATAAGCTTACTGCCTCTCAAATATGCTCAAAGGGCACGTCCATGAACAAATCAAATCCCCACCTTAGGTCCTCAAACAGGTGCTGCTTTTTTCTCTCTACTCCAAGGCTGAGTAATGCACCTCCTGGCCCTATGATTTTTGCAGAGCGCCCTTCTGTGTTTGCAGCCTAACTTTCCTGGTTCAATCTAGAACCAGGGCAATCAGCACAAGCTTCACGTACTAGGAAACCTCCTTTTGCCCTTTAATCCGCAAGGTCATTATCTTCCCTCCTGTTTGTGCAGCTCTCACCATGGAGATGATTGCAATCTCCAGGACAGCAAGAAGGGCCTCTTTATGAGAACTGAGGTAAGTCCCTTGCAGTAAGCAGCTGGTTCCTGGTAAATAAAAGCATCTGCACCCTAACACAGATGCTTCTCCATGAGGTGCACCAGAACAAGAATATAGAAGATCATTCCCCAGCTCCACCATCTGCTCTCAACATTCAAGCTTCCTTAGTGCAACACAGTAGCTTTAAGGAAAGACCTTAGGCAGCTCTTCTCTCAATAAAGCAAGGCAACAATAAACCGTGAGACCAAATTTGTTACTTTAACTCAGCTTACACTGAAGGAATAGGTAAGGAAATACAGTCATGTATGCCAGCACACCTCCTTTCTATCCCCAGTTTACTACAGATACCGCTCTCCACAAGATATTTACAAGGAGCCTGGCCAAAGTCAACTGTACAAAAAAGGAATTGAAGAAAAATGTCTGGAGCTCGTCTGCTCTCAGGTCTTCAGAGCAGCTTACTGGAGTCCCACCAAGCTCATTCATGCCTTCCCAATCCAGCTCAGCACAAAAGCCACAGCCAAGTTTCAGGAGAGCTGCCAAAATCTGACCCTCTTCACACATGGAAGCTCCTGCTTTCGGACTGATGATCCCAGGAAAGACAACCCAGCTGGCTTTCAGTGCCAGAGAGCAAAGCATGGCCCTCCCTGTTTAATTTATACCCCTTGTCTGTTTCCTGATCCTTCAGGGAGGTCTGGGAAATGCATGGTCTATAGCCCAAATGCCAAGGAGGCACCAACTGTTTTAAAGATTACTCCACCTACTTAAATCTTACTGTCAAAGGATTCATCTCTGCAGGAGGAGTTAACATGCATAAGATAGAGAGGGGAATTCTCACTCAAATTTCCATTGTGACAGCATTTCAAACCTTCACAGTAACAAGGGAGACACAGCAGGACAAAGGTCTTCTTGTGCCTGTCAAGGCCAGGCAGACACCAGGACCATTACCTAATCCTTCAAGATAGTTCCATTTACTTCAAGCAAGTCCAGACCACCCTTATTCACATTCAGTCCCTACTTCATCCCAATAAAATCAGTCACAGTTTAGTCACTCATGGCTACAAGGCAAGTCTTCTAGTGCCAGGGCAGCTGGTAAAGCCTCTTCTTATTTGTGGAAGGGGCAACAGTCACTTTGCTGTGCCAGGTTTCAACAAGGACCCATCTGCCTCCATCAGCACAGCTGTCCCAAGACTGCAGCAGAAGTCCTGGCTATGCTGGCATTTTCTCCCAGGCCCAAAGAAAGAGATTAAGTACAGTGGCATCAGTGTTTGTAAGAACCTCTAACTACTTGTGTAATAGAGCAACTTTTGTTATCATCTTCCTCATCTCCTATAAGCTTCTGACCAGTTACAACTGTTACAGCTTTCATGGTTAATGCCGCTCAGCCCCCTCCAAGAGCGTTTTAACCTTCACTAGCTCTCCTATCAGTGCAGCTAATAAGAGGACCGGATTCTGGGACACACAAGAAAATAGAAGTAGTTCGTCACTTGAAACACCATGAAGTCTTACTTCAGCCCACTTGGATGGTCTTTTCATAGCAAAACTCTTGCACACAAACATGTCTTACACACCTGCTTTGAGCTGCTTTCTGCTCACCCAGGGACATGGGCACAAAACCAGCCAGAGTTTGACATGCACAGTTACACCAGGAATAATTCTCCCTGTCACCCACTGAACGGAGGTGTGGTATATTCCAGAAATTCACATACACAGAAATAAAATTTTAGTCAATACTGAGAACTGTCAGTAACATCTCACTGGAATGTATAATTTTTTACTAAAGGACATAAGAGTCAGCAAACAGAAATATCCTCAGCATCATCCACAGCAGGAAAGAGATGATGATTTACAGCCTCCTGAAGTCCAAGACAACTGGAGCCACTATCTTTGCTCCTCCAGCGATTCCCACTGCAGAACAATATGCACTCAGTGACACTCAGATAACAAGAATAAAGTCAGGCTAGGATATGCCTAGAGAAGGCAAAAGAGTGGGGCTGGTGGGGGAAACCTCCTTTGCAGCAGCAGCAGGCCAGAGTTCATTCTCACTGCTGGTTTTGGGAGGTATGGTCTCAGGCAGACAGAGCAGAGCCCCCTCACAGAGAAGAGGGGAGAGCCAGCCCTGACTGACTAAATCCCCCCTGACTATGCTAAATCCTAACATAGTCACCCATGGGCAGCAATGGAGCAGAATCAAGCAGGAGTAGAGCACATGTGCAGAAGTCATGCGCAGCTACTTTGACAATGTATGTTTCCTCCTTCTGGCATTACCTAAGTACAGACACTGATAAATAAGATATTCAAGAAAGACTGCAGTAGCCCACTGAGTATTTGGAAAGGCTGTTTTAGCAGGGAAGCACATGAAATGCATGAACACTCATAACATGGGGCATTTACAACTTGGCCTCAAGGCACTCAGGCACAGCCCTGCAAGCCAGTGACCCCAAAACAGTTACAACTTCTCCCTCCCCCACTTACTTATCTAATCTAATCATAAAGAGTCATTGTCCTACAGCAGATAGGTTGGTCTTTTATTGCTTTCTGTTCTAGGATACTAAAAAAAACCGTTAACAATACTGCAAGCGGTCACAAAGCATGACTAATGATGGAATATATTGCATGACCTGAGATTCTCAGGGATCCTCCAAAAGTAGAGCCAAAACTGTAGCTTAACAGCTGCTCTGCAAGGGATCATCAGGATAGCCCTCCATGTCACAGCCAGCATACAGCAGTGGGCCAATGCAGAGATGCATAGCAGGGGTTTTGTCGGGATGGGTTAAGGTATTGCCTTGCTCAGACAACTTTAATGCTTTCCAAAATCAGCATTAGACGTTAACTCAGACTACTGTGAGCAAGGCCAAAGTCCCTACATGACAGCACTGGGCAGTTACTAAGATTACTATAGAGGCATGTATTTATTTTGGGATGAAAAAGGGAAATTTCCAGTGGGATCAGAGCAGTGTTCTGAACTCAGCATGAATTCTAGAGACAGCATTAAAAGACAACGAAGTTGTTTTGACTACAGTCACTTTAGCATCTAGTGCTTCCCTCTTGCAGCTCATTCAGTTCACATACTCAGGTGGGAAAAGTAACTTAGGGAAAAAGGTTCAGACTGGTTGTACCGCTGCTTCCTTGGATTGGTGCATAAATACACAGATCCATCTATATCCCACTGGACACTGTGCTGGTATACAGAGTCACTTGTCACACCTCTCTCAAGCTCCAAATGTTAAGCAGCCACCGGGGAAATCAACAAAGACTTCAAAGCCCAAAAGAGCAGTGGCTGACACTAAGAATAGTGCCAACAGCTGAGATGTTTGTATCTGCCGGGTCGGCTTAAGATCATTAGTAAATAACTGCACAGATGTCCTGATCTGGAAAGGACAGGAATGTTGCACATCAGGAAGATCGCAGTGCCTCACTGAGACTTGTTTGAGTAACAGACAATGGATGTGAAGAGTCAGGTCCTTTTTCAGCTCATATTAGAACACGTCAGATCAGCAGCAGTTCTACCTCTCATCTGCAGCTGAAGCTCACACAGTCCAGGAAACAGCAAGAGCAGATGCAGTGTGTGATGGCCTCTGCTCAAAGTGCCCTTGCTAGTCTCTTCCTATCTTTGCACATTGTCCTTCCTAGAGTCACACCAATACAAACCATACCTAACTGCTACATTCGTGAACCTGCCAAAGAGAAAGCTGAGAATTTCATGGCTGCCACCACAAACCAAGGGCACTCAGCCATTAAGTGGGTGCTCTGCTAAACTTAGATCAACAAGACCATTTGAGAGCAAAGAGTTACAACTTCACAGTACTACAGAGCCTGTGGCAGCCTTTCAAAACCAAGTATCCAGGAATGTTCTCAGCATTAATCTATATTTAGCTGTATCTCCACATCATTTTTACCATCCTCTAGTCTAGGTCTCTTGGGATACTGACCTCAGTTTTCCACTGGTATCATCTGTAAACTCACAAGCAGTGATACAGTGTGAGCTGCATTAAAGACTAATGACAGAAAAGCTACAAGAAGTACTTTTAAATTTAAGGCTTTATGAATGTGACTCAGTGTTCCTGATCTGTAAAAATCCCTTGAAACACCAGGGAATGTTTTGAATACCTTGCAGCCTGGTGCAAGAATCTCTGGTTGCCTAAACTTGATGCCTCAAAGCTTGAGAAACACAAGGCTGATATGCAAAGCTGAGCCCTGGCACCCTGCGCCATGTTGAGCAGACTTGAGCACTAATTAAATTTTAAATATTGACCAAAAAATATGTAATCATGCTGCTTTCACAGGGACCAGCTACAGAAGTCAAACTTGCATAAAGTTTTTCTTATCTTACATGTAAAGCACAAACCCCCAAACATTTCACAGATATACAATAAGAGGAAAGGCTGCACTGTTCACATTATCCCCCAAACTGTCCCTAGTAGCTAAGAAACCTAAATGAGTTTAGAGGCCTAAAAGCCTTTACATCCTTCTCAGTGAATGTGTGGTCTGGACCACATATGCAGAATGTCTCTGTGCATACAGACCTGCTGCCAGCAGAAGAAAAGAAAATTCATCATCCCACTTGACAGCCAGTAAACCATATGAAGTGGACACAAGATTTAGCTCAGCCTCTAAATATTGTGATACTTAGGCAAAGCTCTACACAAGTACTTACTAGGCTTCAAACTAGCTTACAGAATGGACCTGGGAGAGGGGACAAGGACTCAAGATGCCCCCAGGAAGTCTTCAAAAGCAGTGCCCTTGGCATCCAGGCCTTCTCTGGGCTGAACTTGCCAGTCTAGACCATTGGGTGAGGCAAATCAATGGAAAGGTAAAAGGAAAACAAAGGCTGCTAAGGTCCAGTACCGAAGATCTTGAGAATGGTTTCAATCAAGGAGTGAAGCATGTTACATGTGAACAGAACTGCTTAGTGCACACTCAGCTGAAGGCACTGCACATGGGTTTTCTTCTGGAAAAGCTGCAGTCACACATAAATTGATTTGAGGAGCATCGATAACCTCCTAATACACTCCCTTCCCTTCTTGCTTTATGCCTCTAACAGACATTCTGTTCCATCTGTCAAGGAATAGTCTTCAAGAAGGAGCACGGGGAAGTACAAGGACTGTTCCTGCAAACTGCAGAATCAGGAATTCAGTTTTAAACAAAGCCCAAGAAGATAGAGAAGTCCACACACTGCCTGTGGAAGACAACACATGAGCTTGGACAGGAATGTTATCCAGGGGCAATGAATTCTCACCTAATCACCCAGAGCCTGTATGCTAGAGCCCCTTCTCAAAGCTGCAGAGTTTCACCGAAGACTTCTTTATCTTAGTGACACACGGGCTGACATCTGGAGCTCATCACTTGCTGCATCTTTACTGCCACAAGTAACATTTTGTTAGCTTTTCTGACCACTACCATAGCTCACTGTTTGCCAGGCACCGTGTTAACACACTGTGAAGAACAGTGCTACTCAATAGGAGAACAATTATGTTGTTCCCATTCAAATCCACTGGCCAAATGAAATGTTTTTCAGGCACCAGAGGTCTGGGGAAAAAAAGCATCCTCTTAATGTAATATAGAGTGAAAGACACCTTTCAAAGATTCCCTTTCTAATGAGGGCACCCACAGTCACACCATGACTCCTACAGTCACCACCACACAACCCAGTCCATCATCACAGACATTGGTTCTGGGAAACCAGTATGATACCAGCATCCTTTGGGAATGCAGGTGAGCAGATGCAGCTCTGATGCCAGTATTCAGAGGACACAAGTCTCCGATCATTTCCAGACCATTAGCTACATGCTCCCTCATTTTGAATATTGTGTAATCCCTCCAAGAACTTGGCTTATCAGTTCAACTTTGCACTCCCTGCAAACAGGGAAGCTGTTTGTCAGAAACCTGTGCTGCTTTGCCAAAACAATCTCTGCCAGAAAAGGCTCTTAAACCTTTTATTGCAGGATCTCCAGCCACTATAGCAGTTTTTGATTCCCAACCCCACTGGCATCAAGGAACCTGACTGAAATAGTATAGTGTCATTTTAACCACAGCAGCATTAGGAAAGATCCTTCAGACTGTTGCACTTGCCCCAATGAACTACACCTAATGTAAAGCATTTGGAGGGGCTTTTTTCCTTCTGCAGGAAAGGATTTCAAAAGGATGCAGTTATATTTTGTAATCTCCACAGTTATGCCAGGATGCACACTCCAGTACATTTAGAATGAAGACAGGCAACTTCCTACTCCAGAGAAGAGGATTAGTGCTCTTCAGCTCAAGTAGCAATTGAAACAATTTGGCTGCATAAAAACCACTGCTGCAAAATTAAAATTGAACTCAAAGTTGTGCAGCAGAAACTAGATCTATCCAGTGCAGGGGGGAGGGACAGCAGGACTGGGTCATGGAGAAGGTAACAGAGGCAAGTGTCAGTTAAGAAAAGGCACGCGCAAGGGGTAAAGGTACATGCAGCCTCATCAAAAACACATCTTGTGACCACAAAAACATACTGAAAGCCAAGTTCCCAGCTGCATCCTCGGGGCAAAAAAAGAACCTGGTTCCCAGCCCCTGCAGGCTGGTAAGAAAGATAAAAGATGACCTAGTCTGTCCTCTGATGACAGGCTTGACCACAGATTTGGAAGATGTATTTAGACCCAGCCTGCCCCCAAGCCCTCACTCCCACAGCACACTCAAGTGTCCACAGTTACCAGCAGCTCCCCCCCGAAGACAAGATTGCCCATCAGTTTGCTGTGAGGGTTCAAGGGGCCCAACAGCTGCCAGAGCCCTGACACTGGTCTGCTGCAAAGCCAGACTTTCCAGAGCAGGGAAGAGACTGTGCTGAAGCAAGGGGGAGAGAAAAAACCCCAATCAAACCCCGAACAAAAAACCACCACACAACGAAAACCAAACAAAGCAACCCAAAAAACCCACTAAACCCTCTCCCCTGCCACTGGAAAAATACTAAAGCTGACAATCTGATTGGGCTACAGCAGGCTAGAGTCAGGATTCTTTATCATAATGTTGCTCCTATCTAAACCATATACAGGAACACTGGAAGGAAGGAGAGACAGGCCATGGCACCATGTCACGGTAACAAAAAGAACAAAGCCTGTACAGAAAGGCAAGGCAGTACATCACTGAGAAGAACCCAAAACCCACTTCCATCCCACAAGTCAATATGTGCTTGTTGAATTCAGGAAGTGGCTTTTGCTGTTTCAAGAACACTTAATACCTGTTTGTTGCTGCCCTACAGAACATCACTGCATTCCCTCAGCCAAACAGTCCATTGTTTGTGTTGGAGCAGAGATGTTAACAGACAATTTGTGCCTATCACTCACAACCTACTATGGTTGGCTGAAAGACATGGGGAGGCACCAGCAGACTTCCAGCAAGGAGCTGTGTGGCAAGATGCAGAGCTAGCAGGTGTGTTATGGAGACTACAGCAGGCTCAGCAAGTCGAGCTTTCTGCTTGCAGTGGCAGAGGCTGCCAGCTACAGCCACCACTTGAAAAAACAAATTGAGGAAGTTGGCTGATTTTCCTTATTTTGGTACTAAGAACACAACACTTGCCGCAGAAGAGTTCCTGGAGAGAACCAGAGCCAGGAAAGAGTCACTGTGGTGCCAGGAGAGGAGCACAACAGGACAAAAGAAAAAAAAAAAAAGGGAAAAAACCAAGACTGATCAAGACCAGACGGTGACTACATTTTGCTGCCATAAAAATANAGCAAGTGACTTGGGGAACAAAGAATTCTTGTGGGTTGCTGCCTAGCCGTGTTCTGGGGTCAGTTTTGGTCACGTGCTTCTAAACACTGTCCTTTCTCCTATGCTCAGGATAGAGGTTAACTCCTGCCCACCTCCTCAGGTGACCATCCTCACCCATGTTCGCTTTGCACCCGGGGACAGACAGGGCTGGAGTGCCACCTTCCGGCAAGCAACCGGCAGCGCGGCCTCCCCTCCTGCAGCCGGGCATGGAACACGCACCCTCTGCTCCAGAGCCCCTGCACTGCCCCTATTGCTGCTTCTCCTTTACCTGGCCTCACTTACTGCAAGGGCTGCTTCAGAGGCAAGTGCAATGACAGGGTATCACTCCATCTGGGACAAACGGCACGGCTCCTGGCAGGTTGGTGCTGGAGCCAGAGGAGACAAAGACTACTACTCCCACAATCAGACGTTTCCCCAGATCTCAGCAATGTGTCCTGGGTCAGATCTGAGCATCCTCAAAAAACAAGCACAACAGTCACCTGATGATCCACTCAAAACCACCCCAAAGGTTCAGCAGGACATTCAGGAAGGAGAAAGCCGGACTGTTTTTTAACTACTCGATCCACCTCCTGGCATCAGCCACACACACCCTGGCCACTACCAGTGAGTGTTAACAGGCCCCAATGTGCCTGCCTTACGTGAGGTTATCCAAGAGTCCTAAGAACGCCAAAAAGGTAAGTACATACAAAGACATCCAGCAGCAGCGCGTTTGAAATCTGAACTGGATGTGCTACAAAACATTTCCTTCCAATTTGAGCCAGACACACCTCCTACAATCCGACTCAATGTTAAAAATCTCTGTTTACAACTCTAAAGAGGTCTCGGTGAACTCAAGCTTTCCTCCTGCAGAAGCCAGCCCTGCTCAAACTTTCCACATCTTTCTACTATTTTTCATTTCACTTTAGCCTGTGTACTATTAGCACACAGATACATCCAGCTGAATAAAATTTCTTCTCCTGACCACCTGGTGCCTCAATTGCCCTGAGCTGTCTACCAGGAGCAGTCTTTATCATTTCCTGCTCAAGTTTCATTAACTGCCCTGAAAGAATGGAGAGGGAAACAGTCATGTTCAAAAGGCAAAGATAAATCACCCCCACTCTGCTTGTGCACCCAGAGTGAAAAATCAAGAGGCACAGGCTTGTCCCAGTGTCCCCCAGGCAGGCAGGATGACACTACCTCTGGGTGCACAGGTACAAAATCCCCAGCATTGCCAACATCCTTTGGCTGAAATTTTTATGGTGCTGCCTCCATACAAGCCTGAGCTAGGTGAAAGCCACTGGCACAATTATGTGCTACCAGCTCCAAAGAGAGCTGTTCTCCACTCCAACTATTTGGGACACACATGAGAAGTTTCACACTGTCAGCAGACAAAATCTCTGAAATTTCTGTCCTCTGCCCCAAACTGAGACATAGTACAACTCAAGGGACAGTTTCAGGGAACACAGTCTGAAAGGCAGCCCATGAAGTCACATCCAGCCTACCCTCCTTTCTACTAGGCCTGTCACCAAATACTAGGTTTATCAAGAGAAGATAGGAAGACCCACTGGGCAAAAGCAGCACCCTCTCCAAACTCCTTGTGGTTCACTGTATCTTCATTTTAACCTGTCTGTAGTGTCATTTTAAGTTATTAGAGATTCTAATACCCTCATAGTGACTCCCATCTTGGACCAGTCAAAGCTGGTAACACCTTCTCTACTTCAACAATACCCACTGGTGTGATGAATGCAGACCCAGAGGAGACCCCTCCATCAGTGGTGCGGCAGAACCACAACAAAACCCAACTGAACACTTGGACTCCTTGCACAAAAGACTCTACAAGAGAGTGCAGAAATTCCATATGGGAAAACAGCTTTTTCCTGCTTCACCTTTTGCCTTCCTCTAGGCAGCACTGCAGACAGTGGCATTAAAGCAAATCTTGTGGGTAAAAAGGAAAATAAGAGATAAGAGTGAAGACAACTTGAGGAAGGAACATTCTGTGCTGAACAGAACCAAATATTGAAGAAGAGATTATGCAGTAGCAAGAGATAGAGGTATCTGCACGGAATCATGTTTAGCTGTAGAGAACTCATCAAAATCAGAATGACAGTAGCAGAGCAAGATCAAAGTTAAATCAAGTTGAGGGCAAAACATCAGTTTTAAGAAGTGATTCCAAGAGCTGGTAAGAACCAGCCTTTCTGGTTACACAAGATGTTTAAGGTCTTCTGCAAAACTCGAGTAGGATGCAGACACTGGATAAAGGTCAACAGGACTGAAGTAAGAGAGAATTGGATTTCCATGGCCACCCATAGCTTTCCTACCAAGTAACCACTGTGTAACCAAAGCAGGCATGGTCTGAGACCTTTCAGTTCATGTTTTCCCTACACTGGTTTTTAAAGTGAGACTGTTAGGCAACAGTGAAGTTTTCAAGTCTGTGCTGCCCAACCTATTGCCTTTAAACAGATATGACAGAAGCATTAGTGATTACTATGATAATTCCATGGAGACATTTTCATAAACCTGTAACACAGCAAAGGAAAAGCAACAGCAGAGGACCACCCACCTAATATTGCCAAGCTCAAACAGCACTGATGTCTTTACAGAAAGTTCAAGATGGGCAGAGGCGTTTTAAGAGTTAACTTAAGTTTGAGAGAATAGAAGAGATTTCTCCATACAACTAAGACAATGAACTAGAAATTGCTTCATCCATTGCAAATGCTGCTGCAAAATGGGAGCTTAGTAATGTATTGCTCCATATTTGCGTCCAGACATGAAAACTACAGAAATTTTACTGACAAGCTTATAAATAAAAAACTACTTCTTAGAAACCAGGAAAGGCTTAGGAGACAGCTTCAACACAGTGACCCAGAAAATAATATATACAAGCCACTGGGTTAGAAAGTGAGATAGTGGTAGCACCCAGACACAGAAATGAGTGAAGACAAAGGCACAAGGCAGAGAGATGGGTGTTTACTCAATATTTGCCAACGCAGGAGATGCCACAGACAGACTTTTGTGGTTGATGGAAAACTTTTAAATTTTCATCTTTCTACATCAGACTGCATCATTCAAAAACTTGCAGATGGTAAGCAGGATAACACACACATAACTGCCAAAAATGAAAGATTAAACATCACTTGCCAGAGTGTTTGTGATAAGCCCAGACTCACTGTACCAGAGGTAGTACTTTAACTATCCTACTCAAGAATAGAGCATGACCTCCTCAGAAATGTAAGTTAAAGTCACATTCTACTGAACCAGAAACACATTTTTGTCCATGAGGCATCTTCTTGGCGATTAGAGGAGACCATTGGCTGTGCAGCTTGCAAGCCAAACTAGAGCTTACAGGAATATAGACTAAGGAAAGGAAAGAAGTCAATTTTACTTCCGTGTTTCAGATGCAAGCTAGGACAACTGGTATCCCTCTGCCACTAGCAATTCCATTTTATTACCAAACAAAACAAGAGCAGCACACTGGGAAGCAGAGGGTTGTGCAAAACCTCTGGGAAAAGATACCTCAAGACTGCTGGGCAATTTCAAGTTTTTCACATCAGCTCAACCTGCTGTGCAAGCCCCATGTGTTTCCATGAACTGACAGACATGCTGAAGCTGCTGCCTGTGCATTCCAGGCCCTGCCTTACCCTAAGTGCTGGCATCTGCTGGATCCCACTGAGCTGTCCAAGAAAAACAAACCAGTCAAAGGTTAACTCTCAACAGGAAAAGTTGTTCAATTTTTGGCCAGCTCAACTCCCTGAACCAGTCTGTGATGGGGCCAGAGGAAGGCCTACAGCCCCTGCAGTGGGACAGGAGAATCACATCAGCCCTGATGAAGGCTGATCAACCTCAGTGGCTCAGAACTAGCAGGCAACTACTGTAATGTACATGCATGGCATGCCTATGTTTTGCAGCAGGACCACAGTTTTAAAAAACAAGGGACATTTAACTCAAGGGACAAAGATAAATGGCACATCTAAGAGACTGAATCAATACAGCAATGAAAGGCAGCCAAGCAGCTGTACCAATGGAGCACATGCTCCTGGGAGCAGAAGCTTTAACAACACAGTGATATGATGCTGTCGGTTTGAGACCTCCAGATACAACCAAACGCATTTCATTCAAGAAGCTGCATAAAACACAACAGGCACAGGGCTGAGAGTAGAAAGCTGGCCTGAGAGCTCTCAAGTCTGGAAGAGCACCACCGTTTCAAATGCTGTTCATGACCAGCTGGTACTCACGTGATAAAGTCCAGAAAACTTGCCAGGGGCTCGTACGCATGGTTCCTCATGTGGCGGAACTCCACCACCATCTTCTCCTTCAGCTTGTCATCAATGACAGACACAGTGAGAGGGGAGGCTTCATTGGCCAGGAAGTTCCCATAGTCTGTGCTCTGGAGGTGCAGTTTCAAGTCTGAAAAAGAAAGAATAATTCCACTCTAGAGGGTTTTGAGCTGGGTTTGGGGATTTTTTCAGCATAGCCAAGAAAGCTGTTGCTCAGCACTTCTCTACGCATTCTCTTCTCTGAAAGACCACCTAGATGAAGCCCATGTGTTAAGTCATACACTTATATTTGAGCTCAGTTTTATCGTGGACAACCCAAATGCAGGAAAAGATCAGTGTTTCACCATATCAGCCTTGCCTCATCTTAAAGACAAACCTGTGACACCATCTGTGTAAGTAAGCACACACACTGGTGCCAGCTGTTCACTCTGCCAGGTCAAGGTGGAAGCTTACTGATTTTCTAGGAGGTATTTGCTAGAAATCTAGAGGGAGACAAAACCCAAATAATTTAAGCACTCCATCTAGCCAAAAGGGCTCTGGCTGCAGGCTCCTCTGAAGAAATCACAACCAAGAACCTAACTACACACACAGCAAGTCTCCCCAGATACTAGTGATGTGGAGACATCTGTAAAGCATTCAAAGTCAAAAAGACAGAAACAGCAACTTAGAAATTATAAATCATCTTGGTCTTACATTATCAAAGCAGCCTAGCTAATTGTGCTGATAAATAGAATTCCGGCACTCATAGGAAGAGAGGGGCTAGAGAAGATGAAGGCCATTTAAATCCATCTCAGAGGGTAGGCAATCCTTGCCCAGAATGGAAGAACAAGCTCCTTCTCCTGTTTCAAGCAGAGGAAACCTTTATTTCCTCTGTTACCCCTGCTGCAGGTCAGGTGCCCAACCAAGCTGCAGTCCTGGCCAACAGGCAACCACAACACACTGAGTTCTGTCAAGATAAAAGCCCAGTTTGAGCCAAAAGCATTTAAGTGTCTCTATGGAAAAACTGAATCCAAAACTAAAGAACGTCATATAATCCTACTCCTCAAAGCTCTACTAGTTGCATTGGTACACAATGTTCATCTCCCTTCAGCTTCACCTCAGAAGGCCAGTTAGACAAGCATCCTCCCAGGGATTCAAGACCTTTATGGGGTAAGGAGAGGAGCTGGAAGAGTTGAGTCAAACCAGATGTGAACACACCATCCAGAGAAAACAAAAAACGACATTTCTCCCTGGATTTTCTGAAGCAGCAGCACTGAGGCTGCCTTTCCCTTCCCCTGAGCCACACAAGTCCTCAGCATTATGGCACAAGCATCCATGGCACCAAGAGCAAGTGCTCAGCCTGGTTTAAGGAGTTTGATCCTTTGACATTACACCCAACTATGGGCACAAGCTGGAGAGCTGCTCCTCAGGCTCCAACCTGAGCTTGTGCAGCATGATACTCTTCTCAGCCCAAGGGATCAGGGGTCAAACGGCTTCCAAGCCAACTGACCCTTCTGGGTATTTCCAAGGAGGTCTAGCAAAGATGGTTTAGACCCAGCACTCTGTAGTCACAAAGATGTTCCTTCCCACTGCTCAGTGTTGCAAGAAACAGAGTTTATAGGGAAGGAAAATAAAGGCCAGAGACTTAAATACCACTTCGTTTGGCATGTTTCTCAGGAATTTACATGAGAGTTTTGGGGGCACTTGTAGAAAGGAAGGGATTCTGCTCCTCTAGTCTGCTCTGGTGAGACCCCACTTGCAGCACTGCATCCACCTCTGGGGTCCTCAGCACAGGAAGGACATCAAACTGTTGGGAAAAGGTCCAGAAGAGGCTACAAAGATAATTAGAGGGATAGAGCATCTCTCCTATGAGGAAAGGCTGAGAAGATTGGAATTGTTCACCCTAGAGAAGAAAAGGCTCTAGGGAGACCTTATTGCAGCCTTTCAGTACCTAAAGGGGCTACAGGAGAGCTGGAGACGTACTTTTTAAAAGGGCATGGTATGACAGGACAAAGGCTAATGGCTGCAAACTGAAAGAGACTAAATTAGGAAGAAATTGTTCCCTGTGAGGGTGATGAGGCACTGGCACAGGTTGCCCAGCGAAGTTGTGGATGCCCCATCCCCAGAATTTTTCAAGGCCAGATTTGACAGGGGTTGGAGCAATCTGGTCTAGTGGAAGGTGTCCCTGCCCATGGAAGGGGTTTTAGAACAAGATAGTCTTTAAGGTCCCTTCCAACCCAAACCATCCAATAATTCTATGAATCGTGGATGCAGCAGAGAGAGCTCCCCATCCAACTATACACATCAAGGCTGAAGCAAAGCAGCGATCTAACCTACATCTCTGTTCCCCAGGGTAATCTGCAGCTGAACAGCTGTGGTTTATTCTACCAAATCATGGTCAACTTATGCTCACACTTGCAAGGGAGAAGACATTACCTGGGTAACTCAATCAAGTCTGCAACATGAACCTTGCCACAGAGTCAAACAGCAGATCATGCCAGAACTTGAAACGTCCATCACCTCCATGCAGCCTGCACAGGATTACTATTGATAGTAATCACTTCCTAGTCTTAAAAAAGCGCAGCTCACACGCAGCACCCTGTGTGCAAAGGGTTCTGACCCATCTGTTCTGCAACTGCTTGATTTCTGAAAGCTAAGATAGAGGGGAAATCTACCTGAACTACATGTGAATGACTTTTTGTCCCACTTTTTAAAGCTCTTGAATGATGAGCTTTGGAGTCTGAATGGAAATTAAGTTCCTGATAGATCAGGACTTTACTAGTTTGCTTTTAGCAGAAACTGGAGAAAACATCAAACAAAACTGATCAATTAATATGTTCAATGAATATGAGAGATAAGGTCCTGGTAAGAGTATTATACCCATAAGCTCAGATTGCAAAGGGAGGGCACAGGGAACTGCAGTAGTTGCACTCGTGTACCTCCTACTTGCAGTTTCCTGTAGCTGTGCAGAGCTCTAATGGAAGCCAAGCCAGCCCAAAAAGGCATGTGATGTTGTTTTGCAGCTATATAGGACCTTGGAGAGGAAGCAGCTATTGCATATCCTACCAGATCTGCCTTCAGTAGGAAAGCTGCCAAAGCTTATTTCCTCAAGTCCAACACCATTGGTTTGTTTTGGTGTCATCACAACCTGAAACTCCACTTTTGAGGTTGCAAGCAGCTGCTTTGCTATCATGTCACAGCTGATGCTACAGACTCAGTGACACAAAAAGAAGTTTGCTATACTTCCAGGAAGTCAGAGCTGCACTGCATCTAGACCAGAGGCACACAGGCTGCACGTTGTGCCTTGCAGGCTCTCCAACAACTCTGAGCAAGCTCCCATGAGCTGCTTGGCCGGAACATTTTGCCCTGCTCCGTGAAGGGGTTGTCCCCCCAACTCCACAGCACAAGAGCCAGCACATTATGTTGCAACTGGAATAAGGGCCATATTTATATAACACTTGGAATTCATTTTTACAAGGAAGGCCAGCCACAAACTGCAGAACTAAACTTTTCTGAATATCTCAGCATCCAAGCAGACAAAATGGAACGTATTTTCCAAAAATTGGACAGGATTTATGAACCCTGACTCAGTGCATCCCACAGTGTATCAGTGCTTTACACTAGCCTGTCTTCCTCCAGCTGCTGGGCCAGTCACCAAGTCTCAGCCAAGAGGGTTTGGGAGCTTTTAATAGGACTGTTCACATGTCAAGCTTCTCAGATGAGAGCAAACTAATCCCGTGGTTTCACAAATCTGCTGCCAGAAGAGCTGTCCCAGTAGCACGGTGACTAATAAATAGACCCACTACTGAGCAAGCCCCAAGCTCTCCAAAAGCTCAGGTTCCTAACACAAGCTTAGACTAAGCCAGAGTTGGCCTTTGGCAGCAAGAGCAGCACCTCGGCAGGGGCAGCTGCCTGAGATCCCACACGCTGCGTGTTGATAAGACGCTGGCTGCAAGGCTTTTGCAGTGCCTCTTCCCCAGCTGCTGCTGAAAAGGAGGGAGATCTGCACCTAGAGCCCAGTCCCTCCTGATGAGTTCCTCCATATACCGACCAACAACAGTACATGGCCTCAACTCAGTGACTGATTTTTAAGAGATACATTTGCCTGCTTCGGCATTTTTCCAAGCAGTTCACACAGTTTATGTAACAGACTGAGCCAGCATTTGGCAAGGGAGGACTTGAATGACCACAACACTTTTGTTCTCTCTCCTGCCCCGCAAAACCTAGGAAGTTATGGCCAGGTCACTACTCCTAGAAAGCTGCCTCATGCAAGAGCGCAACCATTTGTCAGAATGACAGCCATTTTCAGATGAGTAGGGTAGTGCCTGGGATTACCATGACATGTACTTACAGCCACCTATCAACTCTTAGATCAGGCCCTCTGGTTTTCGTGCAGCTGCCTGTATGTGAGCCACAAACACAAACAGACCTTAATTCAACACACTGTTGTGCCAACACCTTGACACTTCAGATGACATCTTCACAAGAGACTTTATATCCACACCAATGCAACTATCCTCTCCTGCAAGTCTGCTTTGCCATAACAAGGAACCAAGACATTAGTCTGTCAGACATCTGTCAGTCAAAGTCTTTCGTGTAAGCCCTGCTCAGACAGTGATCCACTGCCCCATCAGCTCAGACTTCCAGTCCTTCCTTCTTTCCTGCTGTAACTGCATTGCAGAGCTCTGAATCAAGTTAAGGGCTCAAGCACTTCCAGGCAAGGGATCTGTCTTCTCATGCACAGGCACAGAATCAGCTTCCGCAACTTCTGAGCTGAACTGATGTTTTCACAAAAATTATCTGCTGTAACCCCAACATCTTCCTCCAAAGCACCTGGGGCCATCACTGCCTATATAAAAAAATTAAAATATAATTTGCCATCTCCCAGGCTGGAGGCAGTAAAGCAGCCGAGGGATTACATAGCACTCTGCAGATGAGCTACATCGCCCACGTCTCCCTTCAGGAGACTGCAGTCATTACCATTTGCCTTGTTGCTGTTTGTTTGGTCTGTTTATAGCCCCCCCCAGACACTCCTGAAGCTGATTCTCTGAAATCTCACTCAAGAACAACTCAAAGACCCTTTGTCCCCTGCAGAACTTAAGACCTTTCTTGTGGTTGCACACCACCAGCAGTGACATGCTACCTTTTCCTCTGCTGTCAGGCACCAAACTCATCTGGGCCACAGACACGGAGAAGCATCATCTTTGGCTCTTTCCTCCATCATTATCTCACCTCTGACTTTTCACCAGTTTGAGATGCCCTCGGCATCAAAGAGCAGCCTGTGTTTCTAGACTATACCATCTCACTCCACTCAGAGCTTCAAACCCAGCACAGCCAGGTTATGTTCCATTTGGAGCCCCTCAACCAGCCAGCCCTTTCCTAATCGGTCCAAAAGGCAAGGTAACCCCTCTTCATCTGCCTGCATACCCAATAAGCTTTTTTTCCCCTGCCAAAAGCAGACTGCTCTAAGTCACTCTGTAACCTCAGAAGTCCAGTGCAGCACCTCAGCCCAGCACCTAGTGCAGGGGTTAAGGGAAAGGCAACAAATCACTCAGAAACTAAAACAAACAGGGCAGAAAACAGTCTAATGCTGCAGGAGCCGACAGCTGAGGAAAAACAAGATGAAAGTACTGACAGACCGCCGAGCAGCAACACCTGCCAGGAAACCCAGACACCATCATCATCTAACAAGGGGCAGGACCCAAACAAGGGCTGAAGCTGCACCAGTACTGAGAAGCTGACCTCAGGTGTTGCTTGAAATTTAGCTAAGAAACTATGAAGCAGGTCTCTGCCTAGTAAGGGAGGGCAGAACAACCAGCAAAGAGCCTCTGCTGAACCCTGCACGCAGCCAGTGACCACAGTGTTTGTTGGCCACCATGATCTAGCTATGGAAGTGCCATCTTTCTTCCAATAAATGTTTTCCTGGAGCTTGTTTTAACAAGATAGTTGATGAAACAGCCACAGCCAGTAGTTACACCCATACAGGATACAGGACAAAGCACCAAGACTAGCAGGACAGCATTTTGGACACTGTTCTGCTGCTGCACAAGTAGTCAGCATTCAGAGGACAGGAATGCTCTGTACTCCACTCAGGTCTCACCATGCCTGTACACTCTACCTCCTCTGGCAGGAGAAAGCTCTTGGGGCCAGGGGCCAGTCCTGCTGCACAGTCCCAGCATACAAGGGTCAGCTTTTCACACAGGGCTCCAAGACGCCAGGAGAGTGACAAATCATCATTGTGTGAATGTCAATGAAAGGTCCCCACCACATTAAGGCTTGGCTTCTACACCCCCCGAGTTCAGACTGAACCACTCTCAGAGTCCAGGATCAATCTAAGTACAGGCACACCTCGGGACCATCTGTTGTGGCATGGGGGTGGACACTGGATGCCGCTACCCCCCCAAAAGTGTCTCCTCTCAAGAAGCTGCTCGGGCAGGCACAGAGACACTCACTCTCATCCACTCGCACACACCACAGATAGCTCAGCGAACAGAGGGCAGGAACGGTCTCCTGTACAGAATTCCAGCAAGGTTTATTGCTCCATACACCAAAGGGATCCAGGGACAGAATACAAGGGGGATCAATGGAGTGCTTAGGGTTAAGTATGGGGTCACAGGCCAGTGGTCAGCGAGCACAAGGGCGGTACAAAGGCAGGGCAAAGGGCACTGACCTATGGAGAACATGAGAGTGGAGAGTCAGGGTGCCCCAACCAATGGGGAAACAGGGAAAGGAGAAACATCTAGAGCTAGGTACATATTCGAACAATGGAGGTGGGGAAAGCCCGGGCCAATGGAAAGAATAGAACAGAGGTAGATTAACATATTGCTGCAGAGCACCATGGGGGAAGCCTTTTTTCTCACACTAAGCGCAGAAGCATTCCCAAAGGCTATGGTAGATCCTTCCAGGCATTGCCCTGGGAGTTCCCCTTACAGGCTCAAGGGCCTCCACACCATCAAGTGGCGTCTCCTTGCTTGGTAGTACAGTAAAGGAGCTGCACAGAAAAGGATCTATGCTGTTCCCCCTACACACAGGGGAATACCATGAGCTCCAGCAAAAGCACTCTTGAAGTCAGTCTAGAACTCTGCAACATCCCTGTGCAAGAGAGGACACACTGTCCATGTGGCTATGCTGAAAGAGAAGCTCAGCTCCAGCCTTCTGGGGCCTGAATTCCAAGACCACAGGGATAAAATTGAAAAGAGACAGGTAGCACAGCCTCTCCTGCTCTTCTCTCAGTGAAAGGAGATGTGCTGAACACCTCAAAGCAATGCCAGCCTGCAGGGGAGAAGAAAGATCCTTGGGACAATAAAAACAAATGCACACACTGCACTCAGCCTGGTGTACAGAAGACAAACTCCATGGACAGATCCCACTTCTCCAAGTGCACACCACTGTTTCCACAGCATCTAAGTTTCCAACTGTGCCAATTGCACCGACGGAGGCACAAGCACCCACTGAGTGGTGGCGCTGGAGATGCAGTCTCTCAAAGGCCTCTCCCAAAAATGGCCCACAAGCTTGGCCCACTGCCACTCCTCAGCTTCATCACCCAGCTAGAAGGTAACACGTCCTGCTGCTGGATTTCCCCCACCAATCACCTCTACAACACTGGCAGGTCAGAAAGAAAGCAGCTTTCTACACTGTTGCTGTGGGAGCAATAAGAAGTAGTAACCATAGGAGGCTCATGAACATTGACCTAAGGGTAAAGGCATTCTTGGTTCAAGATGGTTTAGTGCACTTCTTGGGTTCTGCATGCCTTTTGCAGAAGAGAGCTCTGCAGACCAACAGTAAAGCCAGCTGACAACCTACATTCCAGTCCCAGACTGAACTCTGCTGCTTAAAAGCATCACCACTGTTCAACTGCATCAATAGCTTTTCATTCTCCTGACAGAATATCAGACCTCTTACAGGCCACCACAGCTTGAGGAGCTGTAGACAACTCACCGATCTTCTGACAGTAGAAATGTGGGTGACTCCTAAGTTTGGTCGCCCCAAACAGATTCCACTCAAGCACAGATCCATGCTCACACCACTGAAGCAGAGGAAACCAGCTCCAGGTCCTTCACTGACACCTTGTGTCAGAAGCAGGAACTGGATACGACAGCGACCACCAGGCAGGTTCCAAATGCTCCCAGCTCAGGTGTACTGCACAGGGCCTCAGCTGAGAAACAACCAGAGCACCAGGACTTTTGGAGCTGAAAGAAGGGATTAAACGTGTTATTGCTAAAGGATTTATGAGAAAGCTTAAACCAAAACAGTTCTCGCACACACCCCCTCAATTCTGGACATGCTTTTCTGCACTTCTTAAGGCCAACTCAGTAGCCTGCCTGACCACAGACAGCCCATTTGGCTCTCTGTTTCTGACTCAGCAAGAAGGGAGAGCTTGGATCAGGTTACCGTGTGATCAGACAAGCAGAGACAACAGAGGATCAGGCAGAAAAGCATGATTTCCTCCCTTCCAGCAGCACTAAACTGCCAGCCTAAGTACTGAAGCAGAGAAGTCAATCCCTTTATGCTTCCAGACCGATCTGGGCACACCAGAGGGAGCAGCATTTCAGACCTGGAAGCACAAAGTCCTCCAAGGAGCCAGATAGTCAATTCCCAGGGCCAGACCCAGAACAGCCTTGGTTCTTCAGGCTTTCTCTATGGCCAAGGCAATCACTTGCTCTAGGACTAACTGCAGAGCCAAACACACAAGAAGCGGCAGCAAAGACAGAACGGAGAGTAGGGAAGGACCCATCAGTAATTTATTTGGCTGGTAATACATCAGCCACTGCCTGGATTTAGTGCAGACGAGCATCTGGGAGAGAAAGAAACATGTTAAAAGTCTGTGGAGCACAGAAAACAAGTACTGAAATGGGAAAATCAGCACTAAAAGGACAGAGGAAAGAAACAGTTTGACCAGAGACCTATGTAAGTAATAAAGAACAATGCCTCTTTGAAGGACAATCCCTCTCCAAAAGCACGCTGAGCAGGGGCATGGCGAGCCAAGTGAAGAAACAACAAGCTTGGCAATGAGTTTGGAAGAGCCTTCAGGTTCTGAATGAAACCTGACCAGGAGAACAGCAGTGACCACCATCAGAGAGCTGCTAGGGACAGAAAAGCAACAATACTGTAACAAACATACCGGAACTCCAATGTGACTCATTCCAAATGCAGCCAACACCACTCCAAGGGAGAAGTAGGTTTAAGCAGCTTGGTTCAGAAAGCAAGAAATGGAGAGAAAAGAGAAGCTCCAACTACAAAAAGTCTCCAAAGAGGAAGTTATCTGCAGGAAAGGTGAAAAAGTCACAGTCCAGGGCATGCTCAAACTTGTGACTACGAAGAGTGCAAAAGTAACTTCCACTGCTCTCTTTCAGGCCCTGAGCTCCACAGCAGGAATGACAGTGACTGCTGCAAGCAAAGAGCTGGAAAAAAAAAGAAAAGCAGAAAAGGAACTTCTGTCCTAAGTAAAAATATATTGGGAATTTTTAAGGTAGAGACTGGGGCACAACACAGTGCTCTGTTCCCATTCTCTTGTTCCCTGGAGTCAGCAGCTCCAGGTAACTGGCATCCAGGGTTCAGCTGGCCAGGGATCCATCTAAACAGTCAATGCCAATTAACCTCTCAGTAATGATTGTCTGGATAAAACTGATGCTTAACTAATATTTTTAGAAGAAAGAATGATCCAATAACTATAGTTCCACTGGTTAAAACAACCAACACCTCTGGATATGTGTGTTTCTAGTTTATTTCAAGACAGGCCTCATTTTAATCTTCATGATTTGTGATCCTGGTTCTGTATACCAAAGACTGAAAACTGCTAAGGAAGTCACTGATCACAGGAACAATTTAGCACCAACTAATTAGGATGATGAACAGACCACAGGTGATCAGCAGAATAGTTTGAGTTGGAAGAGTCCTTCAAAGGCCATGTAGTCCAACTGCCTGCAATGAGCACGGATATCTTCAACTAGACCAGGTTGCTCAGAGCTCCATTCAACCTGACCCTGAATGTTTTCAAGAGCGGAGCACCCACCACCTCTCTGGGCAACCTAGCCAGTGCTTCACCACCCTCACTGTAAAACAAAAAAAATCCTCACAGTTCTCCAAGGTTGTACACTGATTTAGAAAAAAAGATAATGGCTGGAAGTCAGAATTAACCTCGAAAGAGATCTCAAGATCACAAGTGACAGGTAATTCACTGGTGAATTTACTCAGATTTTTTCCCACTAGTGATCCTCCAGTAACAGCAGATACCTTCCTAGGTGACCCGATCTCCTTAAAAACTAATGATGGGTACCAGGAATCTTAGATTATACCAATAACCTTATTTCATGCCTTAAAAAGGCTTCCTGCCCTTTAGGGAGTGAAGGTACAAACGAGTCTCACCAGCAACACCTGTCAAAACCCACCGGGCTCCAAAAACCCACAGGGCACAGCTACATGGCCACCTCAAGAAAGCAGTGGGAGCCCAAGTTCCCTTAAAGCGCTGTATCAGCTGCTACAATCACACGGTCGGGCTGACCGGGCAACTGAGTCAGCTGAGGCGGGGTGTGGGGGGACAGTCGGGACACCGACTGCGTCCTCAGCCATGGGGTGAAGAGGGACCAGCGTCTCATAAACGCCGCTATCGGCTCTTTTCCCCCCTGCCAGGCAGCCCCTCCCCACAGCCCCTCACCCCGGACATTCCCCTCAGGATGGCGATGACGGCGGGGGGGGCTGCTCCCGCTCGCCTCAGGCCTCCACCACCACTCACCCTCCAGGCTCTCACACTGCACTAGGTTCACGTAGTCGCCTTGCCGGAGTACCCCCGCTTTAAAGCCGCGGACCAGCCCTTCCAGGTACCCGTTATCCACGTTAAAATAGAGCTCCGGGAAACACGACATGGCGGCAGCGACAAGACGGCAGCACTACCGTCCGCCGCCTCACGTGACTGGCGGCGCGTCACGTGGCCACGGCCCCTTCCCGGCAGCCATTGCGAGGCGGGAACGGCCTGAGGTGATGGAGGCCGCCATAACCCCGTACCCGCCGTACCGCGGCTCCGGCCGCCCAGCGCCAAGCGTGAGCGTCCCCTTCACCACGGCTAAGCCACCAGGAGTGATACAGGCAGAAGAAGAACAGAAGTTTAGCTCGTAGTGTCGCCTCCTGCCGAGACACCACTTCTACTAGTCAGGAAATACCTAGCCAGGTAAAGGGCTCTGCGGGAGCTGCTCTGTTAAAAAAATAAAACAATTTTGTTTCATGCGGAAGTCTTGCAAACTGTGGGATATGTCCAAGGTATCTTAAGGCAGGATGTTCTTTGATGTAAGACCTCTGTATACTTTCAAACCTAATCAGGAAGAAAGGAGACCTAATCAGTGGAACAGGCAGCAGCCAACTTCCCTCACTCAAGAATATCCTGTAACAAGCTTCAAGGATGTAGTAAATCAAGATGTTGATGTATGTCTGTGTGTACATTGTTAACCTGGCGAAATACTCTACGTCCGTGTATCTTAGAGCTGATCTGTCTTCATTATAACACTAAAAATCACGGCTGTGGGTCAAAAACACCCTGCCCAGGTGAAGACTCTTCCCCTGAGCATGAGTAGAAGTTACCTGGAGTTACATGCTTTCCATAGAAATTACTAACCAATCTTAATAGTGGGGCTGTGCTCGGGAAATTACTAACCCTGAACTTCTCTGTGTAAATAATGGCATGGAAAGTCTGGTAAAGTGTGCTGGATTTGTGGAATAGCACCGAGCACCCAGGGTGGGGCAGCTCTGAAATAAACAATCAATGTCTCTCTGGAGTGGTTCACTGTCGGCTCAGTGCACACCAAGGAACGAACCCGATTTTGTGGGTAACGTAGCCAAAACATCACCTGGGGTACCCCTGCTGCTGAAACACCACTTATGTAGCCAAGAAAGGCACGTTTGGTGTGCCATGGGCGTGTCCTGGAGTGTTGGCTGTGTGGACACTGTGCCCAGCTGTGCACAGGCCACCCTCACCTTGCTGCCACCCCTCTCCCAAGAGCCCAAGCAGACACATCACACCATTGCCACTCCACAGTGGCTTTTGCAAAGGGCTGGTTTATTGGAGCTGCAGAGAAGGAGGAACGCACAGCGGCAAGGAGCTGGCAGCCCCACGGGCGCTAGTTCTTGCCGCAGGGGAAGTTGGTGCTGATTTTCCTGCAGTAGCAAAAGGCGTTGAAGAAGCGGCAGTAGCAGGTGGCACAGGGGTCACAGCAGGGGATCTGGTGGCCGAGGCAGGACTCCAGGAGGCGGACGCAGCGGCGAGGGGAGCGCTCCTCACGGCCCACAGCTTGCAGTTCTGTGGATGATGCCTGCAGGGGGAGAGGAGGACTAGGTGGGGAAGAGCTAGTCCTGGACCACTGCCAGCAATAAAGAACTGCGTGGGAGAGAGCCACGAGTGGCTGCTGAAACCTGGTGTTACCAGCAGCAGAGGCTTCTGTCATGTTCAACTCTGGGCTCTGTTTTGTGTTGGAAATCACTGCTGAGCCCTGTGGACTCTGTGCAGGCATTGCTGCCTCATCCACGGTGTCTCAAGGCCTTTCTGCACACACTTATTTTGAAACACAGCCTGGAGTGTGCCTTCTGCCCAAACAGAGGCACCGGGGGCTGAGCCAGGCAACACTGGGTACTGCCCAGCCCTGCTCTGCAGAGGCTTCCTGGGTTGCACTTGTGGTTAATTAAGTGGATTACAGGAGCACAGGCTTGGACCACTCTGAGTGCTGGGGCATCCTGCAGGTCTGGGCAGCCTCAGCTTATCCCAGTTCCTCAGGTACAGACAGTCCTTTCCCAGACAGCACCATGCTGGGCTCCAAACTCCCCCAGCCCTACAGAGAAGGCTGCTGTGGCCTGAGGCCGCCCTGCTCTTTGGGGTGTCTGTAAGAAAGCTCAGGGAGCCATACCTGTGGTTCCAGCAGGCTGCCTCTCTGCACAAGGTCACCATCAGCTTCTTGGACCCCCAGGGCCATCTGCTCAAACCCCAGCCTTGGGAGAGCTCCTGCGAGATACAGAGAGGCTGGACAAGGAGGCTGCTGGAGGGTCAGCTCTGATTTTTTCCCTTTGCTCGTGTGTCCCCACAAAAAAAAAAAAGGCCCCACTCACTGTGGGCAGCCAGGCTGCTCTCACTAGCCAGGGCTAGAAGCTGTGCTGCTTTAAGGGGATCCTCTAACTCTGTGTGTGGGATCCCACTTCAGTTTTGGAGCCCTGGGTTTTCCAGCGAGCAGCTGGTGGGGGTCAGTGAAGAGCAGGCGGCCACAGGACTCACCTGCTGGCTCCGCAGACTCCTTGACTTTCTGCTGCAGGCTGGCGTGGCGGGCTCTGTCCACCCTCTCCAGCCCGTCACTCGCCTTCTGCAGGTGGCCACAGCTGACGTCAGCAGTCCTGAGATCCAGGACAGCCTGAATTCCCTGCAGCAGCCCACAGCACAGCAGCAGCACGTTCAGCATGGTCCTGGGGGACAACCTGTGCAGAGGGGCCTGGCCAGCATCAGCCCACCTGCTGGCAGCCTGGCCTGTCCCCTCCACTGCCATCACCCCCCACTCCCCACCCCGAGGAGCGCCGTGTCAGCGAGGGCAGCCTCTGCCAGCACAGCCACTGCTCCCAGCGGTTTGCTCCCTTGGACTTGAGAGCCTTTTTTGAGCCCACAGACATGTGGGACCAGGAGCCCCCAAAGCTCTCTCATGTGCTGTGGGGCACCCCACATGTGAGCACATTCATGATTTCCCCACAGAAAGGGGTGACCAGCAGAAAGTGGACTGAGATTTGATATTTTTTGCAGCAGTTCAGGTGCTTCTGCCCCACACACAGCAGTCGCCAGACCACTGAGGTGCACTGTGTGGCCAAAACATCTGATGTGGCTCCTGCCAGGCTCTGAGCCTGGAAGTGCCACTAGAATCTGAGTGCTGAGCAGGGAGAAGGACCACAGCACACACAGCTGAGGGACAGGAGCAGCTGCAGGGTTGGGCTGTGGGCTTTGTGAGCCTGAAGGCTCTAAAAGCTAGGTGACCTCTTAGGGAGCAAAAGAAAAGGGGCTGGGAGGTGGTATCTCAGTTGCTGCTGTCGGCCAAATCCTGGGAAACCCTGTGCCTGCTTCTTGGGCAGCCTTGAGGTTCCAAACCTGGCTCCAACAGCCCAATGCTGGCCACTCCTCATCTCCCCATCCCACAAAATCACCCAGGTCTTTGCTGGGAGAGACCCCTGTGCACTGTGGGGAGCCCCAGAGCCATGGGTGTCACATCCTGCATGCTCCCAAAACCCTTCCCATAGTAAGCACTGACCTCTCTGAGCAGAGGGGGGATTGCTGTCCGCTGTTCCTCCGAGCTCACTGCAAGCACCGCTACTGCTCTCTGCCTCAGTGTCCTCCTCCCCACATGCTTACTGGGATTTATATTGGCTTTTTATTAATTAAGTGCTGCAGCCACATGACTCCACTAACTACCAGGTAGGTGGGAGTCTCTGGAAAATGGGCTTTGTCTGGATAGAGAGGTAGCTAGTGGCATGATGCATGGGAGGGGGGACTGCTGCTTTGTGCCTTGCACAGCTGCAGGAGGGTACAGATCCCTGTTAGCTCAAAACTCCCAGGTTTCTTGGAAGTGATCCCCACCATCCTTGCTGCCCACTTCCCTTTCCAGCACCAAGGCTGTAACCTGAGGACATCTCCTAGTTTCCAAATACAGAAATAACAGGGCTACAGTCTCCTCACCAAAACCAGGCCAAGCTTGACTGGTTTTCAAAGGGAATGTTGCCTATCTGTATCTCCAGGCAAGCATCCAGTCATAGTGCAGAGCCTCCAGAAGTCCTCCAGCTCCTGACCACATACCATCTGCAGATTCTCCAGGCTTCCACCTGTGCTAACTGCATCTCTTACTCATGTCTCATTTGGAAAACCTGAATCTCCCCAGAGCCAGGCTCCTTTGGGGAATACTTGTGGCCTTGAGTGGCTTCAGCCCTGCAAGGAATCGGGGGAATAAGACATAATAGGAAGGGTTCAGCGGGCTGTGACATACTCAGCAGGGAAGGCTGACAGCCCAGGCTCTGCCCTCATTAGGCTGCTCCTAGACCGGGAGGACCACCCCAGGCCTCCCGGCACATCCCCAGCAGAGCGTGAGCCGCTGCTCCTGGCTGCAGAACTACCCCTGGGGCTCTTTGCAGGATTCCTCTGCTCTTGCACCCCCTGTCGAGCCATGGTCTGATTTCTGCTGCATTTGAGGGACAGGCCAAGCAGGCACAGGATCAGCAAGGAGCTCATCTGCCACGTGTCGTTTTCTCCAGCTGCAAGTGGCTGCTGGAAACACTCAGCACCCATCTGGGTCCCCCAATGCACAACACCCAATCAGGACCCCTGCCACAGCACCTGGATGCCTCCTGCACCCCACATGCCTGGACAGACTCATCTCGGGCAAGAGGCAGGTTTGGCAGCCCTTTCCATTCCCAGGGCCCAGGTGGCTGCCGTGTGTCCCGTCCAGCCGCAGCTCCTCCATTCCTCAGCCCTGGGGACTCAGGGTCCGCACTCCACGCTGCCCGGGTCCCCGCTGACACCAGCCCCCGCACGGAGCCCTCAGCACAGCTCATTAGGGCCTGTTTGCAGCCGGCGGGGCTGCGGGCCAGGACTTCTGGGAAGGCATTAGCGGGAACGAGGGCGGCCGCGCTGAGAGCTTTTTAATCTGCAGGAGCAACATCTGCTTTGTGCGCATCCCGATGGCCAGTAACGAGCTAAATGAGGCGGCCGGCCGCTCGCCGGGCCGCTTCCAGGAAAAGAGGGCTTAAAGCGAGGGGGAAACGGGGGGGCCAGGCTCAATGGTTCAGGCTCCAGCGAGGGTGGGAGCGGGCGATGGAGTGGGTCAGTGGCACAGCAGAGATGTCCGTGAGCGGGCATCCCGGGCAGGAGCCCCAAACGGCGGGACCCTCGGGCGACAAGCCCGGGCTGGGAGCTCTCCCTCTCCTCCTGGAAGCGTCCAGGCAGCCGGGCGGCTCATTTAGCTCATGGCCAGCCCTCGCTACCGCTAAGGCCAGCCGAGTGTGCGCTACCCCAATGAGGCAGTAACGAGCCGGGCCGCGGGAGCTGCCGGAGGCAGCGGTACCCGGGGGCTGCCTCTCACGAGGTGCGATGAGCATCGCCCTGACCTCAGCCCCGCCGGGCCGGGCCCTTTAAGGCGCGATCCCGGAGCCGCCCTGACGTCAGCGGGGCGGGCGCGCCCGGGCACCGCAGCCCCGGCGGTCGCAACTCCGCGCCCCGGTGAGTGCGGCTCCGCCGGGGCGCACCGGGTGACAGGGGCTGGGGTGGGTATCGGGGTGCCAGGGTCGCTGGAGGCGGAGCACGGGGGTGCCCAGGGTGCTGAGGTCTGGAGGTGAAAGCTTGAGGGTGGAACGGATGTTGGGGATTGGAGATGGGGATACGGGAGTGACAGGGGTGCTGGAGACCTGAAGGCTGGCGATATGGGGGTGGCCCGGAGTGCTGGGGACTGGAGTGCTGGAGATGGAGGTGTGGGGGTTCCCAGAGGTGCTAGGTAGTGGAGGCAAGCATATTGGTGTAGCCAGGATGCTGAATACTTGGAGGTTGGTATTATTGGCATGCCCAGGATTCTGGGGTCTGGGAGTATGGGGTGACAGGGGTGCTGGCGATTTGAACGTAAGGGTATGGAGTGCTTAGGCTGTTAGGAACCAGGAGAGGGGGTTATGGAGGTGCTCAGAGTGATGAGGGACTAGAGCCAGGGGTATTGGGGTGCCCAGAGTGCTGCAGTTCTGGACACCTGGAGGAGAGGGTATCAGGATGTCCTGGGGTGCTGGAAAGTAGAGGGGTGTATTGGGATGTCCGGGATGCCGGGAACTGAAAGAAGGGTGTTGGAGTGCTCAAGATGCTGGGGACCTGGACATGGGTATTATGGTGTGCCCTAGGATACTCAGGAGATGGAAGATGGAAGTATCCAGACCTCCAGAGTACCAGGAACTGGAGGTGGGGATACAGATGGATGTCTAGGTCCTGGGATGGGGACTGGGAGGTGGAATGTCAGAGGTGCCCAAGCTGCTGGGGACTCTGATGTCCTGGCGGTCCTGGTATCAGTGGTGGACCTGGTATTCAGGAGCACCCCATCCCTCACCCCACATTGCTCAGCATCTCCTCCATCCCACAGCGCCTGATGCCTGTCCCCACCTGACGACAGCGCCATGGCCGGGGCACAGGGCTGCGGTGAGGGCAAGATCGCGGGGCTGTACAACCTGGAGCGCACGCTGGGCAAGGGCCACTTTGCGGTGGTGAAGCTGGCCCGGCACGTCTTCACCGGGCAGCGCGTGGCCGTCAAGGTGATTGACAAGAGCAAGCTGGCAGGGGAGGCGGCGGGGCAGCTCCTGCAGGAGGTGCGCTGCATGAAGCTGGTGCAGCACCCCAACGTGGTGCGCCTCTACGAGGTCATCGACACACACGCCAAGCTCTACCTCATCCTGGAGCTGGGCGACGGCGGGGACATGTTTGACCACATCATGCGGCACGAGGGTGGCCTGGCCGAGCCGCGGGCCAAGCACTACTTCGCCCAGATCGTCCATGCCATCTCCTATTGCCACAAGCTCCATGTGGTGCACCGTGATCTCAAGCCCGAGAACGTGGTCTTCTTCCAGGAGCAAGGGGTGGTCAAACTCACCGACTTTGGCTTCAGCAACCGCTTCCAGCCCGGCAAGATGCTCACCACCAGCTGTGGCTCCCTGGCCTACTCGGCACCAGAGATCCTGCTTGGGGATGAGTATGATGCCCCAGCTGTTGGTAAGGGCTGTGGGGTGCCCTGGGGACCTGCCTCCCTCCTGTCCCCTGCCTGGAGCATGGTCCTGCCAGCTGGGTACCACCTCCCACTTGGCCCCTTACACTAGGAGCACACGGTGGTACCTGTTCCTGCAAGGAGCAAGCCTGTTCCTTGGGTGCTTGACTGCCCAGCCCTGCCCTGGCACAGCAGGGTCCTCCCTGCAGAGACCATCTTGGCATCCACAGAGATCCCACAGAGTGATGATTGCTGGAGAGGGGAAAAAGCCCAAGCAGGCTGTGAGCCTGGCGTGGCAGCCGCCAGGAGAAGCAGTGTGAGGATACAGCTGCCAGCAATCTGGCGCTGGTGGTTATTTGGCGGGGTGAGGCCGGAAGGAAATCTGCTTGGGATGCTGCTGTTTGGGCGGAGGAGCTCTGAAAGTTTCCTTTGCTCCATCCCCGCCCTGAAAACCACTTCCTCTCCATGGCTCCCAGTGCACTTCCTCCCCTGGCCAGGGTGCAGGGGTCTGGGGAGACTGTCCCAGGGCACAGGGGGCTGGGCTGGGGGCTCCAAGAGGCTCTGCTGTGACAAAGGGACGGGGGAGGGAAGCAGTATCCGAGCTGGCTGGCTGGCTGGAATTAGGGCAGGAGGATTTAGCAAAGCAAAACATGAGCCCTTAAAGGCAAAAGCCCAGCGTTGGCTCAGGGAAAGGCGGATCCCGAGTTGAGAACAGGGAGAGCTTATGGAGGCGGTAGAAAAATAAGCTGGTGGCGCTGCAAAGGGAAATGAAGGGAGAAAACTGATGCAGATGAGAAATTTTTGAACACTTGACTTAAGCAGCTGAAGGTATTAACGGAGCGCCCCAGGGCGTGCTCAGCATCCTAAACCCGCACATCTGCAGGAATTTGTGTTCTGGACAGGAGGAGCCAGTGAAGATGCTTCTGGCTCCATCCCTCCCCCCACGACAGGGCAGCAATCCTGCTTCAGCTGGTCCCCAGGCAGCTGGAGAGCTCAAATCTGTGCTATGTTCCTCTTCCATTGCTGTAGTGTCTCCTAAGGCACAGCCCAGTGCCAGGATGGTTCTGGTGGGGTTTGGGAATCAGGAAGCTGAGGAATGACATGAAACAGTGCTGTGGGTGCATATGTGACCGCGGGAGTGGGGAGGGGGGCAGAGGTCAGGGCTGGCCTTCCTGTCCCTGCCTGGACAAGGTGATAACACCTCAACTGCTTTGGTGAAGTCTCTTGAGACCGGGTTGGATGTGGGGATGGGAAGGTCCTTCCCTGCCTTGGTGGGAATATGGTCCCCCTGTCCATGGGGCAAGGCCTGGGAGCTGTTATGTCCAAGGAGCATCCCAGTGAGCACTGGTGTGTGCTGGAACAGCACTGGGGGCTGGTGAGGAGGCCCCTCCCAGGGTCCCTGGGGTGGGGAATCTCCTGGACCATGGGGAGTGCAACCTGAACTGCTGCTGCTGCTGCTTCTTGCAGACATCTGGAGCCTGGGAGTCATCCTCTACATGCTGGTGTGTGGCCACCCCCCCTTCCAGGAGGCCAACGACAGTGAGACCCTCACCATGATCATGGACTGCCGCTACACCGTCCCCCCGCACGTCTCGGCACAGTGCGCTGAGTGAGCACCACCCCCTCACTGTACCCTCAGACCCCGACTTGCTGCCCCCGGGGTGGGTGCCCCAGCCCTGGCAGGTGCCTGGCAGCTGAGCCGGGAAGAGCAGGTAAAGCTGCTTACTTTGGCATTCACATAGTGCTGCAGGGTTGCAGTGTCACTCCTTTCCCCCAGTCTCATCTCCAGGATGCTGCAGCGGGACCCGAAGCAACGAGCGTCCCTGGAGCAGATCGAGGGCCACACGTGGCTGCAGGGGGTGGACCCATCCCCTGCCAGCCGCTCCCTGCTGCCCCTCACCTCCCACAAGCGCGTTTCCGAGGAGGAGCACGAGATCATCCTCCAGGCCATGGTGTGTGGGAATATCGCAGATCGGGACGCCATCCAGGAGTGAGTGACAGGATGTGGGGGTGGAAGCCCCAGCGAGGGGCGCTGGGTGTCTCTCCAGGCATGTCCCTTGCGTGCTGATGCAACTCCCTCGGTCCCACACAGGGCGCTGGAAGCCGACCGCTACAACCACATCACGGCCACGTATTTCCTGCTGGCAGAGAGGATGCTGCGGGAGAAGCAGGACAAGCAGGGCCACCGCCTCAGCCTCGTCTACAACCTGGCCAAGGAGGTGCAGAGCAGGTGAGTCCCCGTGCTGCTCCCCATGCCATGTCCCCCTCCCCACCATCCTGGGTCCCCAGTGCAGGGTCTCAGCCGGTCCCCTGTCTTCTTCCTTGCCACAGCCCTTGTGATACCCAGCTGGGTAGTGACCCCTCCTCTCTCCCCTTCCTCAGGCCCAACTTGTCAGACACATTTGGCTCTGTGGGCAACACCAGCAGCCTCCTGCCCTTCACGGAGACAGGCAGCCTTGCCGGGGGGTCCCGGCTGCCCCCCGGAGGGGACATTGGCAGCCGGCAGCCCACCAGGACCCTGCTGAAGGTCCCTGCCGTTGACACCACCATCACCAAGAGCACCCCGGCCCTGCAGCAGATCTGTGAGGAGGAAGAGGAGGACGAGGAGGAGGAGGAGAGGCCCAGCACCATGGAGAGGAAGAGCAGCTCACTGAACCAGGAGCAGATGCGAGCCTTCCTGCGTGCCCACCGCCTGCCCGGCCGCGGGGAGGTCTGGGGGCCAGGGGTTGAGCTGGGGGGCCAGGGCAGGCGCTCGGGGGTAGCCTGGGCTGGGAAGGGAGTGAGCGGGGGCCGGGGTCCCCCAGTGCTGTGGGGAAATGGAGCTGAGCCCCCAAGGAGGGAGGAGGACACAGAGTCTGAAGGCTCCTCAGCAGAGGTCCCCAGGGAAAGGGGAGCCGTCCTGTCACCTCAGAGCAGCTCAGCTGGAATTCCCCAGGTACTGGAGGCAGAGACAACCCCTGCGACCCTCCCAAGTCCTGCAGATGTGTCCCCAGGGCAGGGGGAACAGATCAGCCCGGCCCAGCAGTCGTTGGAGAGCTCAGGCCATGAAGGGGGTGCAGAGAGTGTGATCAAGCTGGACCCGGGCAAGGGCAAGGGGGGCAGCCTGCGGGACAGGCTCCTGCAGTTCCCGCTCTGCGAGAAAGCCCTGGCCTTCAAACTCCGGCCGGGCTCCAAGGAGAGCCTCCTCTCACTAGGGCAGTTCAACTGCTGCCATGTCATTTAAGGCCCTGGGACTGGCCCTGCCGTGGGGTCTGGGAGGGTGCCCACTCCCCTGTCTTTGGTCTGTCAGTGGCTGTGGGGATGTCAGGGAGCACAGTGCCCTGCTTGGTCACCCGCGGTGGCCACCCTGCCAACCGCCACCCCTGGAACCCACTGTGACAGACCATCTCCCAGACAGGCCTGCCCAGGGTGAAGCAGACTGGGGTCTGTCCCCGCACTGGCCTGTGCGTCCCCAAACCTCTGGGACAGTTCCATGACCCTGCTGCGATGGGATGGACCGTGACACTTTTTTAACTACTAGAAATAATTTTTTTAAATAGTCTATTTTAATGTAATTAAATAGAGATTGCTATATCCTGCCCAGACCCCTCAGTGCCCCAGCCCCACAGTGTGCATGGCCCGGGGCTGGACTGTCCTGCCTGCAGCCCCCCCGCCGGCCCCGGCCGGGGCCAGGCACAGCCCAGCCCGTGACCCCAGGCCGTCCCCTGGGCCCTCCCTGCAAATAAGCTTCCTATTTATTATCTCTTTGTTTTCTTGCTGGCAAGAAATGAATGACGACGGAGGCGTGGGCCGGAGCTCGGCCCGAGCCATGGCACATGCGCGTGGAAGGATCGGAGCCGCTGGGAAGCAAAGTTTGTTAGGACAATAAAATAAACTCGTGGGTTCATGCGGGTGCAGTGTCATTGCAAAAACATCACTGTCCCCCCAGTAAGGGGGGCCAGGGATGGCTTCCCTGCCACCAGGGGTGGCTTCAAGGGAACATCTGCCTGAGCTGGGGTGGGCAGGGGCCCAAAATGGAGCTCAGGGCAGGCACAGAGGGGAGTAAGGACAGGGACAATGAACACCCAAAGGTGAGAGAAGGCCTGGGCATGCCAGAAGGCAGGTGGAGGGTGCCGCACATCCCCATGAGAGTCAACCACTCTCAGCCCCAGGGTGCCCCCAAGAGTTTTTCCCACTCTCAGCCTGGAGCCATCCCTGAGCCCCCAGTTTCAAACCCAGTCTGGACTTCCTTCCCTCCAGGTCTGCTGTGCCTCTTCGTTTTCTATCCATCCTCTTTCTCCCTCCTTTCAGGTGTACCCCCAGATAGCTCCCTTGTCTGTCCTCATCATCCAACATGAGATCTCTCTGAGTACTGGGGGATTGGAAGAATGGAGCAGTGCTGTGTGGGTCTGAGATGGGAAGGCGCCACCTCTGGAGAGCTTGGGGAATTGATGGTGGGAAAAGAAGGAGGGGGGTGCCTGCAGCCCCCACAGGGCCGCAGCAGCAGGAAGGGATGCTACTCCTGCTCACAGGCTCCCTTTCCTGATCCTAAAGGATAAAGCTACCGCCTGAACAGGGGCTTGAACCCTGGACCCTCAGATTAAAAGTCTGATGCTCTCCCAACTGAGCTATCCAGGCTCACATTTGGGCCCTGGGGGGAATGTCTGTGACGGGGGGGGGGCCCTGCTTTGCCGCAGCACTGCAGGGACATGTGGGGACCCAACTTGATATTTTCCGCTCCCACGCCACCCCAACGAGGCTGCCAGCGCAGGCCAGGCTGAACGCGCGGGCTCTGGGAATCTCACTGGGCACTGAACAGGCACAGGGACGCGCCCTGGGAAGATGCCGCTGCCGCAGGGATGCGCGGGCGGGAGGGGAGCAGGATGCTGCGGGAGCGGCTGTAAAACCTCCGCCGCTGCCAGGGGGAGGCAGGAGGGTCCCGCCGGGGGACAGGAGCAGCAGCGGTGGCTGTGGCCGCACAGGGGCCCGAGCTCTGCGCTGTGGCTGCAGCAGCCTCGGCTCGAATCCGAGTCCCAGCGGCGCTTTAGCAGAAGCCGCCTCAAGGACGGAGGAAGGCGGCTGCGCGGAGTTGGGTTGCATATTCCGAGCTTGGGTGGGCACCTACAGGTGTCACCCCTGATATTCTATTGCCCTTCCTCCCCATTCTTCAGGAAGGGACCCTTTTGCCCCATAGGGAACCCACCCTCCCGGTCCAGCCTTGCCCAGATCGGAAGGGGTTGGAGAAGATTAAAGCCGACCCCAATTGCAGACGGGGTGGGGGAGCCCCAGGGACAGCCCGCAGAGAGCCCCGTGGGGCCTCTTCAAACACCTCGTGCGCACTAATTGGCTTCATTAGAGCAGCCGCTGATGGCATCAGCCCCCCTTCTGCTGGGCCTAGGGACAGCACTAATGAGCCGGGGGAACGGCGGCCTCAGGACGGCCCTGGAGGGGAGATCAGAGCCCGTACATACGGTGGGGGTGTGTGTGGTATCGACTGAACAAGGGCACAGGCTTAATTACCCTGATTAATTAGAGCCCGCTGCTTTTAACCCATGTCTGGAGCTGTGACCGCACCGGTGCGCGGCCCCACGGCAGCCACGGAGGCACCGCAGCCCCCTGAGGTGCACCGAGCCCGCAGTGGACACACCTGGACACCAGTGGGAAGCCCCAGGGTGGGATGGAGGCAGCAGGGTACAGCGAGAGGCCTGATGAGTCCCAGAGAGAGCCCTTAAATCGCCCCCAGACCCCTCAGAGAAACCCCGGAAAGTCCCCAGACCCCACAGAAAAACACGTGGTGGTCCCTGGATCCCAGAGAGAGGCACCAAAAGGACCCCAGACCCTTTCAGGAGGTGCTCGGAGGCTGGACCCTACAAAGAGGTAGGTAGGTGAGTGCCCCTCCAAGCCTCCCAAGAAGGCACCTCCCGGCCACATTTTCGCCACTGCTCCCCGCAGTCCTTTCTGTCCCTTTTAGGCCGCCGTTAGCCCGGCCCGGCCCGTTCCCCGCCTACCCGGAAGGGCCCTGCCGGGAGCACGTGGTGCGGGACCACGTGTTGGCAGCGTCATGGCATCGGCGCCCAAGAGGTTCAAGGTACGGGGGAAGCTGAGGGCTCCCGGGGGACTGGGGACACAGCGGCCCTTAGGACGGCGGTGCTGAAGGGATCCGCGATCGGCCTCACGGCTCCTTCCCCTTCACCCTATGTTTCCATCCCCAGGCGGCGATCGGGAGCGGTGCCCAGGGGAAGAGTAGTGCCGACCCCCTCTCCGGGTTCCTGGCGTGGTGCGGGCGGGCCGGGGTGGAGCTGAACCCCAAGGTGAGGTACCGCGGGCCGGCCCGGCCCGGCCCGGGCATCCTCCAGGTCCGCTCTCGTCTCTTCGCTCCGCCCCTGACCGCTCCCTCTGGCCCCAGGTCCGCCTGAGCAGGGAGGGCGCCGTGGCGGGGTACGGGATGTTGGCCGCCGAGGAGCTGGAGGCGGGAGAGGTGCTGTTCACCATCCCTCGCACGGCGCTGCTCTCCCAGCACACCACCTCCATCCACGCGCTCTTGCAGGAAGGTGAGTGCAAGCTTCTTGTGTCACTCGAGTCTGCTGTGCTTTTTAAAGGAATAAATGGATCTGTGGTAAAGCCTCGGGAACGTTCTTGATTTGCGCAGGATGCTGCAGGGCTGTTAGATACCAGGTAGGAAAGGGGAGGCCTGGGCACCCCGTCGCTTCCATAAGGGAGCCCAGAGCTGTGCTGGACAGGGAGGAAAGTCCACTAGTGCAACATCTCCAACTTCTAAGTGACTGGCAGCCATACTATGCTGCTTTCATCGAGGCACTGATAAGAAAAAAGAACAGTTCATTGGTTCCTGAAGGCATGCAGAGCCTCAGGCTGAGGAGGACAAGGCCATGGGGGCCTGGGAGAGCTCATCTATAACACCAGAGAAGCAGCTTCTGGTCCTAGTTCAGCTCAGGAGAAACCAGACTAAAAGCTCAACCCCTGGCTCCAGGCTGAAGACAGGCACAGAGCTTGTCATACCGCGTTTTGGTTCTGAAATGCAGAACAACTTAGGTTTTCTCCATCCTGTCTGGTTCTGTAGCCCAGGAGTCCCTGCAGAGCCAGTCTGGTTGGGTCCCTCTCCTGCTGGCCTTGCTACACGAGTACACAGCCAGCAACTCCCACTGGCAGCCGTATTTCTCCCTCTGGCAGGACTTCCGGAGCCTGGATCACCCCATGTTCTGGTAAGGTGAAAGCAAGGGAGGCTGGGGGAGACTCAGTCTTACAGCTGAAGGCAGGCACAGGCCAGGGGCTGCTAAGTATTGCCCTGGGGAGGGATGTGGTCCTGCTGGGTGACCCCAACCCTCTGGTCTAGCCCTGTGCTGGCACTGGCAGGAGCCTGAGGAGCCCTCCTGGAGTTATGTTACAGGCAGAGCTAGAGAACAAGGACCTGGAGAGCACGGGGAAGCTGCGATTTTTAAGGAGCAAGGAGCTTATAGACCCTTGGCCCTAGCACGGATGGAGAACCACCTGTTTTTCTTGCAACAGGCCTCAGGAAGAGCGAACAAGGCTCCTGCAGGGCACAGGCATCCCAGAAGCTGTGGATAAGGACCTAGCTAACATCCACCTGGAGTACAACTCTATCATCTTGCCTTTTATGGAGACCCACCCCAACATCTTTGACCCCAAACTGCACACTCTGGAGTTGTATAAGGAGCTGGTGGCATTTGTCATGGCTTACAGGTGAGAAGTGAGGGCTTTGCTCCAGCAAGGAGCATGGACAAAGAAGTAGGATTACAGGCTATGTTAGAGGCTGCAGTTGCACAAAAATGTAAGTTAAGGTGAAGCTTGCCCTGTGCAGCCATGTGTACCACTGGCTTGTCTTAGCTTTCAGGAACCTTTGGAGGAGGAAGACGAAGATGAGAAGGGGCCCAATCCTCCCATGATGGTGCCTGTAGCAGATATTTTGAATCATGTGGCCAACCACAATGCCAACCTGGAATACTCTCCTGTGAGTGCACAGCTGCTGCGCCAGGCATTGTCATTGCCTGGTTCTGTTTTTGTCAGACCTTTGGGAATGGGCGCACAGCAAGGTGAGGTCTCAGCCCAGAACAGCGAGTCTGGCCTGGATCTTATTAATACAAAGCCCTGGTGTATGTTTGGTGTTTGTTAGGAGGAGCTCAAGCTCATCTGAGCTCTCTGAAAGCCCCTGTTGAGCACTCAGATCAGCACAGTTCAGATGCTCTCCTCTCCCTGCTTGCAGCAATGTTTGAGGATGGTCACAACACAGCCTGTGGGGAAAGGACAGGAGATCTTCAACACATACGGGCAGATGGCCAACTGGCAGCTGCTGCACATGTATGGCTTTGCAGAGCCCTACCCCGGCAACAGCCACGACACGGCCGACATCCAGATGGTGACACTGCGCAGGGCAGCTCTGCAGCGTGAGTGGCACCCAGCCCCTCTGGGACAGGATGGGGCAGAGATCTGTTAAACAGGGATCAAGGATGACATGAAAAATAAGCCTGTTTCACAGCATTTCAGGTGGTGGGGCCATGCCTCGGTTTTCTGCCTCGTATTTCCCCTTCTCCATTCACCCTCCCCCTCCACTGTCATCCCGCCTGTGTTCACAGCTCTGCTGTCTTCAAAACAGGTGCCAAAAGTGAAGCACAGCAGCGGCTGGTCTCAGAGCAGTGGGACTTCTTGTGCCAGCTGGAGATGGTGGGGGAGGAAGGTGCCTTTGTGCTTGGCTGGGATGAGGTGCTGACAGAGGAAGAGCTGTCCATGACCCTCAAGGTAAGAATGGCCAGGTGGGGGAAGAGCTGCACAAGGGAGCATGGAGCACAGCTGGGCAATCAGCAGTGCAGAATGGCTCAGTGAAGGGGACAAGCACCTGTCCTGTGTGAAAAGTGGCAGGGGGTGTGGCTGCCCAGCTCCCAGGTGCTGTTCAGTCATTTTCCTGTACTGAAGTAGCCATCCATGTGTACTCACGTGTTTGTCTTGAATGGCTCCGTGGCCACTGCTGTTCTAGAGAGCTGTCACAACTTTGTAGGTGACAGGTGAGATGCTTTACAAGACTTACCAATATCCAGGTTTGCTGTTTTAATGTTCTTCTAACCCACAATTACTTGCACTTAAGTATCTAAGCCAGTTTTACTCGCTTAACCTTTAGTGCAGCTGAGGAATAACTCACCTGCTCCACATGGCTCTTCTGTTCCACAGAGGAGAAAGCCTGATGTACTCACGCTGCCAGTGACTTAGCCCTTTGTCTGGCTCATTACAGGTGCTGTGCATGTCGGAAGAAGAATTCAAGGAGTATAAGGAACAAGATGGCTGGGAAGAGGACAGTGAGGAAGAGGAAAACTCTACCCTTTCAAATGAGGCTCTCTCCAGACTTAAACCCCCTTGCAAGAAGCTCCTTTATGACAGTGTGCTGCTGACCCTGGAGTCCTATGGGGTAGACCTGAAAGCAGAGCAGGACTTGCTAAATAACAAGGAGGCTTATGAGAAACTGAGTCGAAGGGAGCAGCAAGCGCTGCATGTGCGCTACGGACAGAAAAGAATCTTGCATCAGCTGCTAGAGCTGGTACAATAGAAACCTCAGTGCCCCTGGACAGGACCTGGCTGGGGCTGATCCTGAGGGAAAGGTCAGCCTCTGGCCATCTCTCCTGTAGCAGAGAGGACAGACGGCAAGACTGACTGTGGGTCCTCATGTCCCTCCTACAGTACACGGATTTTTAGCTACCTCTACATAAAGAAATATCTTCACAGCACAAAGGTGGCTTTGAGTGGCCTTGCTGTACCATGAGAGCTCTGGACCACAAATACCACCTTTTTTCCAGAGGCCTTAAGGAACACCAGCCATCCTAATGGCTGTTTTAGGAAGGCAGACATACACTGCCAGAATAGCAGAGGATTCCCTCATTCAGCATCAGAAATTTAAGGCAAGAGCTGCTCCTTGTCCAGATTAAGAAGGCAGGAATCCAGCTGGTAGCTCTTAAGAGAGGTTCAGAGCAAATATCTGGCAGGTGAACCTGCTGACAACACTGAACTCTCTTCACCTGTACATATTTTATGTTGAACATTTTCAAGAGTACAAGCCCATCTAGCTGGTCTTCATGTAGGCTCCGTGTAACAAATATTTCCTTTTATTTCCACAAAAGGTATTTCTGCATGGGCTTGAGACTACTCGGGAGGAGCAGAGTCCAGCTCAGCTGCTGCAGGCTGAGCATCTGATACACACCATCTGCTTGATGCAGTTCTACACTGAACTCACTTTGGTTTTGCATGACAAAACACTGATGGTTTACGGGCCAAGCTCTATTTAATAAAAATGAGTTCTTACTCAGCCCATACTCTCTACTTCAACAGGGTGTGAAGCCCCATCTAAGAGCAGGGGGATTTTGTTGCTGCTGCTGCTGCAGTTAAAAGTATTGTAGACAAGAAGAACCCACACTGCACTCATGACAAAGCTCAGCTACAGCCCTGCCTGCAGTGCTTGGGGACAGGGTGGTTTAACAGTACTGAAGGGAGCTTGTTCTGGTCACGCAGATGGGACAATAGTGAATTTGACCAGGATCTCACACAGCTGACACTATCCTTCATAGAGACATTGTTAAAATTGGTATTTTGGTATCCTGCGTTTCTCCAAATAAATCGCATTGGAAAACATACATGTCAGAGGAGTCTTACAAATTCCAACTTCAAAAGGCTCAGTTTCAGCAGAGCTGCTGACCTGGCAAAGAAATGCCATGGAATTGTAGGACCTAGCCACAATCTACTCCTTGACACAGAGGGGACTAATGCTAAGAACAGAGACAGAATTCCCTCTGAGCTGCCACCCACTGACACAGTTGGCTTAGTGATCCCTCAGAGCTGTTTTTTCCTCCATGCAGTAAATGCAAAGCCAGGTACAGAACCCCTTAAACCGAAGAAGGAAATCCTGACCTCTCTGCCCACACCACAGCAGTCAACTAAAGCAGTCAGATTTAACAAACTAGTGATGTTATGTAAAAAAGAAAGCAGTGAAGCTCTATTTCCTAGCATCTTTTCTAGGTTAAAGGAACTTGCACTACTAAGAACACTGAAGCTGCCTACCCTTACTACAGCTAACCACAACCTTGGGTAGATTCCTGCTGCAGGGTGGAAAGCACTAGAAATTAAACTGATGGGCTGTCTACACTCTGTGTACCTCCACTGCAGTCTCCTGTCTGACACAAACTGGTCCTGAACTTCCAACTATTTCTGTTTCCACAAAGCTGTCCTTTCTATTGCACTTCAAAGCAAGACCCTGTCTAGTCATTACAACTGCCTACTGACCTCATGCTGGAGAACAAACCCAGCTGTGCTTTCAACAGGCAGTGCCCAAAACACACTGGAAAACTGCAGGTTTTAGATGGGTGGAACAGGCTTTGGAAGACACCAACTGGCCAAGATAGAACTGGAGCGAATAAGCACAGTGGCACGTGCTGCATGTCATGACTTTAATGTGTAACTACAGTATGCATACATACAAGAGTGGGAGAACTAAAGCCCAAGAACTAGAAAGGCTACAAAATACAACACATGGACCAATACTTTACAAAACATTGAAAATCCTTACAAAATGGGCTGTATTGGTCCTTTGGGTTTCTTGTTTTGTTTAATTTTTTCTTTTTTTTTTTTTCCTTTTTTTAGTTTTATTTTTTTACAAACTTATACTGTGTGGTCACAGGGGAGGGTGGGAAAAGGTCTAGATTTAACCCCTCATCTTCCAAAATTTACAACTGTCAAAAAAAAAAAAAAAAAAAAA
>WEKY01036084.1:591926-627932 GCA_013390045.1 Picathartes gymnocephalus
AAAAAAAAAAAAGAAAGAAGAAGAAGCTATAGGCCTGGTCTCCGGTTTATTTACTGAAAACAGCTGACTCTCACCCAAAGGGCCTGTTTCTTCTCCAACAAAAAGAAGGCATTCTCTGACTGCCATTTCAGTTGCTGTCTATCATCATTTGATGAGAGTGAGGGGAAAGCAACACTGAACCTTAACCCCTCCCTCACCCCTCCTGTACTCCACAGAATTCCCATATTCCAAACACATCCACTTTTTTTTAAACAACTTAGTGATTTAAAGGTCCCCCATTCACATAAACAAAAATAAGTTACTGGCTTTTCAATATTCTTTGGGAGTCTGGGAATGTCAGGACAAGGAGGTCTGCCCCAGACAAGTGCTTGGCAGCTGCCCCTGTATTACAAGATGGACAGGCACCAGTTACCCACCTGCCTTTTACACAATTTGCACAAACCCAAAAGTCCAGACAAATGTTTCTGTTCCTTGTATTTACACTAGTTCAAATGATATTCACAGCATCTTCTGAAGTTTGGCCAAAAGTCAAAAAATTTGTTTCAAACTTTGGAACATGCCCATGTGACTTTCACCCAGGGTCTCTTGTGTCTACCCAATCAAGGGGGCTGGGAAGGTCAGGAGGAGCCTTACAGAGTCTTCAGTCAGTTGATGGGACAGGACCTCCATGCTGGCACTCTTACAATGCAGGATGCAGCTCATCTAACTGGCACCAGTCCCTTCCATGACTTGCTGCGCCTGCTTCTGCCCCATGCAGCACTGTGCAACCGACTGGAACAACCTGCACATGGAAGTAAAGCAATGGTAGGTGCATTTATGGCAGCAAATGGATACTGTGACAGTACCAAAAACTCAAGGTGCAACTGCTTCAGAGATAGAATTTTAATGATTCTGTGGTTAAGTCATACTCACTTCTCAATTTCTGGAGCGCAGTGGACAAACTCATGGTTCCAAAACTTAAACGCTGGATTTTTTATCAGCTCAATAAATGTAATAAGGAGACCCCAGGGATGAGGCCTGTTCACAATCAGTCGTTCCAAGAGAACCCTGAAATCGAAAAGTAAGGACACTTAGAGCTCAAAGACGCAAAATACAAAAGGAAGAAAAGCAAAAAGCTGAATGCTGGCAAATTAAACACCATTCCTCTGACCTGGTGATCTGCTCCTGGATAGCCTCTGTGTTGGCCTCTGCAAACAGGTAGAGCATGGTGCAGCTGAAGTAGTGGGTGTGACTGTTGGGGTACCGCAGCTGGTTGGCGATGGCGTTCAGGAAGAGGTACCGGCCTGCAGGAGAGAACACTGAGTACACACGGCTTCCCTTGCACACAAAGGGGAATAAAGAAGCAACCAGCAGTGCTTGAGATTAACGTCTGGGAGCCTTATGGAGGAACATGAAACAAAACCAACTGAAGACATGTAAAAGCTGTATCAACCCCAACTGATGGAGAAGTAAGAATTCAATTCTCCACTGAAGGCATTTCGAATTCCCTTGAATACTTTGAACTTTTGGTTAGAACATTGCTCTTATATTCAGAGTTTAATATTGTAATGTAGCATTTCTTTCTGTGAATTCACTATCAGCGACATGAAATCACAGAATCATCAAGGTTGGAATAGACCTTTAAGACCATTAAGTCCAACCATCAACCCAGCACTACCCCTGTAACCCCACAGCCACTAAATCACATCACCCAGCACCAGATGCAGACGCCTCTCAAACACCTCCAGAGATGGCAACTCCACCTATGACAGCCTATTCCAACATCAGACCACCCTAGGAGTGAAAAAACATTTTCTAGTATCTAATCTGAATCTTCCCTGTAACAGCTTAAGGCCGTTTCCTCTTGTCATCTCACTGCAGGCATGGTAGAAGAGACCTACACTTCACTACAATAACCCTTAAGAGCTCAGGTCCCCCTGAGCCTCCTCTTCTCCAGACGAAACAAACCCAGCTTCCTCAGCCATTCCTCACAGGACATGTTTTCTTGACCTTTCACAAGTCTTGCTGCCCTTTGCTGGACACACTCCAACACCTCAATGTCCTTTTTAAAATGAGGGCCCACTTACTGTAAATGTGACATTGCACGAACTAGCAGTGTTTCCAGCTCACCTTCAGTATCCAAGTCTACTGCCAAATTCTGGAAGATGTCCATGTGAGCTGAGTGGGTAATGGTGCTCATAGAGGGTGTGCTGCCTTTGTTGTGAATGTGTGCAATAGCTTGAGTACCGACGTAGAGCACCAGTGCATTAATCAACTGGATGTTGTAGCGGTTGCCAGGTTCATTTGATACCTAATAGCAAAGATATGAAAAGCATTAACAGTCAATATTCCTTCAGCACTCAAAGGTACAGCATGTACAACAACAGCATCCAAGTATCTTATTGATTTTCCAGAAGACAACACACTGGGACATTCACAAATTCAATTTGGCATTTAGCCTTTTTCTAATACAGCATATATTATAGCACATATATCTCTGTGTGTGTGTATATATATATATATATATATATATATACACACACACAGAGATATATGTGCTATAATATATGCTGTATTAGNATATATATTAAAAAACATCAGAAAAGTGTTGACACAACAGATTTGTTTTTACTCTCTACCTAAAAAACATCAGGTAAGGCAATGTGAATTCACCAGCAGTGCCAGAGGCTAGATGAAACACCCCTCTTCATGTGAATGTTTCTGTCTAAGCAATGCTCTGAGAAAGTCCAACTTCAGACCTCAAGTCTGCCACAAGCCAAGCCATGAGATGTCTAAAATGAAGTTGTAGCCACAATTCTGAACTGGGCTTTAGCTAATTTGTCCTTTTTTACCCTTAAAGCATTAGCATGAGGATCCATGTATTTCTGTAACAATCTATTTGGAGTCAAAATTTAATCAGATACTAAAAGGCTTCAACACATCCTACCAGGGAGTGGCTTATTCAGAGTGTGCATTTATGCACAGGCTCTTCTCCTGCCTGGAACACATGAACAGACCAACAAAATTCCTGAGAGAAACGAGGGTGGCTGAACCAGTGAGATCATTTGTGCCACATTATTTAAATTGAGCACCCAGAGAAACCTCAAACTTACTTGTAGGTTGCTTCTCAAGTCAGACAAAAAGGTGACTGGAGAACGGGTTTTGAGATAGGAATCCAAGTCTTTCTTGAACTGAGGTGGCATCACTCCAGTGAAATTTGTGAGTATTCGTGGAGCAATATTAATCTCGCTTAACATGTCCACCTGTTGACAGAAAACCCAGTCAACTAAACCATCAGCAACGGAACAAATTGAAAAGCAGATCTATAAGCACTATTACAACAACTACTGCTGCTGATCACTTTTTCTTCCATCAGTAAATGGCAATACTTGACTTTTGCAGATTTCAGAAGAAACTTGATCTCTAACATGCAAACTTATTACATGATGTCTTGAAGAATTGAGAAGATAAAAAAATTCAAAGGGTGGAGACTGTAGGGAAATCAGTCACTGCCTTTGGGGTCTCCCTGTCTACACTGCAGACAGTCTGGTAGTTTCAAAAGGCACAAACATCCACACAAGTCAATAACAGCCTTCTTCAGCAACAACGAGCACTGCAGCTTCGCTCCCATCACCCTGCACAGCTCAGGCAGAGAAGAGCAACAGGACAGCGCTTTGGCAGCATGAGAAAGTTTCCTTCTAATTGTTCCAGGATTAGTTGCCTAGCAGATACCCAAAGACTTAATTAGATAATATTAACCTGGATAGAGAGTACTTCGAGCATTAAAGCTTTCTATTATCAAACTCCTTTAAAGTAAATGCTACCTTTAGGTTGGGGGTGAAAGGGTCTGGAAGCCTCATGTTCCGTGGGAAGGCACTCAGGATCAGATTCCTTAGCTGAATACAGTTAGGTGGGATCACATCACAGAACCCATAATGGTAGTCACAAAGAAATTCTGGGAAATCATGCAACAAGACCAGCAACACACGCAGCGTGCCCTGTGAAATAAAAGGTTAAATATAAGAGGTGTGTAACTGTTGAAACTGTCCAAAAGCTTGCAGAGCCATCATTCTATGTCATGTGGCTAACACTACTAGAAGGAAACTAATCTAGGAGGGCAGCCTGCTTCCCCCACAATTTACATTCAACTCTCCTATGTAAGTTAGAAGAAAACAGCTAATTCTATTTTGCTGCCAGAATACCTCTACTTTCAGGCAACTTTGATTGGAGGCATCTATTAGTTGACATTTTTTTACCTTGTAAAGAATTTGCATAGGTTTGGTGAGTTCCACGTTTCTAAGGAAAGGAGCCAAGTACTTGAATAGATCGATCAATAACTGGGCATACATAGGCCAACCCTGTAAAGAAAAGAACAGAAAGTGGAAAACATGCAACTGAAGACCAGTTACCTTAATTTCAAAACTACTATTACATTGATCTTTATATAAATCTGGATGGAAGAGCTAGCAACTGCCAGCTCAACCACTGAGTGCAGCACAGCTCATTTCAAGGGCTTCAGTTGCACATTATTTGTGCCATGGGTGTTTCCAGAACTCTCAACATGCCATACTGAGCTGACAATATTTAGCCTAGAAGGAAGGCTACAGCTCTTCTAGACATTGACAAAAGCATGTTTATTAAATTCAATTCACCCTGTGTTCCAGAGTTATTGACACACAGATTCTCCTCCATGCAGTTAGGTTACTCTGAATACGGAAGACAACAAAAACAGAACAGCCATGCTACTAGTGCACTTCAAGAGATGTGAAACAGCACCACACCAGATGAACATCTGGGTGACCTTTTAATTCAGAAAAGATAAACTGCAGCCACACCTTCTGCTGTGGTGTATGTGCCAGCATTCTTGCAATAAATATCCGATGGGAGATCAGTTCCAGCCAGGCATAAACAAAACCTGGAGCTTTTGTAGGCCTCAGGATGTGAAATGTGTTACTGAAAGAAAAGTTAGAGCAGGTTAGAAGTACACAGCAATAAGATTGCTTTTCATAACATTGAGGGAAAAACACAGCCCTAAAAGCAAAGGCATTTGAGCACCTTGGGTTTTACCAGTCATCTTCCCTAAAACGAACAAGTGGTCAGTCCACAGTAGAACCAGTTACTCCAAAGGTGATTAAGCCACCACAAAGAACAGTCAGATAGCCTTTAAGTGAAAATCCTTGATCCTATCAAGAAAGGATGAGCACTCTGGCCAATCCCAAATACGTACCAGAAAGCTGTGAGTGTCTGGAAGTTGATGGTCTCTAGCACATGCTCAGGAGCATTTAATTCCAACAGCAACATGATGAAAATGCGATGGTAAGGAAGTTGCTGAAACTCACTCTGCCGAACATCATGGTCTTGCAGAAGAACTCCCACCACAATACCAAGAACCTAAAGAGATTAAGACACATGGAGACAGCAAGAATTACTTTGCAACTCAGACTACAAATAATACTTTAACCATCAGTAAAAAAAAAAAATAAATCAGTAGATCCTAACAAGAACTAAAAATCCTAATTATTGGAAGTGTTGCATAAATGAACATTACAATTTGGTTCAGCAATTCCCAACCACTATTCTTTGCTCTCCCTGTCCCTTGCACCACAGTCTCAATGACTGACTGAGCAGTATCAGGTCTTAACTACCTAAGACCATCCAGCCATAAACCAAGTAGTGTAAGAGCAAAGGCAAGACCCTGACAACATCAAGGGAAACACTCAGGAATCAACCTTAGAACAACAGCTGCTGACCTTTTCACTTCAAGGCACAAAGATGAATTTCAGATTTGTTTGAGATGAAATCTTTGTGAACAAGAAAGCCACTTGGCATCTTGGTGGTTCACTCAAAAGTCTCATCAGACACTTCAGCAGCAACCTACGTTAAGGTCTGCACCTCAGGTTTTCCAGCAAAGGTACAGCTGACAACACACTTTAAATACAATAAGGACAAGAAGGATTCCCAACCTTATTGAGGAGGTTGATCTTTGTGACTGTGTTGGTTGCCTCGCCAGAGTGCTTCACCAGCAGTGCAATGAGTCGCACAAAGGCATCCAGGTTGTGGTAGCACTTTGCTCGAATCATAGTGGGGTTGGCTGCAGGATTGTGCTGCTGTTCGGCCAGGGCTCGATAGCTGATCTCAACACACATTTCGGTGCAAAGACGGAAAAAACGCGTGATCAGGTCATCTGTTTTCAGGATCCCCTGCTGGTGCATCTAACCAGGAAAGGAAAATACCTCAGCACTGTAACCACAGACAGTTCATTTTACAATTTATTTCAAACAACACACCCTCTACAAAGCATCCACCTTGCCTGCCACAGTTAATTTTTGCCATACTCTCCAGAAAGATTAATGTTTGCAAGGTAATTTGGGGGTGGCAACACAATTTTAGCAAACACATTTATTCTCAAATAGAATCTTTCGAATTCCAAATCTTTGCAACTATCACCATAGCTGAGAAGCTTGTTTCAGTATCAGTGCTGCACCAGCATTGAGCCTTGGATAAAGAACACGAGGAGTACAAGCTCTGGGAAGTGCAGACTCCAGCTCCTAGCTCAGGAATCACCACTACTTTGAAGCCACATTATGTAGAAGCAGACTGCATTTAGAAAGTGTATTTTCCTTCCACAAACATGACATGCAGAGAAAGATTGGGTGGGTGTTTTTGTTTTGCATGGGGGAGTTGTTTTAATAATATACATATAAAAAACCCCAGAGACCTCATTTTGTTTGTTACCCACAGTATTAGAACCATCAAAATGAAACAAATTACACTGCAGAAAACTTCTGGGTTTTGAATAAAGCATCTTACTTCTAAACATAAAACTATAAAAAGCACAACTGGTAACTTGGAAAATGTGGAAAATTTCTAGTACTTCTGGAGAAACTTTTTTTCCAAAAAGCCCAAAGTTCTGTGCTTCTTCTTGTCCTACAGGCTTGTGTGAAGAGAGTAACACTTCAGCAGTCATTTGAGTTCAGTAATAGAACGTTATTTAATGTAATCATTAAAAAAATAGTCCTTTAGAACTCCTTACTGAAGCCTGTAAGGAAACAATTGTAAATAAACACTGCACTTCAATCTATTTAAATTGCTATTTCAAAACTGATCAAATATGTACAAAAGGTAAGAATGAAATGGGACAAAAATGTGCTAAGTATTTTAAGCACTCTATACTGAAGTGTGCTTTAGAAGCATGATTTAAAGTAAAAAAAAGTGAGGTCACAGAAATAGGTAAAATATTTCTTTAAGATGTATGTTTAGCACAATTATCTACTAAAATAATTCAGAAAGTTCTATGCAGTAGAAGTCACACCAACAGAAAGCTTCTATAACCAGTGTACAAAGGACACTAAAAACAAATGAAAAAAACCCACTGCATCAGTCACAATTCTTCATGCATACTATCAAGCTTGAGCTTCTTTTCATTAGTAGCTGCAACATCTCCAGCACATCTGTGGTAGTGTCACAAACTTAAAAAGAACACAATGCAAAAAGACCGTGACAGGGGCTTTCTTGCAGCTGCAGTCAAGGAGGTGCATGCAAGGAACATGGTTTCAGGGAGATGCCTGCAGATAGAGGGAGTTTGTTACCACACATGCTGAGCTACAGAGGGCATCTTCCTCCTCAATCACACCTAGAAGGCAGATGGCATGTGATGTTCACTACACTGTTAAGGTGCTTCAGAGTGACATGCTGGACATCCTTTTAATTTAAGCACTACTTCAGCTAATGAAGTCTCAAGATTTTCCTTACTAATGATTTCATTTTGGAAAAGGATTCCCCTGCCCACATGACCTGAAACAATTCACCTGAATCTCTACTGGTGATATCCTCCTGTAGGCTGTCAGAGCTTTTACTGTTACTGAGTCAAAGCTCACTACAGACCATGACAGAACTATTTCCAAGAGCTATCTCAGCTCCAATCCTTTTTCCACCAAATTTATCTCAGAACTTATGGTCTGAAGTGACAGTCTGTTGCTACAGTATCTGAAGAACATGACATGGTGGAGGACAGGGCTTCATCAAAAACAGAATTTTGACAGTAAACTGTCATACACCTGGAAGCTTCAAAAGGATGCCTAACACAGGTTACAACACTGCTTTAAAATGGAGGGCATCACACCCTACTTATGTTGAATAAAAAGCACCTTTCTTTCCAAAAGCTCTACCTGTCCAACAAACGCAGAGAATGCTTTGGTACTGTCACGGCCTGCTGCAGCTGAATGGTAGAGGTTCACCCACTCCCTCAGCAGGTATTCTGCCTTCTCCCTCAGGCCTGGTGGGTCATCATACTCAGAAGCTTGGGAAATTCCTGAATGCATCATGAAATTAGGACCTCCATGAGCACGGTCAATCATTGCTTCATAGTTTGATCGGACCACTTCCATCAGCTGGGGTAATCTAATGCAACAGACCAGAATAAGAGCTGGGTTAGAACTCCTCTTCCCCAGAAGGTGCAGGAACTGGAAGCTCAAAGAGAGTTGAAAGAAAGCAAATTATTTCTTATACCAAAACTTTCTATCTTTCAGTCCTCACTGGAACAGCAGAAAAGTCATGAAAGCAGATACATTTATGATGAAAGAAGGAACACTGAAATCACATAAGCTTTGAAGTTCCACTCCAATTTGTACAGTGGAGTGCTGCAACAAAGCACCACAGGGACTAGAGGCAGCTTCTCTTCTGCAGACTTCAGGAGCCCTAAACTGCTCCCAGATAGGGAGATGCCATTACTCAACGGCCTGACTGGGGCACTGGATTTGGCTGCAGTGAAATTCAAGCCATACAATGAAGACAGTCTATCCATGCCAACTGTAGATGAAAGGACTTTGGTTTTGGGATATCCTATTAGCAGGCGTGCTGGTAATGGCAGCCACTGCCATCAGCCAGCTGCTGGTTGCTCTCACAGCAATTCAGAGTTGTCCAAGCTCTAATCCATGTCTTTCTCAAACCCAGCAACAACTGCTTCCACCTTATGAATAGGAGGCCTGCAAGTCCCACAGGTATTTCCAGGTGCTATGGCAACACTTGCTGCCCAAATGGTTTGGGCAGTTTGCTGGTGGATACACAAGCCATGTGAGACTGATGGAGGATTACTCTGTAAACTCTAAAGAGAAAGGACTGTCCAATTTAATTGCTTGCGACTAACAAATTAACATACTGATACCTAGATATATAAGATTGCAACAGGCAATAATGCGTAAATTTGAGATAAAGCAGGAATTCAAACAGGTTTCTCACAGTACCACAATTTTGGAGCACAGTGCGTAGAGAGATTTTCTTGCTTAAGCATTCAGTTTCACATGATGCTGCAGCTGCCTCTATTTTGACTAAGATGAGCACATTTACATTAGAGTGACAGTTTAAACTAACAGAGGACTGCAGCCCTAGGGAAAGTTTAAAGCTGTATGACTGAATGATATGAGACATTGCCTATATAATACGCAAATCATAAACGAGCACAAAAAAAGTAACATATTGCACAATACTACAGCCTCACCCTTCCGGGGCGTTTCCTCTGGAATGAGCATTAATTCTCATGAGTGTCTCAATGGTGTGAAACAGATCTGCTTCTGTTACGTGGGCAACGCTTCTCTCATCCACCAACAAGATCTTTACCAACTGCATGGCAAATGCCACAGCCATGTAGTTCAAGCCATTCTCCATGGACTGTCAACATGAAAAAGATAAAGTTCGACCACAGATCTTAGAGTGGACTGAGTGCATCCCTCCTCCTTTAAAAGAGAAGGTTCCCTTTACCTGAGCCAAGTGAAGGTCATACTGCTGCATGTTAACAAGGTGATTGCGGATTAGCAGCTCCACGGCTTCCACATTGTACTTGTACTCGTCTCTGCACTCGATGAGGCACCTGAAGAATTGGACTTCTTTTAAAAAGTGTACTTCAACAACATAGTTTAAGTGAAGCAACTCAAATCTAGTACTTCAGAAACTGTGACATTCACTGCGATTCATTATCCAGCTTCAAAAGAATCCTCTTCTAGAGCATTCTCAGTTCAGAACACTCATATTGAAGCATCTGCTGCCCTGCACAACTGGTCATAAGAGCCCTTCAAGAGCTTCAGTTTATTCAGCATAAGAAGCCTCTCTTCCAAGGATGAAGTGGCAGATCTGACTAGCTGAAGCTTCTGCTACAGGCACATGCCATGTCACATTGATTATGACAGCATACAGAGATATTCTCTGCAAAATGAGGGGGAAATAAAAGCCCATGCTCTAATGCTTAATTCCATTAAAGATTCCTATCATGTTCTGGCATGAATCAGCAATCTAGTTAATTTTGACAAAAAAAGCTAGTTCTTTTTTCTCTGTCCAAATCACAGCAATGGAAAGTATTAACAAGTGGGGAATTCAGAGTAACACAAGAACTCCCAAAAGATGATCAAAGCTACATCAATGTTCTTGTTGTCTTGTAACTGACCTAGTGATCTGTTTGTTACACCACGGAGATCCATAGGCACGGCCATCCTGCAGAGCCTTCAGCACCAGCAGGTGACACTCACGATAGCGGAGCAGGAGGTCAGCATCAGCCCCACTGGTGGCATCCAGCAAGCCCTCTACAGCCTAGAATAGATGCAACCTGTTAGCAGAGGAAAAAACAGGTCCTCTTCCAAATCTTCTGCACACTACATCAGCGAGTAATATCACCAGGAGACTCAAAAGACACACACAAAAAAATCAATTTAGTAATCGTGCTGACCTTTTGATAAGACTGAGCCATCTACACATGCACTGCACACAGGTATGCTATCACAAACAAACCTGCAAGTCTCTCTGTGCCCCACTAGCTCTGCATGTGCATCAAATACCATGACAGATCGTGTTAGTTTGTGCTGCAGCTTCCCTAAGTTAATGCCTCCTTAAGCAATTCTGCATATGGCTCATGGAAAACTACCTGAGAAAATATTCACAGAACCTGCCAAAGTAAGCGAGCCGCTTCCTTACAGAAAGAACTGCAGCACTCAGAAATGTATCAGTGTTAGCCCACAGCAAATGGAGGATGAGTTTTACAGGAGCAACACAATTTATTTGGTCAAGTCCTAGTCAGGACTGGATCCTTTAATAGGTACAAGCACTAACAGACAAGAACGAAGAGTCTCCCTCCAGCTTTCAGTTACTTCTGTTTTTGCACTATTCTTGGATCCTCATGCAGACAGCTCAGGATCCTTATACTATTCTCAAGTGGATTTTTCTCCACGTCTGTCACCAGTTCTGCACTACTACACAGGCACAGATGCCAGTTCAGCTCACAGAACTCATTGCAACACTTCCCACTGGTACAGCCTACAAATTCTGGCAGGGATGGAGTTAATTTGCTTCACAGCAGCCCATATGGTGCTGTGCTCTGGATTTGTGCTGAAACAGTGTTGACAACACACCACAGTTTTGCCAGTTGCTGAGCAGGATCAAAGCTTTTTCTTTCCCACTCTGCCTCCCCCACCAGTGGGTAGGCTGGCAATGGACAAGAGGCTGGGAAGCAACACAGCCAGGACAGCTGATCCAAATTGAATAAAAGGATGTTCTATACCATACGACATCATGGTTCAGCAATAAAAGCTCACAGAAAGGAGGATGAAAAAGAGCATTCATGGTTCTGATGTTTGCCTTTCCAGGCAAATGTCACATGTGCTGAAGCCCTGCTTTGCAAGGAATAACTGGACACCTGCCTACTGATGGGAAATACAGATTTTTGTTCCATTTGTGCACAAAGCCTTTACTTTCCCTATTAAACTGTCATAATCTGACCAAGTGTCATCTAGTCTTCCCTGCATTTTCTCCCTGTCCTGCAGACAGAGGAAGCAGTAGGCTGGATGCTTGGGAGCTGGCCAGGGTCAACCCACCATGCATAGTCATTTATCAGTTACTGCAAAATAAAACCCCAAAGTGTACCACTAGAAATCTAGTACTATGCTCAATATTATCTATCTACAAAGGCAGTTCAAACACCTTTTTAGCCTCCAAATCATCCTGAACTCAGATTACTCTAGACTGCAACAGCTCTCTACTTGCCACATCTGAACAAAACTGTAAGTCCCAGGATTCCATACACCTGCTTCTTCCACATTAGTCTCGACACCATACGTACAATACCCTAAGTGAACACAATGGCTCCCTCCCAACTCTATTTATTGGATTTCCAAAGACAACAGTTCAGTACTGTTCACCAAGCAAGTTCCACAGGATGCATGAAGAAACAAGTTTACCAGCAATATAAGCTATGAGCCAGGTGAGTAATAAGCTCTAAGCGAGTTGTTACAGAGACGAGTTGTCAACACTCACCTTCTGCAGTAGTCCAAGTGCAGCAATAGCATCCCGGGAGTTCCGAGCCACCACCACTGCCTCCAAGAGGCTACGCAAAGCTTGAACTTGAGGATTCATGGCCAGGGTGTGTGGAATGGACTGCAGATGCTGCTCCAGTTCTGTCATACATTTGTCATAAATTTGTGCTACATCATCTGTAGCCCAAGCTTGCTGCTTAAGAGAAAGTGAGAATCAGTGATTTTTGCAAAGATTGCACTTGTGACACTCAAATACTGACTGGCTCTTCTTCAGAAATTATAGCATCCAGAATTTAGACCTCTACAGTACAGTGGTTTGTTATGCTGACATTTTAAGTACACACATATGAGCAAATTAAGCTGTGAAAATAATCAGCACACAATTCTATCAGTCAGACTCACAGAATGGTTTGGGCTGGAAGGACCTTCAAGACTATATTGTTTCAACTGCCCTGCCATGGGCAGGGACATCTTTCACTAGAGCAGGTTGCTCAAAGCCCCATCCAGCCTGGCTTTGAACACTTCTGGGATGGGCCATCTACAGCTTCTCCGGATAACCTGTTCCAGTGCCTCACCACCCTCACAGAGAAGAAGCTCCTCCTAACTCCTAATCTAAACCTGCCCTCTTTCAGTTTGAAGCCATTCCCCTTTGTTCTGTCAGTAAGGCCTTATGTATGCATACAAACTTGTTAATTATCTTAAAATTCAGACTGGCCGTCCATGACCTCCCTGCAAAAGTAACTGAGATGTGAATAAAATGTTTCACTGCTACTAAAACTACACATAGTAACCCTAAGATGCAGAATTTGTCCCAACTTGGGTTACAAACCCCTAAGACTGGACGAGAAGTTTTATGTTGCCATTACTTTGTCATTAGAACTAAAGCATTTTTCCAATCACTATCCCCTAGCAATACAAACACTTCACTCTTATGAATCATTCTAATAAAAACACAAGTTCTGCAACAGTCTCCAAAAGGGCTATAGTACTCTCAAGCTGATTAATTCAGAAACCTCTACCTTCATAGGCTGAGCCAAGAATCCTGTAGGCTGAGTTAAGTCATTGGTGGGTAAGAAGCCAGGGACATTGCGTGCAAACTCTTCATAAACAGCCAGCTGTTTCGGGTCCACACCACCAACCTTTGCAGAGGAAAGAATGGGCATTTAACTCATTGATAAGCACTGAAGCAGTAAAAAAGGAGGGCAGCTAGTGTAACAGGTAGCTACTCTTAAACAGAGTGGCCTAGACATCGAGTAGGATTCAGCTGCTCTACACTGAGGTCCTATCTCTCCTGCCACACCTCCTAATAGAGGGATTTTGCTCTAAAAATGAAACTCACATTCCCAGAAACAGAAACAACTGAACACTGAGAAAAGCTCTGCTGAAACCACATGGTATGTCCTTTAAAGGAAGAAAATATAAAGGAGACAAAAGAAAAGAAAATATAAAGACAACAAAACAGATGAGCCATGTTTCAGTGAGAGGAACTGCCCACAAAACGAGACTCAAGGAATTGAGAAAATTATATAAACACTCATTTTGGAATAATGTATTTATGTGTTTCCATACTAATCAAGGTAACAGCAGCTGCACGGTTAGGCAAGACTAACAATATATTCAGCTGATGCTGTGCCATCCACTTTTCCTTATCAGGAGGGAGAGAAGAGCAGCATCAGAACAGAACTCACCTTTAACCTGATCTGTTCTGGCATCCGCTCAGCCTGGTACGTTAACACAACAGGATCGCAGTAGCGACGCCCCTCTTGCCTGGCATGCTTTCTGAGCTCAAATTCCTGGGAAAAATATAAACACCACACTGCATCTTAAACACCTATCTGGATGTGTATGAGCACATAGAATACTTCTAAAAGACAGGAGTCCCATACTTACAGTTGCGAGCCTCTTGTCCATCTCAGGGCCTGCCTTTTCCACAGCTGTCTTCTGGATAAAGCAGCAGGCAAGCTCACAGTTATCCTGTGCTAACTGGGCAGCTGCCTGCTCCATCATGTCCCTCTGCTGTGGGGAGGCTGCCTATTGAAAATTACAATAATCAGTGAAGGATGTAAATTTTCCCTGTATATTACTAGCCTTAAAATCTGCACCACTGCCTATACAGAATACCAGCAATAAAAATGAATGCTCTTAGGATCACACTTCCTTCCCATAGAATATACAATATTAAATTTAATTTTGCATAGCTTTGAATAAAACATGTAGGCAAGACGACAGCAAAGACTTTCAACAAGGAACAAAACAGCAGGAGTTCTCCATCTTCTCCACCTACCCATCTCCAGGGCACAGAAATAAAGGCCAGCTTTAGACAGACACACCCAGAGTGATGCTAATGCAGGGAAGCCTTTGCATCACAGCAGAAGTTTTCCTGCTTCCTAGGTTTAATTGGAAGACAAAGGCACAGCACTACCAGTGCAAAATGGCAGTCCTAAGCCTTTTTCAGTGGATTCCCTTTCTGATAGGGAATCAGATTTTCTTCCTTCCTTCTCAGAGTGTGCTTTATGAGAATCCTGAACCGATGCACTTATTTTCCAGGGTGAAAAGCAGCAATTCCTACTAGGAACTGAATACCTCTATAAAGGCAGCCTGTCCATCTACTTGGACTTACTTAAGAGCTACCCCTCTTTCATTAATTTCTGAGACTTACACTACTTCTGTAAAACCACTTCATAACAGTAAGCCAGGTAAGAATTTTGAGATGTCTCATACAGAACCTTTTCTGCAACAAAATGTTTTCTACAATTGTCCCTTAAAAAACTTCCTTGGATTAAAAGTGGATTTTGTACCAAAGTCATATGCCTTTGAGCACTAAAAAACCAGACTAATTTCTAATTGCTAAGTACAGTTGTGTTTTGATCTTTCCAAGATCTTTATGCTCTTGTGCCTGTTGCTGACACTGACGTCAAGAATTCTGGGTGGTACCTGCTGTTGTGGTCAGCAGTTCACAAGCTGTTCCATCCAGTTCAGCTCAAACTTTCTTCATTAAGAGACTTGATAATAGCCTCCAGAAAACCCAATGAATTTACAAGCTGTGCAGAACAGTCTAAACCACCTGTCTGTTAACAGCACAAGTAAATAAAATCTGCCTGAAGCATGCATGCTGAAACAATCCAAGATATCACCAAAATCAATTGAGTCCTCCCCACTTTAGCTCTTCTGCCTCACACTCTGCAGAAAGTTCATGCCTCCAAGTCTTCCATGATGTGATTAAACTGGAGAGAACATTGGGGCAAAATAAAAAGACAGGAAGTTTGTGTGCCATTTAGTAAGATCTACCATCCCAGTTTAAGAATGTTTGACATGACCTGTCTCAACACACTTTTTTCACTGCAATTCCACAAGAGTCATGAAACTTTTACCCAGCAAATTCATCTCCATGCTAGTTAAGCCGTGCAATTAATTAACAAGGCCACATTATGGAGAACTGATTTGCTAATATTGGATGCCTACAGTCCTGTAAGTTGGATATAAATTTCTGATGATGAGGCTCTTACCCTCAGTGCAGTAGCAAAGCTATTTTTCAAGTTGGTAGCTATGCTCATCAGCAAAGGTTCCCTGCAGGTAATCATGGCCATCCCTGCAGTCAGGTTCCGCATCATGTGGTGAGCGGCCACACGCATCCGTGACTCCTCGGAATCCAGGGCAAAGTCCTTCCTGACTATCTGCTCACAGGTTGTCATGGCAATCTTGATGGATCTGTCGACCACCGGATGGACAAGGTCTTGCACTGCGCGCTCGATCGCCTGCCGCACGCACTGCTTCAGTTGCGGGTGGGCTTGGAACAGCGGAATCTGCAGGGGGTTCGGGAAGGTGAGAGAATAAAGTACACTGGAATACAAGTGCACTGTCATAGCTTGTTCAGTACTCCCATGTTCCCCATGCAGCTATTACAGTATTTAATAAATCTGAAACTGGGACAAATTATTATTTTTCTAACCAAGTTGCAGCTGAGTAACAATGCAAAGATTGACTTAAGAGCTGAGCTGCTGACTGGACAAAAGCAGCACAGAGGCTCCTTTTATAATTAAGTCCTGATAGCTCCCACCAGCTGAGATCTGCATCAACACTGGCTGTAAGAATTCTTTTGGCAAACTACATCATCTCTAAAACTTACCGTTGGATTTAAAGTAATATGTGGAGCCAACCCTCCTAAAGAATAGACGTTGATGTCATGATAACTGTACTGGGGCTGTGGAGGAACCGTGGCTGTACAAGTGGTGCTGGTAGCTGGAGTTGTAGAAGCAGCTGGAGAACACAAGGAGGTTTGTATTGAGCCACTAGTGAAAACCAACTGCTTAGAAAACAAGTATATAATTCTTATTTAAACCAGAAATGACCTAGAAACAAAAGCTTTGCAGTTTGATCATGAAACCTCCTAAATTTGCCTAATGATTAGTTCCAAAGTAGGCTTCAGTACATTTTAAGAGAGCTGTTTGTTCTGATAGTTTTAGCACCTGGTGTATTGCTAATAGGAGGGAGTCTAAGGAGTAGCTACATACACATAATACAGAATTAGTCTTCATGATGGCTTCCATTCCCTTCCCGTCTTCAGACTCTGTACACCTGTTTCTTACAAAACTATCCAAGTGCTCCCAAGCACTCAGAAATGTTACAATAGCATATGTAGCTTTGTATTTTATTTTGTGATAGCAAAACCTGTCTTACTTGAATTTGAACAGTGCAGTTCTAGATTCCGTGAGAGGTACTTACTAGTTGTTGTGATGGGTGGTAGCTCTTCTGGCTGCTTCACATCCTTCTTTGGAGCAGACAGCTGTTCATCCAGATTTTTCAGACGATCCTTATCTTTCAGGAGACTTCCAGGTTTCAGCTCATTGATGTCTAGTGCAAGATTCTTGCAAAGCACCTCAATTTCAAACTTCAGATTCAACTGCAAAATAACGCTAGTTTAGCTCATGTCACAAGGAAAATACCCAAAACATCTACTGACATCACTTGACTCTCAAGCTCCCCATTCTAATCCCATCCCTTTCAGAGACTAATAGTGACTGAGGATTAGACAACTATCTTAATGCTGACCTCATGGAGAAGAGTTTCATCCAAGTTCTACCAAATTGAGCAATGTCCAAGCAATCTCCCCATGCTAAAGCAGTGAAAAGGAGTGCTTAGTCCTTCACAACATCCTTCTTGACTAGTATGTCAATGAAACCTTACACTCAGTAGGTACAGAAAAAAACCCAGAAATTTACTTTTAGATCATGTTCTTGATGTAGCTCAGCTAAAACATTCATAATGGCCATTGTCCATGGGTTTGGAGGCCTGAAGACCTACAAGAGAAAGAAGAGAGCAATATTACACACCCTAGAACCGCTTGGCATCCTTCCATTCCTCAACAGAGTTCTGTTCAGGGATATCAGAGTACATTTCAGCTAACACCACCTATTTATACTGCAAAAATGCATGGCCATGTACCTTCCCTCCAAACAAAACTCCTTCACTTAAAGCTTTTACATCCCTTTTCTTTCTCTCCATGGAATTCAATCAGTTTTCATTTTGTGACAAAAGCTAATTACTTCCTGCAATATTTTGCCACTTGAGCAATAACTCTGTCTGTACAAAGACACTTACCACACTCCTGACACTGGATTCTAAGACTTTGGCAACAAATGGCACTACATAAAGCAATTCCTGCTGTCCCTTAACGTATGCTTCCAGTAGTAGTGACTTCACATCCAAATCCTGAAAAATGATTGAAGTGGGAATGAGGGTTGAGAAAACAGCAAACACACTGCACAACTCCACTAACACACAGTTTTCAGATGCAGGCAAGGCTGAGTCAAGACAGCTCTTGAATTTTACAGACTGCTAAGCAGTAGTTACTTTTTGAACAAAGATTTATACATCTACATTTTTACATGGATTAACAAGCTTTTGCCAAAATAAATTTAGCTACTAACTTTTCTGATATAAAAAAAAATATTTAGAAGTTTTAAATAATCAACTCTGGAGTCATATTTTGTACTTGGCACAGAAAAGAGGCACCAGAAAGATGGTAAGACTTCCAAAATTGCCTATGCTACTGCGTAACAGCATACCAATTCATGGCAAAGCAATCTGTAAAGACAGAAGCTCACCGTGTGCAAGATGGGTTTATTTTTAGCCATCGTAATCATTCCCAGCCAGTGACCAAGGTTCTTTAACAAGGAACGGTCTGAGAAGTTAGCTGCAGCTTTATCTGATGTCAATAGCACCTAAAAATGAATTTAAAAAAGCATTTTGAGCAACAAGCAGAAGATAATCAGACTCCAAACCAAATCCAACAGCTGATCTGAATGGAAACAAAGTTTTAGAAAGTTAAATTCGGAGCTTCACATTACAAAGATACATGAACATCTTTCACTTCAAGGCAGTAACCTGTAAATCTGCACTGCAAAATTCCTTTCTTTAAAAGGATCAAAAAAAGAGGATTACACTTTCCCTTACCTTCCCATTTACTCTGTCAAGACTGTTACAACTACTCCCATAGCCAAGTGTAACTTGTGCTTCCTCTTAATGTCTCATCACAGACCTGAAGGCTACAGTTTAACCTTCCAGGGAAACCATTTCATTGTCATGTCAAAACAATCATGTCACCATGTCATAAATCACAAAACAAATATTCTGCTGTTAGTTTTGTTCCTTAACTCAGAGCAGCATCAGCTGAACAGAGCAAGGTCAGCTGTATTCTCAAGAGTCAGGAGATGCTTTTGCACTACAGCGTAACCCATGGTGGTCAGGAAATTCCACCAACAGGTTTAAAAATAGTGCTTTCTTCACAAACTTGTTTCATCTGGTCATCACTTCCGGGCTACTGCTTCCTCCTCCTCCCCTTCACATTATCTTATCCCTCTAATAAATATTGGCTTTTACATCCCCATTTTCTAAACACACCCTTTCCCCTCTATTCCTCTTGGACCAAAGGAGTAGAGTGTGGTTTTCTATCTTTGTACTTTCCTCCACACAAAACAACTAGACCATAAGCAATCTTCCCTTGGGTTATAATTTGCAAACCTCACACAAATTTGAAGTCTACCTACGTAAATGAATTCAAATGCAGATTTGCCCTCCTGTTACACAATTTAAGTTTTTCATACATTCCTAACTGAAAAGAATCCTGGTATTCATAAAGATAACCTGTAAGTCGAATGGTAAGCTAGAAAGTAGATTTGTGAATAATATTCTATATTTGAGGATCAGCAACATACGAGCAAATAGCGTGAGGAGAACAGCACACTCCTGTGCTGCCTTTAGAAAACTTGCACTACTAACCTTGATATTTCTGTAGGTTTCATTCAAAACCATTTTATTAAACTCTGGATTCTTAAGTGTGTCAAGGAAGTTTGAATATAAGCTGTGAAAGTTAGGCTCAATACTGACTCTCTTCATCACAAGATACTGTGATACCCAAGGCATAAACTCTTCTTTCACTGTTTCCTTCAATTCTTCCACCTGTGGTCAAACCAAAGACAAAGCACACGACAGAACAGACGAGAAGATAATCAAAACCTTCTGGTATCAGCTCTGATCAGCACACAGTTTATGGTCAGTCAATTACCATCTATCCACAAGACAACAGTACAGGTGGCAGCAGGACTGTGCACCTCAACCAGTTCAGAAAAATTCTCCTAATTTCTGCTTGAAAAACCAGAGCTTAACCTTGCAACATGTAATGGTATCCAGTCCATTTAGGACGTGAATGTTTATTCAAGATTAAGAACAGGTATCTTTTACCTATCTCTCCTCTCCCTGGAAAATTTTATCTCCAAAGATGTTCAAGCAGAGAGTGACGGAAACTATTTCTTTACAGTGTACTCTATCCTGAATTTTTTCAAGTTAGAGTTATGTAGAAGTATTATCAGCCCACACTTAAAAATGAATATAGAAAAAAAAAGACTTAAGAGTGTAAAAATTATTTTTACTAGCATTCTTTCATACTTGCCTTCTGTGTCATATTTGACTGAGATAGATTATTGAAGATGAAAGCAATTTTTTCCTGGACATTCTCTGGAGGTTCCACAATCCTCTCTGTTTGATCTGTTGCTACTAACAGTGTATCAATGTTGGTAGTATTAATGGAAGGCTAGAGGGAGAACAAGAAGTTAACCATAAACAATACGCAGAGGTGACATCAAAAGAAACTTTTGCTCTGTTCTGTCAAGCAAAAATAGAATTGAGCTTTATCAGGGATATCTACTGTCTCAGACTCATTTTCAGCAGCACTCTGAAGGAGACAAGTGATTTTCTTATTCTAAAAATGATGCTCAATACTCAGCAGAAGAATGCTGCTGCACAAAAAGCCTCCACATGCACGTATTATAGGTGCCACTGCAATAGTGCCCTTCAGACCTTTAAGCCTGTGTACAATTACAGCTTGAAGAAAAATCACAACACAACAGTGAGCAGCACTTAACACAGCAGGGAGTCTCCAGGAGCACTTCAGTGCTGATTTGGGAAGGAGAAATCCCAGAGGTTCACTCTGAGACAGTATGCCAGCTGAAGTCAACAGAATGTGACCCTGGTCCCTATAGATACAAGTCTGGACCCCAGGGCTTCAGCACCTGGTACATTGCAATTAAGGGAAAAGGTGATGCAGTTTTAAATATCAATCCTGACTAGAGTTTAAAATGGGAAAACAAACACCTCAAAGTAACAAGTTTCTGCATGATGTAATCAAGTGTGAAAGACATTAATAGCTGCACTAAGAACTGTCCCCCCAAGCGTATTCACAACACTTTCAGCTGCGTTTTGCCTCCTTTACAGAGAACTTCAAAGACAGTCCCGCAGAAAGACAGGCTTGACTTTCTCATGCATCAGCCATCATACAGAACAGCACTGCCCATCCTCGGTGTACACGTGGGACCAAGTGTGCCCCAAAACTTTCTGTGCAATAGGCAATTCTATCTATCTACCAACTCTGTAATAACTCTAACAAGCAGTTCAGAGTTGTTTACACAAGTGACCAAAGTTGTGAAAAACCTAATGCAGTTAGAACCATGAGGTCAGATGTGTGAAGTAAGTGTTCTTAAGTCCCAAGCAGAATAGCAGCTGCCAACTATTTTAAAAGTCCTGTTGCAAATCATTAACAGAAATGATGGTTCTATAATTGTCTTGATAATTACAGCCTCAAGAACAGATTCCAACATGAACCCAAAGTAATTCGGTAGTTTAATGATCAAAAATGCCTTCTCTCTACAAAAATGTTGGTCCTATTTTAAAAAGGTTATATGCTTTAAATCTAAAATATGGATCACAGTTTGAAAATCTGTATTATAAAAATTAAAACAGAATCTGTCTGAATGTATTCAGTCCAGAGCAGCAACTGAACACCTGTGCCTCTCTGGGAAGGGCACAATGACAATGCTCACCGGCACATCTTTCTTGAAGCTGACTCCAGTTGGTCGGGTGATTGTAATGGTTTTTGCAACGGTGGTGGTGGTTGAGGTGGTCACTATAGTGCTGACTTGGCCAGCAAGAGGAGCTTTTGCTGGAACCTGGGCCTGGGCCTGAGCCTGGGCAAGTGCAATACTTCCAGGGGTGGTGATTGAACCCTGCATCTTCACAGGAGGATCTCTGGATTGCTGTCCATACTCTATATACTAAAATAGTGTGAACAAACACATACAAAATTTCACATGCAGCAACAGAACTATATGCTGATTTTTAGCATGAGCACTATAAAAGTTTGACAACAGTCATTAAAATATTTGACATTCCTGTCATAAAGGAATCTGTAAATACAACTGTATACCCTGATAAAGCACATCTTGTCACTACTGACTTTCTTACTGGAGAGGAGCCTCAAGCTCTGCCTCTGGCCTCAACAAGTTGATGCCAAGCATCACAAGACCTAACATGCTTAAAATTTTACAGAATACTACCTAAAAAAAAAAAATCCCTTCCTATCTCTCCAGACCTAGAACAGCAGAACAAAAGAGGAAAAAGAGCCTAAGAGCAATGTGTGAATGTCAAGAAGCAGGTTACAAAGCAGGTAGGAAGTCTTCTGCAAGGACTGCGACACCTACATAGAATAGCCTGAAGCTCACTATTAATAAGCAAAACCACAGTTCTGAAATAGCCAACTTTAAGATACTACATCTTCTGAAATAGTTCCATAGTAGAAAATGAGTTTCTTCCCCACTACTATATATTTCCCCAGCAACTGAAATCATCAGACTGTCATTTAAGGGGTACAGTCTGAAAGCTGTTAGTGAAACCAAGACTGCCACTGGACTTTGCAGCTTTGGGTATGAGCCCCTACCTTAACGGTAGAGCTGAACATTTTTGCTTATTTAGCTCATGCTCTTAAGCTCTGCCACTGGGATTAGTTTTTCTGTATTTCTACCAATAAAAGCACATTCAAGGCACCATATGATGAACACTGCTTTGGACAAGAAGGTATTCCCATGGCTCTCATCAGACCTTCAGGAAAGAAATCTTTCCTGAATTATTTTATCAGGTCTATGTATGAAACTGCATAAACTCAGCTGAATGAGCTTTATTTTACAGTAAAACTCCAAATCTTTAAGGGACTGGAATATGAATCCACCAAGGCACTTTAAAATCTTCATGCATGGACATGTGCATTGGTTGACCAAGTTATATTGAGGTAGCTGTTTCAACATAAGCAACCTCTATTTATAGAAACAGGAAAAGCACCAGATAGGCACCTTCACCTGCCTACCCTATTCTAGAGCAAAACCTTTAAGAAAAGGCATTTGATTCTGTGGATGTATGTGGTCTAAAATCATGATAGATGAGACTGCTTTTCCAAAGGAAAACAGAAATTTGCTCTAAAGCATTGAACATCATAGAAAGTTAGTGTTGCTTATAGACACACTCACCTCCTGTAAATGATGTGGGAACTGTATAAAGTGACTAATAGAAGCCAAGTGCTGACAATACTGGGGGTAGTCCTTCAATCTGTCAGACAAAACATGCATTAGTCAGAAGCATAAGCGCACATCAGAAAAAGTATTACAGAGAAACAAGTATCAGGTATGTCATTCACATACTGTACCACAGAATTACTTCTGGACTCCTTACAGAAGCTGTGCTATAAACAAAGCATTTCCTACAAAATAGTTTTTGTTGCAAAATCTATTTAAAATGAATGAATTTAACATTAAAGTGCTCATCTTTTCATACATCTCTATACTTCTGACCTAGTACACACCTGCATTTATATTCAGTGTTTGCAACAAGATTACTGGATAAGTAATTTGTAGTCTGGCTCAAAGCATTTTAAACAGCAAACTAGAGCACACCTCACATCCAGAATCTCCTCTGCCACTCATTAAAAGTTTTGAGAAAGAACTTTTTTTCATATTATTTAACCATACTTGAGATTTCTGTGTACAGGTAAAGTTCTAGAGCTTAGTTCCTAGTCAGTCCTTCAGTAAGGAAGGGTGCAAATGGCACTCCACTGGAAGGCACCTGTGAAGAGCAATTACATTCACCCCCTTTCTAACAACCTGTTAGTTACTTTATCTAACTCAACACTTCACTGATTTTTATAGAGTCTAAGAAGTTTCAGCATCTCAGTTTGTCCCACATTTATACAGGTACCACTCTGAACATTTTAATTTAGAAATGCTACCCTTTAACTAGCACATTCACACACTTTGTTTCAAGTCAGTGTATCTCTGAAGAAATCCCAAAGCTGAGATGTGCAATCCTGTACTGCACCATTAGAGCAAGTTCAAGGTTCACAAGACAATACAGGCACTATTAGAAGTGTACCAAAACCCACACTCACCTATTTTTAAATCTATCTAGTGCAGCAATACCAAAATAGTACATTTTGGATGCAAAAGGCTTTCGTAAGGCTTCAAGAACATAGCGCAGGGCCAGGCCCAATGCCATGTAAGTAACCAGTCCTTTCTCTATGATGCCCCCGAAGAGACAGGCTGTTATGTGCAGCTCTTTATCTGGGTACTGGGGAAAGAAACGATATTCCTCAAACAAGTTCCTCAGCATACAGTTAAACACTTCTCGTTCCCGTTTAATGTTGGAGTCCTTAAATCTCTGCAGCATTTCCAAGACCTGCAAAGAAATTGGAAATTGTTGCCAACAGATTTGCTTTATTTCAGCCCTTTCCCATCTTAATGTTTCATGAGTGTTTGCAACTACTAAGGTACATTGTGCTACCACAAGTTGAACTGCAAATTAATGGCTTCATTTTAGCCAGCAGACACTACATCACTACAATCAGCTTCCTCTTCAGACTTTAGTTCTCTTTTAAGTGACTGTCTTCACAAAAAACGTTTTTTGTGACCGCCTACTCCATTACTTTCAAATCAGAAAAATGAACATTAATATTGTGTCTTCCACAATTCATAACCATGCAAATTTATTAAAGTAAATTTGAAGTACTTCAAAGAGTAAGTACATCAGACCAATAATTACTCTCATAGAGACTAACAAAAATAAATATCAAAAGCTCAGAAGGTAGAACTTGGGACGCTACTGGATCTTGTAGTCATTTTTACATAGTTAAAACCAAATACATTTAAGATAATTTATACAGACTATTTAAAGGCACTCTTTAGCACTCATTTTCACCACAAAAGCTTCCACATCACACTGAATCCTTCCCACTGAGCAGCATTTTAGGAGTGTTAATTAGACATCTGAAGTCTTCAGTCCAGAGAAGTCAAAGCTGAATGTAATGACAAACTGCAAGTTTACTGTGAAAACAACTTCAACTACGCAAAAAAACAATGCTGCAAGCTGTCTACCACAAGCCCTTTATTATTTCCCACTAAAACCAATACATGAAGAAATAATTATGATCAACTTTATTGCAAGTCTCTGGACAGGTGCTGTAACTGCTACAGAAGGGAACTCACCTCATCCACAGACATGGTTGGGTGTGGTGGATGGTTGTAAATACGCTGGAAGTAGCTATTTGCCTCATCATCTATTTCTTTGCTAAAGTGCTGGTTAGCCTCTGGCCACACCTGAGATAAGTCAGCTGTTAAAAAAGAGAACAGGTATCATGCTCGGGACAACGTCAGACAGTCAGGATTTCATATAGTCCTTTTCAACTCTTCAACCAATCTATACAGAACTGCTAGTTCGTCTGAAGAGCAGGATATTTAACCTTCCCAGTAGACTGGAACTGCTATTTAAAAATCTGTTTTCAATATGCTGTATTTATTTAAAAAACCTGCATCCTAAGATAGCATTAACCTCACGCTGCTGTACTCCTAGAACCCACTGCATCCCAAGCTAACCTCAACTGACAACTAAATAACTGAATGCAGAATAGACTGGAATAAAGCATGCTACACAACATCACAACACTAACATGCACACAAACTCGCACACAAACTTTCAGGCCAGCCAGTGAGCTTCCAACAAGTTTATACTGAATGTTCAAGACCCAAAATATAATCCAGTGGTGATTACAGCAACCTCCACTGTACATCTGTAGAGACAGGTAACTTGGCCATTAATTGCATATGGCTTCTTTGACAGCTCCTCTGTAACACCAATGCAGAAGGTTTAGCAAATGGCTGTGCTTCCTGACCATTTGACTGCTTCAACATCTCACTGTGAGCATGCTGCAGAGGCATAAATGAGTTAGGGATAATGGCTTAGTGTTAAGACCCAAATTATTCCTTTCCAAAACTGCCTTCCTACCAACTCTTGTTCATCTTATTTGTATCCAATGTTGCAGTCTATTTCACTGCTCCACCTATCAAGCTCTCTGTTGCAATAGGACGTTACCCAGGTTTAACCTTGTTACAAATGAAACAAAAAACACCCTGGTACCAGGCGCATACAATTATCTGTCAAGAACAGGACAACACTTTTGTTCGGAACACCGCACAGCACAAAAAGGCCAGAAACACACTATTCATGCAAAGCCATAACACATTACATTTTTATGCTAACAGGTTTTTTTTAACCCCCGCCCCCAGCCACTTGACAAGCTCTTAGGATACAAGTTTATAAGCACCTTTTTCAGACTAATATAATAATACAAGAACCACACTTCTAACATTTATCACCTACAGATCCAAGCTTCCCCTGAAGGAAACACAGATTAACTGCAGACCACAGTCACACTTCACAGCCACAGACAACACTACCACTTACAAGGTTTCATCTTACTCTGCTGGAATGTAGGCTGGTTCAGTCCAGATGTGCTCAGCTTCCTTTGCACGAATGGGTCATTGTTCACCGCAGGAAGGCCCAGGGCTCCAGTTCCTATGCCAGTCAGGCTACCCGTAGTAAGACCACCTACTGAAAAGCAAACCTGTAGTAAGACCACTTACTGAAAGCAAGCAATTGGTCATCTCAGTTGCACCCTCACACTTACCACTCCTCCTAGCACTTGTCATTTCCAAGAACTCAGAGTTTTATAGCCTCATTGCTATCTAATATCAAGCAGTTTTAACATAAGCAGTTCTTCATCTCTGTCACAACCTAAAATAATGCTGCTATATTTGTCAAAACACTCATCCTCTTGACTCAAACTTTTTACCTATTGCAGCAGCAACACTCTGAAGTGCTGTTTCAGCAATGACCCAGGAGTGAGGACTGTAACTCCCTCCCATTTGACACAGATGTTTGTCCAGTGTGACATCCCACCTTTAAAGGGAAGGAAGCACCCAACCCATCCTTAAGGGCTGGGATGTCACATTCAGTACTTCCAACCACAGCAATAACAGTGCCTTAGCTCTGCCATGTCAAAAACAAACCACTCCACCTGAATAGCAGTACCTGGAAGCTGTGAGGAGAGTCCTCCAATGCCACTGAAACCGGTTGTCTGGTTTTGGGTGGAAAGAGGTGGGAATGCTTTTGCTGGTGACTGAGGAGTACTGAACGCAGAGCCCAAGTTTGGAGGGAAGCCTTGCATGCTCTGGGTGTGAGGAGCAGCCGAGCCACCTAAACTAAGAGAGGCCATTCCTGCAAGCGAGTCGATCTGAATGAAGAAAGGAAGATTATACAGACATCAATAAACCATAATCCAGCTGATTTTTGGCATGTTTTGTACAACGACGGCTACGTATCAAAACATTCCTGAGAAAAGCTCTTCTGCATGGTTACTGTAAATTTTGAAGTCATCCAGATCACCCCAAAAGATTAGTCTGTCTACAGAATGCACTTTTATTTTTCTTCTACAATCCCATGAAATCCTCTCACAGGTTTTATATAAAGTCTGATTGTTCCATACTCTGTAGTTAAGTGTAACACAACAGTAAATGCTTACAATAAGCAGCATTTAACTTCTACTTGCAGATTCTTGTACTAGAGTAGTTTATGTTCTGCAGTTTGCAACCTCAGACCTCACCTCAAGACTTAAAAAGCTATTTCATTTCAAACTTAAAGAGTATTTTTCACTGTCTGAAGGACTCTATTATGCCCACTTTTCACAGCTAAATACCTGAACAAAGTCCTCAAAAAAAAGCATTAAGACCTGGTTCATGAATAGGAGGAAAGGCACAATACAATCTGCCAAAGCAGTAAGTTAAGGAACTGAATAGGAACAGCAGAAAATGGCATTATCTACTCAGAAGACAGCATGACTACAAAAAATTGCTGCTGTTTGTTCATGAGTTATTTGTAGCAGGTTCCAAGATATTTGGTACAAATGATGAGCAACTTCAATAAAGCAACAATTCACAAGGAAACCACTCTCTGCATTTAGCTTACATAATCTACTGACAATTCAGTCATTCTTAAATACTGAATTGCCACTATTTCATGTGAAATGCTTTTCACCACTTAAAAATCTGCCATTGAATGTAACTGCTAGAAGCAAAATCTGTCTGTAATGTGTTGCTCCCAGAGGAGGAAGGGATGATGAGTGGCAGGGATTAACTGAAATGTACCTTGTTTTTAAAAGAGCAGTTCAGTTGAGAGCTGAAGAGCCCCAGTTATAACAAGTCCTTATGCTCTAGCACTGTGGCTTGGCCCGTGAAGCTACAAACAAGACACATCAGGTTCAAAGGCAGTGCTTAATTCTCAGAAGTCCTAGTAAATTTTAGCACTTTAAAAGAAAGCCTCAGTTATTGGAAATAAACCAAATATCTGTCCCTCTTCAGTGCTCCCATCCTATAATACTTCACAGTTACTTCTTACAGACATCAGTGAAGTGAAAGACAGTTCTCAACTACATCCCTCAGACATTATTCTCTAGTTACAAGCAAGCTATCAAGACATGCAAGCAAAAAACTATGTGAACCAGATGATGTTTGACTTAGTCCTGCAGAAAGAGTTCAACTACTACAGCAGAATTAGCACTAAATTGACACCACCTTCTGAAAATGCAGCATGTGGTTGTTCTACCTGCACAGGAGAGATGGCATCCAAGCTGCTCGCGCTGGGCGGGCGTCCTTTGGGCATGACCCCAGGTGGGGGCTGTCGAGCCTTGTTCATGACATTACTGCAGTTTGCTACCATGGTGAGGATCGTCTCTGACAGCTCCTGAGAAACACTCCTGGGACGCAGAAGCACAACAGTGAGCCACGTAACATTCATGAAAATAAGGCCCCCAACTTACTTGATTTTCCTACAGAAACTGAGGCCACATCTCACAAAACGAAGCTGCAAAGCAACCCCAGCAAAAGCTACATTTTGTTATTTGCAAAACTTGCCTTAGATCATCTCCCAAGAGAAACGGCCATATTTGAATAGAGAAGTTTAAACTTTAGTTCTACAACTATCTCCAACAGACTATTCCTTTGTTTTTGATGATTCAAATACTCCTTTACAGTTACCCAGCAAGTAAGGACTTAGAGAAGGCTGGGATATGTACCTACACGGCTCTAACAGGTTCTTAGAAGAGCCTTTGTCTGCTGTTGTCCACATTACAGCTATGTAACAGCTTAGCCTCATGAATTAAAACACAGTGATGCTGTGATCCCTTGCTCAAATGTACCCCTCAAGGCTTCTTCCTGTACCCGAAATTTCACCATTTATGGTTATTCTCATTCTGAATCTCATTACACACAAGATCTCTGTAAAAGATGAGATACACGGGCTATGTACTCATAGACAAAAAAAGGCGAGGTAAATACTACCACCTGCTTCGCTAAAACTCATCTGTCTACAGACTGAAAGACATGCTTCATACACTGGCACTAAACCCAAACAGAGGCAGGAAACTTAACTATTCAAGGAAAATATAATCAAAAAACATCAGGAAACTCAAACTTAGGCACAAAGTCATCACACAACCCAGAGCAGTCAATACCTCTTTTCAAAGTGTTACACGTCTGACTGCCAGGTACCCAAACTGGAAGGAAAGCCAGCTCTCTTGCTGACTTACCTAACCACAGACATAATAACAGAACACTAACATTTTCCTTTTGGAAAAAACAGCTATTATTTATGCTTTCTTGAACTTTAGTTCTACCTTTTTGGCAAGGACAGCTAAAGCTGCAAATACGTTCCTGTAAAGGTGCAACTATCCTAATACAGCTTTGTTGTTCTGTTAACCTTGTCTGAAGATTCCTCATTCCAACTCAATTTTCACAAGCTTTTACTGCGCAGCTCCTGGGATGAGGGGAAAAACAACAAAGGAACCGTCCTGGTGATTAAGGCAGAAGAATTGAAGATTAGCCTTCAGCTTTGGCAGGTATGCTGCCATAGGATACACAGAATTAGGTATGGGCTTCCAGCTATTCTCCAAAGCCAGTGATCCACTAAGAAGTGTGGGGAGAATCTCATCCATGAGAGATGGGAATCTGGGGAGGTATCATGGGTGACCAGGTCTCTACACAGGGCAACGGACATGTTAATAACTTTCACAGGCTGGTTCCTTTACACTCTTTTAACATCCTCTCACCAGAGCCTTTTTCAAAGATTTCAAAACAAATGGGCTTGGGGGAAATGTATGAAAATGCAATCAGAAATCTACCTTCAAAAAACCCCAGAGATTTCTTTTACAGAAAATGCAACTAGACCTGAAGACAGAGCTCTGAGCATGGCACACAGCAGGCTCAGTAACTACAGTGTGTATTTGCCCTCACCCCAATGCCACAGTCTCCAAAATTTCAACATTTAAACGCACGTATTTAACAGCACATTTAACTGATATGCACCACAGGATTTTTTCTAATGCAGGAGGCATTTCAAGACCATACAGCACTTCAGTTCACCATGGAATGGGCTAAGGGACTCTACAGTTCACATGTGGTTACCAACCTCAGTCTTCTGCCCTCCTCCTTTTTTGGGGGTTACATTTGCAGTCTTTATGCTTAAATACTACAACATGCTTTTGCAAAACAAATTCCAATCTGCTGTAGATAGAGAATATAGTAGCCCAGAATGAGGACAAAGACAGACATACAATCCCAGAGTTCAATATTTATGGTGACTGGTTAGGCCATTTGTGCTTTTGAGAGAACCACAAGTCCTGCCATCTAGGCAGACTAAAGGTTAACTTTATCATGTCAAGAGACACATTGCTGTATCAAGTTACAAATATCACAGTATTTTTAGATAGCACAGAACTGCAAGTTTAAAAAAACAAAAAACAAAAAAAACCCCAAACCAACCAACCAACCAATCCAACAAAAACAAAACCCACAAAAAAACCCCAAGCCTGCATTTGAGGCAAATAAAGTCAGTAGGCTGAGAGCCAGGGACCAGAGTCTAGAGCAACAAAACCATCACTGTAAGGGAAGTTCCAGCTTGATGGAATGACATGTTCATTTCTCTCTTTTTTCCCCCCCAAACACTTTCTTACAAAGTGACAACAAGCCTTTTCATTCCTGAGGCACAGGTACATAGAAGCCTCTTGCCTGCTTGAGATAGGGACTGAGGAGAAATGACCATTCCCCACAATGACACACTTGGACCATGCAGGACATGACTGTGTGGACAAGGCATTGCTGCCCCTCTCAGCTCACTGCAGCTCCACGAGGGAAGGACTTCTCATAAGCAGCTTGTTAATAAATTACATGGTTGGTCAGCCTGTGGTGCCTGCAATCAAGCCTGACTTCATTGTAAAAACACTCAGTAATAGAAGGAATACTTATTTCTTTTTGAAGACTCACTGTTACATGATGCCACAACTGCAGTGCTCACCAATGATAAACAAGCTGCACCAAAAATAAGTCTTAGAACATGCAGGGACCTGGTGGCTAAAAAAAAGTGTCTCCCAGGTCACAAAACAAGACAAGAACTAACTACAGCCTAATTAAAGAGCAGGCTCCTAAATCAACAGATATAGGAGATGGCAGGCTTCAGCTAGTGAAGTGCAACTACCCTCCCAGATGTATTTAATATTTATTGTGACTTTAACCTTCTAGTCTTTACAACGCCTGTTTCCATTCATGACTGAAACCTAAGCTAATCAAAGCAACTGCTTCCTGAAAGAAATCCAAGGTTTTTCTCTCTAAAGCTCAAAGAGAATAACTAATGGAAAATGACTGCAAGTAGGTCACATTCTTGTATAAAAGGGAATAAAAGTAGCTATAAAAAGAAACCAAAGCTGTGAGAATTGTGCCAGTAGAGAACTAGTGGGGTTTGGAAATAATGGAATAAATAAAACCCACTAACACATTAAAATTCAGAACACAATGACATTAGATGCAATTCAAATCTACAGTTAACTATTAAACCTCTAAAACACAGACACTGCAGCATGCAAAATAAGGAATATAAGTTCATTTGTGAACTACAGTCTTAAAAGGTACACTTTGACTTGAAAATTAAGAGCTATCTTTTCAGATCAAAACATGTGCTAGACCATTTTATTTCATAAACAGTATTTCAACAGTATTTGAACTTCAGTTGCACAGGTTCCAGCAGAAAACAGGAGAATCCCTTCTCCTGAAGTCTTACAGGTATCTCAAATTCCCTTTCAGTTCCAATACTCATTGTGACCAACTCTGTTGGTACTAATTTCCTACTACTTACATGAGCGCCATGAATCATCCTGGGTACCTTTAAAGATGTTTCTTATCTCTTTCAAGACCACACCAGCTAAGCCAAAGGACACAGTATAAACCTCAGATTAGGTAACACACACTTGGACATGCCAGCCTCATTTGGTGTCAAAATGTAGCAGGAAAACAAGCCCCATTTCCATCTTTCAGTCACTCTGCCTCACACACTGCACTACGGTGCCTCTTGTTACCCCTGAAATAATGCTGCAGTTCAATACCACCTTGATCTGACAGCATTAAGAAACTACACCAGGAACGTTTTACAATTTTCAGTCACATTTACTATGTGTGTATATAGCATTTCAGGACTGATTTGTCCTACTTCGGTTTCCATCAGCCCTTCCGTATTCTACCCATCCTTCTAGCAGCTCTCAAACACAAACCCTTTCCTTCTGACTTCAGCTAAACAATCTGATCTGCAAAAGATGTTCAGTATTTTCCATTTTTGACTACTTTTGAGTCTCTCTCAAAGACAACAGAAGTTACACATGTCTAGTTTCAGTCTCAATTACACTACAATCACCAATCACCCCACTTTTCTCCTACACATAAGGACGGCATGAGCCCTTTGTGCCAAAGCAGTTACCACACAAAACATCAGGTTAACACAATCACAAAATCCTTTATAAAGCCACTGTTTTCCAAGATGCTGTCCCCATTCTGTAGCCATGGATTCGTTTGTCTGACAAGCCCTATATCTAGTCATTAACAACTGAGTATCTGACTAACCAGTCAGCCTCTAGTCACCAAGATCGGCTCACCTGTTTGATGATAAAGGTAAGAATACTCAAGCTCTTGTATCTAACCTACAACAGAAGTTTCAGTGCAAAATTAAATGTACTACTGCACCTATCCCTCCAAGTTTATACACTCTCATTAACCCCATTCTCCACATGAAATTCTAAATCAGCTGTGACTATGTGCCAGAAAGCGTGCTGCAAATGGATGACACTTTCAGCATAAGCAATATAATCCTTACCCAGCACAAGCTTGCAGACAGGCCAACATAGTTGCCAAGGTTTCTGGAGGAAGCTGAGCACTTTTGGGCTGATCCTTCTCTGGAGCAAGGCCACCCAGGATAGATGGACATCTTCTCTTTAAGAAAGTCATACAGGCCTGGATGAAAGGTTCCTGAGGAAAGAATATTATCTTAATCTCCCAAACCACATCCAAGACACTATTTCAAACTTGGCAATTGCACCATAGAAAGAATTGCACTAAGCTACTATAGTTCAGTGAAAACATTGAACTATCAGACCATGGACACTTTCAACAACTTTAAAGCTACTTATAAAATTGTTAAAGTGACTTAAGTTAGTCACTGACAAGAGTGAAAAAATAAAGAGAAAAATCCTGCTTTACCCCATGCTCCCGAATTTTATCTGTGAGCCATTTGTCAAGTTTGAGGTATTCCCGTCGAGAGGCAAGTGCAGCAAGGTCAATAACAAAGGCAAATGGAGTACCATTTAGCAGCATTGACAAGGCCTAAAGAAAGAAAATCAGAAGACTACTAGTGAAGACACACAGATACCCTTTCTCCTTTCTTTTCGTTCTAGCTCCCATACACGTTTTAGTAAAGAAGTCTTATTGTGACATGCTGCTACGCTTTCTTTGTCAACAAAGATTGGTACTATCAACTTATAGCTCACTTGTGAGACAATATAATCAAGAGCTCTGATTTGAAATCATGAATTCACCTTTTTTGAAGCGACCTTGTGCTGACAGTTTTAAATTCCTCTGTGATATGAAAAACCACCAGCAAGTGGTCAAGAGCTACCAAATTGGTATTGCTGCAAAATTAAGGAGAAGAGCCTAGCATCTCCCTGCAAAGAGACCTCAACCACTTCAGAGATATATTGGAATATTATCTGCCCCAAGAGATCATCTCTGGACACTAATTGCTACAACAAAACTGACTTCAAGCAGCAGCTGGTGCTCTTGCACTTTGAGACACCGGATTATTTCGCATCTGACTTTAGGAAGCAAAAAAGGTCTAAAAGAAATTAGTCACAACTTCCAGTCTTTTGTGTAAAAATTAAGAAATGGTAGCATTCTCATGAAATCCCCATTCCATTATGTTTAGCAGTGCCCCCTTCACACAAACATCTGACAGGTATTTTCTACATTCTCATTTCAATAATATTCAAGGTTAAAACAGCCAAAATCTCTTCCTGGATTCATACTACATTCACACAGCAAGCAGTTCTGTTATGCTGCTTCCCAATGTACTTGTCAGCTAAGCCACAATAACCAGTCCCACTGCAAACACCAAATAAAATGTCTTGGGCTCACAACAGGACAGGCTGGAAGCATCTGTAGTCAGATACCACAACTCAGCTGAAGAGTACTTTAAGTCACATAAGCACAGGCTTTTTTTTTTTTTAAGATGAGGGACAGCAGCCACAAATTAATTCAGACACGCTTAAACAATGTAATCCTTACTAAATTAGTCTAAGTTAAACTTAGCCTTCGTTAAAAGACGAGCAAGTCTACATAAGTCACTGGACAAAAAATAATTGCAGTATTTTGCAAAACTCACCTTCAAGTCTTGCGCCACATCAAGAATACGTGACAATTTTGCCTGGTCATACTGCTCCCCTCTCATGTACCATTCTGCCATGGCATGCATGATAAGCTGACGAATTGAAGGAGACTGACCCTGAGGAGAATTAAATTAGGATTGTACTTCATGATTCTAGGAACAGGATCAATTATGTGAACAATCAACAGGGTATTTCACAACTAAAAACCTTAACATACAAACATATTTACCCTTCAGCTTCAGAACTTCTGATTTGAGCTCTTTCTATGCAAAAACAAACTGTCCAGGAGCTACAAGTAAAGGATGTAGCTGACTGCAAATAGTAGATATGTACATCCCCACCTCTTTCCTACCACTGTCCAGGACCCAATTCCTCTCTACTGTAGGCAAATTGCTTTTAGACTACACAAACACTTACAACATGTTATGCCTGACATGATGTCCTGAAATGAAAATTCAGTATCACACCTTAAAATGGAAAACATTACATCTAGATCTTTGCTCATACAGGGAAAACTTTAAACTACAACCAAGTAAGACTTTTATGGCAGCAAGGGTTTTGTTTAAAGGAAAAGTGTAACATCCTTAGGTCATGGAATGGCACCATGTCCCACAGCACTCATCATTCAGTGCCCTGATCTGAGACCTACCCTGTGGAAAAACTGCCTTTTCTGCCATTTCGAGACCTCATGCAAAAAGCACTTCACATCTATTCTACCCCTTATCCTTCAATTTAAAGACTTCCATCAGGAAAATATAAAACATTCATAGCATGACCTCAGAGGTGAAACTTCTTGCCATTAACTCTAGATGAACAGGAAAACAAACATGTTTGCTAACGCAGATTCCCTCTGACCCCAGAGACTTCCTCTGCTTTAAATTTTTTATGACTTTTCTTCGTTTAACTACCAGTGCACACAATGATGAAGCCCACACCAAACAAAACATCCATTAGAAGCATGGGATTTGCATACACAGCTACTGTATCTCTACATAGAAGCTCTCCTTGAAAAAGGCAAGCAGCCAGTCCCAAGTTTTCAGAAAACACCCAGACTGAAAGCTTATGGTGCAGGTAGTTTCTTTACGCCTGGAATAGTCTTCACCTTTTTGGCAAGGACAAAGGAGATTATTTTGGTTTAAACCTTCTCACCTCTTACTACTTCAAATTTTTACACTTTAAATATGTGAGGTTGAGAGTTGAGGGAGTGGGGCAGGTGATGCTGCTGTGAGGTTTTGGGGAGTTTCTTTTGTTGGGTTGTTTGGCTTTGCCTTTTTT
>WEKY01036084.1:627968-669478 GCA_013390045.1 Picathartes gymnocephalus
ACTGTGGTCAACTTGTTTAAAGCTCAAGTTTTTAAAAAGTCAACTTTAACTTGGGTCTCTGTACTTTTCCAGGAATATTTTCTCAGTGAATATTATAGAAAACCAAACCATAACAGTTTGCTTCAAGTCAAGGAAGATACACCCCATTACTTTGCATAAACTATGGATCATTTACCTCTTGGGTTTTAAACTGACCAGTTCATAAACCAATACAAATATTGTGGTAACTGTTCAACCCATTTAACAAGCTACAGGAACAAACTACAGTGAAAATACTTACCTGTCCATGCCATGCATAGTGCAAAATGATGGCTGAGTTGGGATGGTTGCCAAGGAAAATTGGCATAAGCGTGGAGATGAGTTCATGGCGCAAGGTATGCCAGGACGTGTTGATCTGCAATAAGGCCAATACCAGCATATCTGGGCAATGCTTGATAGGGAAACTGAAGAGCTGCTTAACCTGTTCATACTGCCCCACTTCTGCCAATCGTAACAGAGACTCAATCAAATCCAGGCTCTTCCTAACAAAAGAGAAGAAAAAACAAATAGACAACCCCCACAAAGTTACCAAGTAGTAAGTTTACAGGATCCTGGATTCAAGTATTTTATGGCAACAACTGAAAGGACATATAAAGCAACACTCACTGCAAACAACCTGACACTGCAGCTCTTATCATGTACAATTAAGCCTGCAAGAAACCATAAAAAACAACTCAAGAGCTTAAGAGCTCCTGATTATGTTAGGGAGGAGAGGGAACTGAAAGATGATATTGAAGAAATTCAGCTTGAGGTGGGTCACTTGGATAATTTAATTTAAAATGTACTTCCAGAAATGGAATACACTTTTCAAAACACCTCAAAGTCCCCACTTGTGAAAGTTAGTGAAGATAGTCTACTTGTTTTGCCTGCTTTACTGACAAGTGATCATTGCTAATTTACTTGTATTCCTCATCCTTCAATTCCCTATTCTGGGCTGTATAATTGAAAAAGAAGCAAATATTTTTACTGAAATAAGCTACATGGCTATACCAAAAATGGAGTATGAAGGTCAGCTCCGAAAGTCACACTAGTCAGCTTTATGCAGTAACTCACCAATAGCCACATACATTTACTAATTAAAGTTTAGGACTTCTTTCATACAAGTAGAGCAAGTTTCTCTAATATCCTGGGGAAGATTTAGATTTCAAACCCCCTCCTCTATCTCCTCCTTTCAGCTTGCAGGATATGCCAAACACATCAGCAGAAACTGTCCAAATAAGCTGAAGACTCCAACAAAAGCAAGGTATTATGGAAGTACACAGGAAGTTCTGATACTGTGAACAGTTTCACCAATCAAATGTGTCACAAATACTAATGGCTGATCTACTGGTATGTACACAGCTACAATAAATCTGGCTGCATGAAGATAAAGCCACCTTTGACCAGACAAGTAATATTACTCTATGTATGAAAAGCAGTTGAGAGCAGGTTTATTACCATGTAGCAATTTCTCGATTGTCATCCTCTGGTGGTGCTTTTAGGATGTCCGTGGCAACAGTATGGCAAGGGTAGTCAGCAAAACAGAAGATGTCCGGGTTTATGAGGGAATGTTGGATGAAGGAGAGCTGGAATAAAACAAGATGTCAAAAGCAGTTTAGATATTAGAGTTTCAGGTTCCTTCCACTTTATCAATTGCCACATTTTGAGAATGATACAAATCAACTAAGCAGCAGGGATGAGCCAAGCTTCGCTACATGTTTTATGCGAGACTGAACCTCACACTACTAGAATTTAAGAATGATGGATATAGGTGTGCTGAGAGTACTTGTTTGCACAAAGCTCTGGCCTTTCTGTGTAACCAGGTAAGCAGCTCAGATCACTCCCACGCAGCAGCAGTTCTATGCTCAGCTGCACTACACATCAGAACTCTGCTGAGGCCAAAGGTATGGTCACAGTGCACAGCAAGTGACCATGTCCCACACAATGCAGTCAATTAGACACTGTACTTCAGTAACACACATGAGGTTTGTGCCTTATAGGCCAAGGTCTCAAATGCAGATTATCTAAACATTCACACTATTAATCTCCATTTATCATTCAAGAAATACAGGAACTTTGCAAATATTCTACAGATAAAGCAAAAATGTTGGTAAACATACCTGGCCCTCTGCATGCTTCCAGGGTCTGTATATGGCATTAACTGGAAAAACCTCCATGCCCAGCCCTCTCTGGATGCCAAAGACTACAATATGCAGACCCTTGCTATCACGTATCTGAAATCCTGGATGGTCCAATTCATAAGTTACTACTTTGAAGTCCAGGCTGGGGTTCTGCAACCAGACAAACAAGGGTTGTTGCACATTATAATCTTCAGTACTGTCTTGAAAGAATCCCTCTTCATCAGTATTGTATCCAGCTTAACATTCACCCAACTTTAGGGTGAAAGCAATGCATTTATATAGTTGTGAGAATTCGATGCCCGTTAATGCTTTAACCTACCCTATGAGAATGCACTTCCCCAGCACTACAGTAGCTGTCTATCCTTCCAAACATTTAATTAACAAGTCTTTAAAAACCCCAAACATATAGCTCCTTTCTTAGCATACTAACTTATTCCTTTCCTAGGCTTCCACACCCTCTGATAAAAGGCAGATAAAAGGGTCTGATTTGCTGGCAAGCAGAACTTGCTTCCCCTTTTGCAAAATGTAAACTCCAAGTCCTTGTAAAGCACCTACTGTATTTTCAGGAACAGTGTGAAGCAATGCTGATGAGGGAGCTTGGAGGGAACTGTGGCCATTATGGACCACAAACTACTCATTTCAGAGATAGGTGAGCACCAGAAACAAAGCTATTTAATGGCCCAAGGTTTAGAAAGACGAAACAGTGACTTCTGTATACATTAGAAGGAACATACAGAAAAAAATCCTGTGTAAGACAAACCAAAGAAATGGTACTCATGTTTAACTGGGTTCATTACAAAAATCACTGCTTATGAAGTGGTGGAAAAACTTCTCACTATTTCTATAGCGTTATCGTACCTAAGAAGCAATAAACAAGGGTTTTGGAACAAGCAGCTCTAAAAATACTTTCATTTTCATCACTAATGCCTACAGTAAGAAGTTTTCCAAAACAAGGTGTCTGATGCACAAAACTTCCCACTGTCAGAATTACACTGAAACACAAAAACCCTCAGAGAACACATTTTGGAGTACATGGGAATAAATCTCAAACTGCACCCAAGTTACTCATTCAAATAGCTTCTATTTCCCAGAATTCTTCAAAATTTTCATGAGGAAAAAACCCTAATCATTTAAGTAGTTACATTACAGAGATTCAAAACCATTCAGGCTGTTGGGAGCTTAAAAAGGTTTATAATCATACTGAGATATGCCCTGCTTTCTCCACATAAAAGACCAAGATGCTCACAAGACTTACCAGCTCTTTAAGAACATCAATCAAGACCTCCACATTCCAGGTATGGGCTTGGCTTCCATCACTCTTATCTTTGCCATCACTCCAAATCCCACTGCCAGGAGCCGAAATAGACTGCAAGTCAAATACACTGAATCAAACACTAGTAAAAAATGAAGGAGTCTCAACACCCACTGGCTACAGAACTCCCTGCACTAGAAAGGTATAAAGAGAAGTTCAGGCTAGTAATGACATCAGTTTAACACTTGGAGAATCTTTCATTCATGAAAGTATTACAGACATTTACAGTAGAAGAATCAGAAGTACAAGTGTTGAATAATACAAGCAATTGTTAAATTCCTAGAGGCCAGCATTTTAGGTCCTTCTTTCGCTGAAATATAATTCCCAGCACAACAGGCCACTCACTTGTAATGGAATACCGTCTGTCAATCCTGAATGAGTTCGGGCCATCATCCCCAAAACCCTGGCAACCTGGGCAGCTGTGACTTCCCGAACACCAAACTGCATGATTATGTTGCGACATTCTTCCACACTAAGATGTAACAAAACAGAGAGACCTTATAGGAAAGCAGGTTTCACTGTAGCAAAACGTAAGACTTCGGTCAAGTTAATTAAATGATCCAACATAACAAAATTCCAGGCCAAGCAAGAAAAAAAATTCAGTAGATAATCTGTGCAATTATTTCCATGAAATACACTGTGCCACGTTTCCAGTTCAAAGCCAGGTGTACTGAAGTGACAGGGATGTCACAGAGATGTTTCACAGACTATGCTCTGTCAAAGCAAAATCACAGGGCAGGTTTAGCACTCTTCTTGGTTAAAAGCACTTCCACTATTGAACTGTGATACAGAACTTCAAAGACTCAAGTTTTCTGCTACCTAAAAGTGAAACAAAGGCTTTGAGAATGCACGTTTCAAAATGCTGACGTGCGCTGTTCAAAGGTAAGCCATGAATGCTTGCCTTTCAGCCTGATACAAGCCATGGCATCCCTGAGCAGAGGGCACCAGCAAAAACCTCCCAGGAGACAAGAGAGAAAACAATGAGCAGATGCCTGAGGTTCAACTTTAGAATTGAAGGCTTTTTTGCAATTTTTTTCCCATTTTGTGAACACTTCATAACTAGGCCACGATGATTTATATAGCATGAATATATAAACTGTTTAATTAACAGGCATGTATTAACAAAGGAAATAATTCCATATCTTCCAACACAGTGTCTTTACTTCTTTGTTTAAACAGAAACTCATGTTAATACCTTTGAGATTTCATCATCTCCCCAAAGTAATCAACAGTCCTGCTCTTGAGATACATAATCATTTAATTCTACCTTATGCTTCTTACAAAAAAGCAAGTTAGCTTCATTCTGACGGCTAAGTTTTGCAAGAGCAAAGTTCTTCCAAAAGTCTAGTAGGATTTAGTTGGAATTGATGTCTACCAAGACATTCATTTTCATTTAAAAAGAGGGAGAGTCAAAAGGAATATGATTCCTTTTATGTAGCACCTTTTACCATGACAAAATCCTAAACAGTGTCCACAGGCATGTAATACACATGAGAAGAAAGCAAAATACAACCAGAATTCGAATAAATGACCTCATAATACTTGATAAGATTCTAGTTATTTTAGTAGTTAAAGTGTTCTTTACCTTTTGCCTCAAGAAACAAGAAAGAAAACTACCACCACCCAAAATTACATGCTTGAAAATTACATTTTCCGACAAACCTTGCACAAAAGCCATAGCCAACTTCTTGCATGAAATCTGCCAGAGAACTCTCCATCATGGTTTTGGCTATCCCTCCAGAATCAGGCAGGATCCTGTCCATTAGAATGTCCCGTTTTTCAGGGTATAGAAGTGGTGCAAGCACCACAGGGCAACGCTCCTGGGGAAAATCTAAAGGCAAAAGAAACAAAAAGTGTCAAAACACCACCAACTGCATGTGAAAGACTACTCAAAATTATTTCACTGCTGTGCTAGTGTTGGCCTGCTGCTGCAGAAATCAAGCGGGCACTGTTGCAGCATCCCTCCATCCCCTTCTCAGTTCTCTATGGGCATTGGGATATTCCTAGAGAAGAATGTAGACTAAACTAGGTTCGCGCAGGTTCACTGCAGCTCTGCAGCTGCCCAAAAGGCCAGCAGCTGTGCTGGTTTAAGTTTAGAACTAGATTGTCACTAACAGCAGTCATCCAAAAAAAGCACAGAGCAGGAAACAATACAGCAGTCCAGCAAAAGCTGCTCCTCCAACTCAGGAAATATTAGGAAACAAAGGATCTGCTATTGAGTCTAAGAAACAGCAAATCTAAGCCAGGCACTTGGGCATGGAAAGAGTAAATACTCATTTTTTCCTTCCTGAGAGGCAAAATTTAAGAGAGATGAGTAATGAGAAGATCAGATGTGTGGATCACAGTTCTGCTCACAATGGAGAGAAGCAAAGACACCTTGTGGGTGGGCCTTCCTGAGACAGCACCATCTTTAAGATGGCACATAACATCTCCATACCCTCCAGGGCCATCCAGAGAAGAGTTCCCAATTTCCCAAAGCAAAGTGTCAGGAATTACACAAGCTAATACAGTAATCTTTATTAAAATATGTATGAACTAAGTCATATTTAAACAATTAGAACAAACATTTTGCTCTTGTATAAAGCGTTAACTCCCTCTAGGTCTGTGCAGAACCAAGGTTAAGTTAAATTCAATTATCACCTTGAGTCCAAATCCTTCCTAGTGTATAGGTTTGCAGCAAACACTGGTTTTGGAATGGAACAGACTAAGACGGTAGCTTTCAGGAAATGAACCAGAGTTTAACTGAGAAGCACCTCCCTCACTGTGCTAGATTTGCATCTAATATAATAAAACAGTGCTTAAAATGCACCTGTTTGAAATAGCAATCTATGTTCCTTACTCAGTAAAATGGTTTTCAACTACAGTGGACTGAGCTGCTTTAGTTAAATCCACAAATACCATCCCATACAAGCAAACACAGACTTGAATATCCCTTCTTCTGTTTATTTATCAAAACTTTTCAAAAACATGAGACCACATTACTGCTCACTGAAAGGAAAACTGTACATTAGGACCCAATATCAGAACAGTGGCACTTTTCTGTCAGTTTAGAACTATGAAAATTTACTGAGTTCTGAGTCAGAAAGTTCGCCACCACTTCAGCACTCTGCACTGAGAGCAAGTCATGAAAATCCATCTCCGAGTCTGCATCTGGTCAGGCTTCCTGAACAGCACCACTTACCTCTACGTAATGTTTTGAGGAAAGCGTCAATCTGCTCCTGTCCTACCCCAAAGGCTCCCTTCTGCCCAAAGAGGAGATGGGAGAGGAGAAGGTGCAGGACCTCTATTGCAATGTCTTGGAAGCCACCTTCTTGATTTCCACTGACGTCTGCGTCAATGTAAGAGCGCAAAAGATCCGGGAGTTTCTGTTTGATAAACTGGGCAGCTTTTGGAAACAGAAGAGGTTAGAGTCAAAACCTGGAATTCTGTTCTAATATGAGATCCATTTAGCTAGGTACAATTCTCTTGAGTTTGTTTTACCACAAGCCAGAACAGTTCAGATTTAAACAGAAGTCTCATACCTGAGAACTCAAATATTAATGGACAACTACAAGTTAAGATACCACAATACCCCAATGTGATTCATTATCAAGCAAGTCATTCGTGAAACAGTCCTTCAACTTCATACAAAATGACTGTTATCTATTCCCCTTCCCAATGGCACCACTAATTGCAAGATCAGGTCAGGCAGGTACCCATCTAGAAAGCCCACTGCTGAAAAAGGCTGTCCCTGCTGCAGTACTTTAGAAAACTTACCAAAACCTCGCAGATCTGAGCTGAAAGAGTTCAGTAAAGCCAGACCAAAAATCACCTACAAACAAAAGCAAACATCATAGTAAGGGGACCTCATCCTTTCTAACTAGCTAAGTAAAAAAGAAAAAAAAAAAAGAAAAAAAATTTTTTTTGAAATAAGCATTCACCTACCTCTTGAACTTTACTTAATTTGATGACTTTACTCAATTGGGCAAATAAATGGGGTGAAGGCTTTAGACTCTGAAACAGGTAAGAAAAGTAACATGAAAGCTGTTCTGGGATTAATTTCATTTGCAATATGTCAGACTATCTAGAGTATATTTGCAAGCTTGGAATATTAGTACCTATTCTGCTGAGGTTAACACAGAGCTTCTATGGCTAAACAACTTTCCAACTACCTTTGGATACATCTAATCTAAAAGCTTCTTCCATATATCCCACTATTAAACCACTATTATGGCTTTCATATTCAAAGAAACAGGAGCACTGATGATTTGTTTTGGTTCTGGTGCCACAAACAAGTCATGAAGTACCAGGATAAAGTACATTAGATAAAGCATTAAAATTAAGTATTAAAATTCTGAGTCATTGACTAGCTTGCTTAGTTTAACAGAAAAAAAACCCCACACCAACCAGGCAAGCTCAGTTTTTTAAAATTTTAATACTACAAGGGAACATAAGGGAAAACCAGCCAGTTTCCTAGAGACCAATTCAATGCAGTTTCTGACACTGGGATCCCCTTCAAGAAGCATACAAACCTTCTGATAGTGCAAGGGATTGTCAATGGCGTATGATAGCGTCGAGATAAAGTTTGGTTTTGTAATCAGCGACGCACACTCCTGGATCAGAAATTGAGTCTGCAAAGAACAAGGTAACTTGAAGACTCAGAGTTTCGTAACAGGACAATAAAAATAAACTACTGTGCACTGTGTACAGAAAAACTAAAAGATAAAGTACTTATGTAAGTGCCCAAATTCTCACTAACATCAACTAGCTTCTTTTCATTCAAGCTTTCTTCAGGTTTGCTTTACTTTTAAGACTGACAAAGTGATGAAACATTCTCCGTCACATGTGCAATGTTTTGCTTTCTGTAAACATCCTCACACATTGCAACAGATAACCCAAGAGTATTTGATTAATGCTTAGGAGCTAAAAAGTCTGCAGTAAAATTGCTTAAGGATGAAAACACTCCTGCCAACAGACACAGTCAGCACCAGAAGTGTCAGTGATTTGGACAAACTCTTAAAATACACAGAAAGGCTTTCAAACTAGAGCACCGCATGTGGTAAAAGGAGCATTTGTACTGATGTGACCTGTTTTTTTCCAGATCAAGCGATTGCAAGTCAGATATCAACAATTATCCTCTGACTTCAGGATTGGCAAAAAGTGCTTGCAGTTGAAAGGCCACATAACCAGAAAAGAAGTTTGAAGCTCCTGCTTCTAACTTGCCTTTGTGCTTGACCTGGATGAAATCCGACCGCAGATTTTTAACAATCAAAACTAGTAACCAGATGTATTGGTGCAAACTGTACCTGATGAAAATCTTTGCCACTGCTTTTACCATCGCCACTGAAATCCACGTGCGAGAATAGACAGCGTAGTAAATGCCTGTCTGCCTCGGGACCGTGCCTATTCACAATCTGGAAAAAAGTATCAAAAAAACCAGCTTGGTAGCAAACAGTCATTACAGAGCAAGATCTGGGTCTTGTACCGTGAATACAGCAGTACTTCTAGTAGTTAAATCATCTACAGTTTCAACAAAACTGCTATAAATGTTCCTTTTAATCAGTAACCTAGAAACCACATCATTAAGCCTACTTGCAAATAGAAAGTATAAACAAAGGGAATCTACATACAAGTTACTGATACAGAAGCCATGCATTTCAGGGGTGGTGTTCTTAAAAAGCTAAGTAAAAAGGGGTTTTCAAGTTACCCAGAGGATTCTGCCACCAAAGCAGCCCAGAACCCACACAGTCCACGGCCTCACTTTTCCCCATTTTTTTCCCACAGCTGCAGTGCCTAACTCTGCAAGAACATAGCCTTAGGACAGCATCTGTGCAATGGGTGATCTGCATTTGCTGACTTACAACACTTATCAACACCTATTACCTTACTCATTACTAAATCTTAACAATATTACATTTTTGTTTGCATCCTCTACCATTTAACTTAAGTTTAACTCCTGGTTACAGACCAGCTCATGAGCTAGTTGTCTGAAATAGCTCCAGATTGTTTCAGAACTTACTCCTTTCTTTACACCCCAACCAAGTGGACAGCATTACTTGTTTTTAATAGAATCCATACTGCCAGAAATGTGAAGCCAATCAACAGCAGCTTGCCTCTACGGCCAAACAGCAGCAGCTAACAACAAAGTCAACCTTCATCTACTGGCAACATTTTTCCCACTGCTTCCCCCTTTTCTTAGCTGCAGGAGAGACACAAATGTGCCAGCACAAACCTGCAGCTCTGCCTGTGGTCTGACTGCCTCCAGCAAACTCACTGCTTCACTCGTCATGAATGTCCTTGTTTGCGAGTAGTTTCTTTGTGCAAAGAGACAAACAGGGTTGCTTTAGGCTCTGTCTGCTCGGGCTCTGATGTTTGACTGTTTTCATCTCAATTTTTCTACTGTTATCTGACACTATGTTTCCCCTTCCCTCAGAGCCTGCTTAAAGAAACTTCCAAGTTGGATCTAGCTCTGCTTCTTGACCAGAGGCTATAATATACATGCCTGTGGTATGTGAGCCCAGAGTAAACAGCCCAGCTGTGGTGACAGCTGGGCCTTTAAAGGCAGCCATACCCTAAGTCAGGAAAATGCTCGGATTGGTGCAAAAGGCAGCAAACCTGAACTTGCAGCAAGTTCTACTACCTAGATCAGGCTTCAAAAAACAGGCAGCTTGTTTAGGCAATCCCAATCAAATGCAAAGATTTGGAAGTGGTAGCAAGATTGACATAAAGCTGCATAAATTTCCTACGGAGCTGCTTGGTGCTGTGACCAAGGTGAATTCATCAAAGGAAACAGATGCCAAAGAAAACTGTACATACTAAAGCCATCCACACAACTTGTCTGCATCAGAAGTAGATTGCTTACTTGCACTGAGGTATCTCCCAAAGGACAATGATTTGAAAACTTAACATGTGGGAAAGAAGGGAAGAAAAGGCTAAAAGTGCACTGTATTATACTTCAACTCTAACTACATTCACAAAAAAAACTCTTCCAGGAAACAAGGAATGAGAATTGCCAGTTTTCCTGAAGAAAGAGCTGAAAAAACCCTTTGTATTGGCAGCCTCGATACACATTTACATGACAGTGTATCCAGTCATAAAATAAGATCAAAAAGACGATTTTTTTTTTACTGCAAGGGTGACCAAGCACTGACAGAGGCTGCCCAGAAAGGCTGTGGAGTCTCAATCCATGCTGGTACTCAAAAGCTGCCCATATTCCTGGGCAACCCACTCTACGTGACTGTTTGAGCAGGAGGTTGGACCAGATGACCTCCACAGGTCCCTTCCAAACTCATCCAATCTGTGATTCAGGATAAAACTTGAGCCACATGTATTTGGATTTATCAGGGAACATGTTTGGACAAATACAGGATTAGACAAAAAATAACTTTTTCTAGATTCAAAAAGTTTCGCATTCCTAGATAAACTCATCCAAAAAGCCCTTTCCCCCTGTCCAACCAGGCTCACATTTCCACTTTAGGAAAAGGAGACCACAAAAACTCACTTCAGGGGAAGCCATTGTTTAGAATTTGTATCTGGCAAATGCATAAAATATTTTGGAGTTTTTAAAACACGTATTCTATTTTTTTAAGCATCAGCTATGTTAAATGACTACTGATAGCATATTTAAACAGAAATTAGTTCCTCAAGCCTGGCCTCTGTTACACTCCAGTGATGTATCTAAATACAAGCGTCATTTCAGTCAAATGAGACAAGAACAACTCCAAGTATGAATTTCCACAACTCTACATGCTTAGATGGAAACTTTGCAAAATTGAGTGAATCCTGCCAAAAATTTACCCCAAGCAGTGTATCATGAGACAGAGTTACAGTAAATATATTCTCTTCAACTCAAGAAATACTGTATCAGCAACCGAAAAAGTAAAGCAATACCAGGAAAATAAAAATAGATTAAAAAAAAAAAAAAAAAAACAAAGAAAAAAAAAAAAAAAAAAAAAAAAAAAAAAAAAAAAAAAAAAAAGGATTAAGATTTTAGGAATTTAGACTTGAAATTCTAGATCTGCTTTATAAGAATACACAATCCAGACATTTCCACAGAGCAGGTCCCAGTGTCCCAGTCTCTCACCACAGTGAGGCTAAGAGGCCTGGCTAAAGAGTAAGGAACAATCTGTCCCTGTTTAAGAGAGCTATGCTCCAAGTGAATGGCAGATCAACCACATCTTCTCCCAAATCAAATCATGCTTCAGTCACACCTTGCTGCAAAAACCATATCTTGAAACTAATAGTGATCAAAAGGACAGCATGATCCCAAATGAGCCCCTAGACTACTGAACTTGCAAAAACATGGGAAACTTACAAAAGTTACAAGAGACCTATTCCATCTTACTTTTAAAGCAGCCAATACTGCTGAAATCACTCTTCTCTCACCTCAAAATAAGCAATGAATGCACTTTTAAAGACATCAAATGTTACAGAAACTCACTGCTTAAGCCCTCTGGCCTTCTAATCTGATTGAAATCACTGCAGGATTGCACTGCTGCAGGAAAAAAAACCCAAAACATTAAATGGCCCAGCTGTCTGCTGGGAACTGAACTAAACCAGTTTCTAAAACTAGCTCAGTAGCATTCACTTCCTCCTAGGCACTCCTCTGCAGATAATGCTTTTCAGTCCACCCTGCAAGTCAGAGCTATTTTTAAAAAGGTCAGTTAAACCAGAGTTCTTGCCCAGATGACAGATATTTGGGTCTCAACATGCAGTTACTCTGCCTGCCTTCTGAAAACCCAGGGCCAAGATGGTCAGCTTGGCTTCACCACCAAGACATGAGTCACTGAATGAAAAGAGGAAAAAAAACTTCCATCAAGGGAGGAGAGAGCACTCAGAGGTAAATTACAACATACTGAGGCTTTCACTGCAACACTGAATGTACACGTTTTCCTTCCCTTCCCAATCAGAGTTCTACTGAATGTCCATAAGTGGAAAGATTTAACCTGGAAGAGTTAGGTAAGTTACCACCCTTCAGGAGCAGTACTTAATCCTGATATTCAGCTACAAAGTCAATACTGGTCTCAGCTCTGAGCTGTATTGCATGACGTGGCAGATGAACCAGCAGCAGTATCAGACACACTCTGCAATTCCCAACACCACAGAAAACAGCAAAAAACCAGTAACTCCAGTTCTCTTTCCAAAATTTATTTTGTAGCACTCTATCACTTTACTTACATGCTGTATTTCTTGCTGGCTGGCTCGGTAGTTTTTCTTGGTTAAATTGTCCACCAGGTAGCTGATTTGAGACAAGGCCAGCGAGAGCGAGTCAAGATTCATTGCTGGTTGGGGCGGAAGCAGGCGGCCGAGCCCGGCGCAAAATCACCATTATTCCCCTTTAGTCACCTCAGAGACAGGTCAATTTTTTTTTCCCCCCAATGAGCCTGTATCTGTTTTTGTGTTACTTGCTTCAGCTCTTCTTTCTCAGTTGTCTTTGTCTCTTCTGAAACATGGCACCTGGAAAACAGTATTAAATTAGATTCAAGTTCTGTAGCAACGTCACATAACTATGTTCACAAGGAAAATGAAGTACTATTAAGTTTTCACAACACAATCTCAGTTGTTTTCAAACTACCTGACCACTTTTGTTTCTGCATTTTGCAGTCTGAAAGAGCCAGCAAACAGCTCAGTCAGAAGAATGACTTTCAGCACCACGAGAAAGAAGAAAATGAGATGAATAATTAGATACCACACAGCAACAATCAGAGGTGAGAATCATTCAAGGCATCAATCATAAATATAAAAAACACACTTTTTCCACCTCTGCTATATTTTCCCTCAGTATATCCAAGCAGCATTGCCTCAACCCTGCACCCAAAAAAAGCAATTGTGAATGAGCAACACACAAAGAACCACAATAAACTAACCCTAACATTTGGCTTATACTGAAACAGCTTTCCAGTGAGCTACAACAGCAGAGCTTGCCAGCTTAATAAATTTCTATGACAACACAAAACTTGGCACTTGACATCTCCTCTGTTAGATTACAGATTGCTAGTGTGACAAAATTGAATCCCAAAGCAAGTCCTGCATATCCAACAGTGTAGGGAGTCTTGAAGGAAGCCCCAAGCTGCTCTGAGAAGCAGCACTGTGCATTATCAGAGGTAGAATCAAGCTGGAGAGTCACTGCTTAGGAGCTGTACCTGATCAAAACAAAGGTCACTGGGCTTCATGCCAAGAGTCTGAAGATCCCTTTTTCAGAATAAAAACTATTCCTTTGCTGTCTTGGCTCCATGTCGAAAACCACTAGCATAGGATTTCTGCCTCATCATGGAGATGGATGGCTCGGGTGAGGTGTTCACCTGGCACGTGGAACTGAGGGCAAACCAGTCCAGGGAGTGCTCCTGCAGCAGCACAGCTCGGCAGGCCAGGCCTCCTCCTGCCAGCACCCAACAGCAGCAGCTCACAGGAAGCTGAACAGGCTGTGCTGGGTACAAATAGAACTCTTCTGCTCATCTCCCTTTATACAAAGGCTTTCACTTGCTTACACTTGGAACTATACCTTATTTAGCATCTGCCTACACTTGAAAACATCAGGAGCAACAACTCCTATCAGAGGCAATGAAGACTATTCTGCTCTTTGAAAAAGTTTATTATATTACATAAATATACGGGTAAATAATTTGTAAGAAAATTCAAGGCAACTGACTTCCAGACTTCCCTTATGCCATAGAAAACCCTGACTACCCAATGAAGGTATGCAAAATTGTCTTATGCAATAGAACTTACATCTCATGAAGAACAAATTTTCAAGCAGTAATACTGAAAGCATTCTTCAATGACAAGGCAGTTGGTCTCTGAAAAAATTTTCAGGGGATGTCTAAAACTGCAGTGGGCAGAATTACACAAAACTTCCATTTCTTTTTAGTACATCTGACAAGCTAGAATTCATTACCTTTATATATAAAGGTTTAAAAGGCCACTGACTATGGAACATCTAGATGGAAGGACTGGCACAAAAGTTTAAAAAGATTTCTCAGTAATATAGTACCTGACTTATATTTTTTTTTAATAACCTTTAAATTGCCCTTTTGGAATAACCTAGAAAATGTCACTGGGTTTGGCAAGTACACACCTTCCAAGACAATCTTACTGGCAAGGTTTAACATACTTGACCAATATAAAGCTTCTGAGAAGCACTTGTTAAAAATCAAACACACAGACCTTGGCACAGCACTTGCACTTACTAACACCAGCAGTCAGCAAGGGGAATTCAGTCCCACCAGAGCACCAGATAACAGCAACCAGCCTGGAGAACTCACAGGTTGTTTGAACTGCCTACAGGACACAACCCAAAACTTCAACTTGACTAATTCTTAAGGCAATAACAGAATTTCAGAGTTTGCCTTTCAGGCCCCTAGGGGAAAAAAAAAAAACAAATTTCTCTGGGCATTTTTCCTCATACCAGTACAAACAGCACAGCAATCATACCTACTCCACCTAAAACCCAGGGGTTTTAGTACTGAAATTCTCAAGCTGGGCTCAAGCCTCCCTGCTGCCATACAACACCCTGCAGAGCTAGGACACTGACCATCCGACCCCATTAGCATCTCTGCTGTCTCCCAAAAAAGCAGGGAATGCTTTGATTGCAGGGAAGCAAAACAAGCTTTGCCACCTTCCAACTGCAAAATCTGGCAGTGCCACTGGACAATCCAAGCTGGAGGCAAAATAGGATTTTCCTTTTCAAGGAAACCTCTCAAGGAAGAGCCTGAGCAAACACGGAGACTTAAGGACGGAACACAATGAGGAAACATCTTCCTACTTATGTTCTAAACATATGGTTTGCACTGTGTGTATCCCAACACACAGCAAACCCTGACAGCTCCCACAGACACAACATTAACAGCACTTCAGAGGTTCAAACGGTGCAACTTAACTCAGGACAGTACAGAGTAACCCAGGGAGCCTGGCCTGCAAAGCAGAACAGCACAGGTATCTCTTCGGTCATTCAGCGCAAGATTAAATTCAATTACTACAGCACTGATTAAGGAAGCTATGAATGCTATGCGAAGCAGACTTTATTTTTAGATCTATATATCCTTAGTGGGAATGAATCTCCCTACACTGGCCTCAACAATTCAAGAAGCTTTCAGTCCATGGGACAAACCTGCCAGGTTCAGACAAGTCAGGCCTCAGCTACAGGGAGTTTATCAAAAAAATTTAGATTACCTGGCAAAATTAGCTACTTTCAGCCACACATCCTAGGACACAGTCATGGATTAAGACACCTGGCACAGAACTCAGGAACTCTTACAATATTACTATTTTATACTGTGCAACACAACCAATTTTAAAGAGATAAAAAATATTTACCAAATTCTACAGTATTACACACCCTGAACACTTCCTAAGAAAAAGAACAGCGCATCAGCAAAAAACATTTGGCATCTATTTCAGTAGATCTTTTCTTCAAGAGCAGAGTTCTGTTGGATTAAAACATAAATGCAATAAGATTTCAGGCAAGAATCCAAAAATCACAAAATAGAGAGGGCCAATATGAAACCACCCATCAGGTGTGACCAAAGACACTCCCTACTAACCAGAAATCACTAGAGAGTAACTAAGCCTGGATGCCGAAGTTGACAAACCTGAAGTCTTCCACAAATTCATAAACACCCTTACAAAGATATGGCTGCTTCAGGCATTTTCACATTTCAACCTAGACTGAAAAAAAAAAAACCAAAACTCTCACTTCCCAATTCTCCTTCAGACAAGCACTGCAGAATAAAGTATCTGCTGAAGGGAAGAAAAGGAGGGAATTGTTATCAAATGCTTCATGCTTTTTACCATCCAAAATGTGTTTTAAAACAGCTAAATGCCATTTCAAAAGTCAAAGGAAAACTGAAGTATTCATATATCAGGGGTGTATATGGAACAAAAGAGAAATCTGGCTAAAATAGTGATGGCTGCAACCATGATTCTCCGTGACAACAACTCCTAACATGATTTAGTTACGTCCCATCATGGGGACACAAAACATTACCGTCCTCTATTCCTAAGTTATGTTTGCACAGTTTCTCTTCCACTTACTCAGCTGAACACCAAGAGTGGTCAGTTCAGCATAAATCAAAAACCTAGGAACACTATATAGGATAAACAGGATAAGATATTTCTCCAAAGAAGAGACACAGCAAACTGGCTGTGAGTTTGGTTTGGAGACACCAGGCCAGCAGCATCAACAGTTAAGAGTGAACTTAAAAGCAAGAGAGCTGAAAGAATCAAAATAAAAAACGTGGAAAGGACAAACCAGTCTATTACCAACTAAGTTTGTTTCCTGTTTTTAAGAGAGTCACCCCACCTGGACTCACCTTGCCTATAATTTTAGCAAATGCCAAAGTAGTTACCTTAGAAACAGGAATCAGTCGGGTACACTAAGAATGACTTGTCAGTCACACCTGTTTTATTAACTGCTTAAAAAAAAGTTCCTGAGAGTAGCTGCCATGCTTCCTTGCAACAAGTGCGGCTCAGAAACAATCTGAGCACATGATGTACCAGCAGACTAGTAGTCTGTATTTTCAGTATTATCTCACTTCTGTCGTAAATACAGTCCAAATTGTACGCAGTTTGTTGAAATTAAACCATGAGTACTCGCTGGTCTTTTGTATAAGAAGTAAATGATACTAATCCAAATTAGAAAACCATTGTAAAGAAGCTGTTGTACCAATACAGCATCTGTCGAAACGCCCAACTGTTGCTATTTCTAGTTTAGAATTATAAAAGTCCATTTTACTGGGCAGCGTGTTCTTAACTGGAGAACAGCACTGAGAAGGATTTCTCCTATGTGGTCTGCAAGAAGGTTATGGCACCGGATTATTTACTACAGCTCACTTTTTCCGTATTTTCTGTGGGCAAGTCAGAACACCGATCTCCTACGGAGGCCGTCGAGCCCGGCCGGGCAGGCCCGGCCGGGACTCCTCAAAGCTCCACCTGTCATCACCGGCGTTACACAAGCGAAGGGGGAGAAATGAGCACAGCTCAAGAGCTGGCCGTTTCCCCGCCACCTCGCGACGCTGCTGCCCCCGCCACCGAACCAGGAACACCCGCAGCTCCCGCCCCGGACCCTGCGGAGTTCCCTTTGTCGCTCAGGGGCGGCCGCTGGACCGAAGAGCGTGGGGGGAGTGTGCCGCGGGCCCCGCCGCTGCCTCTCGCTCACCCCGGAGGGCGGCCCGGCCGGGCGGGTGCCTCAGCCGGCCCCGCTGCCGCCAGCGCGAACCGGCCCGGCCCCGCTGCCTCCGGCCCCGTCCCCGCCGCGACACCCACCGCCCCGAAGCCCGCAGTACCCCCACAGCCACCCAGAGTCCCCCGCCCAGGGCCGGGCGGGCGCCGCTCCCACCTCAGCGGTGTCGTGAGGGCCGGGCCGGGGCCGCTCGCGCGCTTCTCTCGCGCCGCCGCCGTTCCGATACAAAATGGCGGATGAGGTCGCGCGCTCGCGCCGCGGCCTTTCCCCTCCCCCGTCCTCTCGCGGCGGGGGGGGAACGCGGGGGGAGCGGAGGGGCGGGATGCGCGCGGAGCTGCCGAGCCCTCGCGGAGGAGCCTTGGCCCAATCAGAGCGCGGGACCGCGTGAGAGCTGGCCAATCAGCGCCGTGCCACCTCGGGGCAGGGCGTCCTCTGCCGTCCGCGCGGAGCCTGAGCCGCGCGCCATTGGCCGGGAGGGGCCGAAGTCCTTCCTACTCTGTCAGCCAATCAGAGCTCTGTAGCCCTCTGAACCTGCGCATGCGCGCCGACGGCCAACCCGCGCTGCCGGGGCCGGCCAATGAGCGAGGGGCGTCGCGCGGGGGCGGGGCGGGAAGGGGAAGCGGTGGGCAGTGCCAAAGGGCGCGCGGAGTCATGGCAGGGGGGCGGGTACCCCTCTCCGAGTGGTGCGGCCCACCCCGCTCCCCCTCGTCTCGCTGTTTCCTCCCCCCCGACGGTGGTACAACCCCAGAAACGGTTTTCCGCCCCCGTGCAGCGCCGTGGTACGGGCCCATGGATTGGCGTCCCCTCCCCTGCGCTGCCTTGGTACAGCCCTGGCGTTGCTCCCCCACAACATGGTGGCTGTGGGTCCCTCAGAGCGCCCGGCTCGGGCCCCGCACGCTCCAGGGGCGGGTTTTCCTAAGGAAATCCTCCTTCCATTTGCACCCTCCCGGATGCCCGGCCTCAGTCCCGGTGAGGAAACTCCCTTCAGTCCCTTCCCGCCCGTCTCAGTCACACCACACCCGCCTGCCGTACCCAGGGGGCGACATTGGGATGCCACAGCAGGGCTGGGGCCCACAGAGCCTCCCCTGGCATTCCCCGGCCCTGGAAACGAAGATACCCCGGAGGATGAGGGCCTGAGGAAGGCAGTGGGACTTCCCAGCTCGGAAGCTTGGGATGCCATTTCAGGATATGGCTTCATCCCTGTATCCCACCCGGGAGCATCTCCCACAGAAACCACCTCGTGCTGGCCTGACACACACATCACAATGTCATTTTTATTGAGTTGAGTTCCCTCCACTTTCTGCATGTACAAAATACATGTTAAAAGGCTAGTGTTTGTAAACGGGAGCAGTAAGGCAAACAGGAACAACGGCCACAGCACCTGCAGACGTGCCCTGCCCTCAGCCACATGGACATGGACAAGGGAGCCCAGGTGTTCCCCAGGTGACAGCTGAAGACATGGGACACTGTGTCCTCCTCCACCTCGGCCAAAGGACCTCCTCCTGCCTAGCACACCTTCAGTAAAGCCAGGGCCACAAGACCCACCAGGTACCAAACCTTTTCATCTTGGTGCAGGGTGGGCACTGGAAGGCATTTTGGCATTGGCATCTGCTGAGCATTTCTGCTGGGCTCCGTGGGAGGTGGCTCTGTGCCCCCCACATCTAGGACAAATGGACATCTTCTTTATGTCAAAGGGCCCCCTGAGCCCCAGCTCCTGCTCACAGGCAGGAGCCTGGCAAAGGGGCTTGGGACACAGCCGGTGCCATACACGTGGGAGTTTGGTGGAGCCTGGTTTTGTCAAAAGATGAGGGCACAAGTGCTGGAGATCCCTTGGGAGAGCCAGGAGGGATCTGTGCCTTCACAGAATCCCTCAAACATTACTGCTGTGCTTGGGGCTTTTCTTGCTTCTCCCTCAGGGTCTCCCTGTCCCAAGCAGCAATGGGGAGGTCCCCATTTACACAAAGTTTTACGTTAGTAAGGAAAGACCAAACGTTTCCACGTGGGGAAGCACCCATGTGCTGTCACCCCTCCTGCAGCCACTGGTTGCAGAGGGAGAGAGCCACCTTGGGACGTACAGGAGCACAAGCCATTGTTCTCCTTCCCACCACAACAGCCCGTGCTGCTTTCAGAAGATGCAGCAGGTGCAGGGCTAGGTTTTGCACAAATCTGGGCTGAACCGTTGTCACACATGCATCAACAGGTACACCTGAAATCCTCCCTCCCCAAGGGGTTTAGAAGGGAGTTTTAGAAGCCAAACAAGATAAAAAGAAACTCAAAGACAGAACAAGAGAATGTTCCTGTTGAGGTTTAACACCCCCAACCAAATCTGCAGCTGGGGGAACTGCTCAATGCAGAAAAAGCAGGAATGAGATTATCATCCAGACAGGCAACAGAGGGACAGCCCAGAGCAACACCAGCCACAGAGAGTGAAAATGACCAAGGAAACAATATAAAACAAATTAATACTGACTGCTTTATCCCAAAAGCATCCCTTAAAACCTGGCCCAGTCCCATTTCCTGGACACCTGGAAGAACAGGATTGTAAATCTGGAGGTTTGCTCTATTGTAGTGATTTCAGTAGGTCGATGCAGTTATAGCAGCTTCTCTACTGAGTGAGCAACCCCTGGCAGGGAAAACCACACTGGCATGTCCCTACGCCAGGGTCATTCTGATCCTCAAAAAAACACCCCAAACAAGCTGAAGGCAACCCTTTGTAACACAAAATGTGAGAGTAGAGGCAGAAGACCAGCAGGAAACCAGAGTTCGAACCAAACACTGACACAGAAGAGGACTATGGCAGCGTCTCCCCGTCTGATAAACATGATTACTATTTCCCTTTATGCAGAACACTGCTTCTCTCTCCAAAGTTGGGAGAAGAAGGAGTTCTAGCTGTGGAGAGGAGCTCCACCAGCACAAGGGTACACAGATGAGAGCAGCATGGCTTTGCAAACTCCAACCACAACCCCTTAGTGATGTCAAAGGGAGTAATGCCTACCCCAAGGGGCAGAGAGAGCTTGCCCAGCATGACAGCTCCGCTTGTGGTGTTGCTCTGGCTTCACCAAGGAGCCAGGGCTGAGAGAAGCCTGACTGCCTGGTGCCTTAAGACAATGAGATACAAACCACCACAGGGCTTGTTCAGCCAAGCCCCAAGTCACAACGGTTCTCTTGGATCTTCCCAACACACCAACATGTTTTCTTCCCACTTCCCTTTGGTCCTAGAGGAGATCTCCATCCCCTCGGCAGCAGCAGTGCAGTCCAGCCTGGAGGAGTCAGGCTGTAAGATCCACGAAGATGGCATTGGCAGTGGTCTGTCCAAAGATGAAGGCTCCAAGAGTGACCATGAATACCCCATAGCTGACCTGGGCCCACCAGCTGTGGATGCAGGAGGACAGGGCACATTTTGAGGGGTCCTTCACCCCAATATCCACAAGGGGAGCGGGGAGAGGGGAGGCACATTTCAGTTACCTGATTGCCCTGGTTTCTTGGATCTCGGAGAGCTTGGCTTGAATCAGGCAGAGCCCTGAAAGGCAGGGGAGGCAAATTAGAATCGGATGAGGACTGTCCCCTGAGAACAGACACTCCATAAAACAGGGAGCTGCACTCCTTGTTACAGAGCACCAAGTCCAGCCAAAATAGTTGGGCTGACTGGCCTGACACCACATTTTTGTCCTCCTCTAAATCTCCTGGTCCCTGTGTTTGCATCCTGCCCCTCCCTCTCTGAGACACAAGGCCATGAGACCTTTTCCAGCCCCTGAGCATCCCAGGATGCCCTACCTGGGAAGACAAAGATGAAGCAGGCGGCCAAGCCCCCAATGACAGAGATGACTTTGCCAATGTCAGGGATGAAAAGAGCCAGGAGGAGTGTCAGAAGGAACCAGCTGATGGTTTGAAGCAGGCGTCTCCTCCGCTCCCGAACCACGTCCTCCTCCACTGTTACCCCAGTGTAGCGGAGCCAGAGACCCTCCAAGACAGCCCTGTGGGCACAGACCCAGGACAGAGGGGTTTCCTCGTGCTGCTCCTCCTTCCCACACCAGCCCCATCCTTCTCCCAGCACTCACCGGCCACAGAAGTGCAGGATGGGGTAGGATGTCAGCACGCAGAGGATGATGAAAGCCCGGGCGAGGGCAACAGGGATGTCATTGGAGGGGTAGGACATTAAGACGTCCTGCTCCACACCAGCTCCAAAGGTTAGGAAGCCACAGACACCTGCCAGGAAGGAAGCAGTCAGCAGGGGACAGGGACAAGTCCCCTGAACATCTGTTTGAAGGACGAGACTTGGATGGATATGGCACAGGGCACATTGCAGAGGTGTTTGATGGACTCTCCTCCCTTCTTGTTCTGACCCTTGCTGACCAGAGGGTCCCTCCCCTCCTGAAGCTCACAGCCACTCCAAGGACTGTGCCACACTCAACAGGGTGTCCCCCCACTTACCAGTGCCTGTGTAGACGAAGAGAGCAATCACCATGGCTGCCGTCACCACTGCCCCCCAGGTCTTCACCTCTGGCTGCTTCATGCTGTTAAAGACGGGCACGCTGCTCACATGGCACTGCCAGGACACAGAGACAGTGGGGATACGTGATGGGCTGAACCACTTGGGATCCTACTCGTGATATTCCGTGTTTGTTGTGATATCATGATCCCCACAGGTTTGTCACTGGAGAAGAAAAGCCGGGGGGGATAGGCTGCCCTGTACTTCCTAGCTGGGGTAAAATGGATCCATCTCCATCCAGAGGTGGTGAGGTGTTAAAAAGGCTTCAGCCTCCTTGCAAAGCTGTGCAGTGAGCACATGGGCAGGGTTCCAGACAATCACACAGCTGATCACACAGGCAGGATTTTAGTCTGCCACCAAAGCAACCGCAGGATGGAAGGGGAGTGCCAAGCTCATGGCCTTACCTGGAACCCAAAGCAGATGGTGGGCATGGCATTGAAGATGGCTGTCCAGGTGGAGGGGCTGGCAGAAGAGAAACACCCACCAGTCAGACCAGAACCCCTTGTGAGCCCCATCCAGCGCCCTATGGGAGGATGAGCTGGAAGTGCTCAGTGTCTTTGCTGTTACTGCATCCCCCCACCCAGGATGATGCCATTGCATGGAATGAGGTTTTCCTGGGACCTGGTACTCCCTGAAGACCAGGGCCTTTCACTGAGATGGAAGCAGCCAAACCTGAGCATACAAAAATAAAACTTTCAGTAAAAAATAAGGATCTAGTTGGGCAGTGCAAAAAACTGGTCTAATTTGCTCTGCCATAAAATTCCTGCACTGGATCCAGAAATATACACTGTGAGGAAGGGAATAAACCACAGTGGCTGTGCTGGCCAAGGAAATAACCAGAATCATCCAAATATAGACACAGCCCTTGTTGCTGGGTGAGCACAAGACTGCACAGGGAATCCAGGGCCTGGATATGTCAGACATAAAAGCCAATCAGTGCTCATCAAAACCTGCAATAGCACCGTGGGGACCTTTAAGAGCTCCTTTTCCTCCTCTTCACCACCTGCTCCTCTGAAACATGCAGAGGTGCAGCCACTTGGAAGCTTCTGGCAGCAACATGCAGGGATGAGACTGATGAAAGATTCATCCCCAGCCTTTGTAGCCCTCACTCCCACAGCCCTGCCTGGCTCTGTCGTGCTGTGACGGCACTGACAGCATTGTCTCTTGCTCTCACCTGGTGGGGATCTCCACAGGCACCAGCTCCTTGTCAGGCCAGATGTACTTGATGATAATGACTGCTGTGACATACCATGTGCCAATCACACTGAGGGAGCTGTGAGAGGGGATAGGAGGCTGTCAGTGCTCTGCCTCCCTACTTCATGGAGGATCTCCTCCCAGTCTCTCCATCCCCATCTTCTCCCCTGCACAGCCCAGGCTATCCCCCTCTTGCGTATCAGACCCATGTTTGCTCTCCCTTCCTATGGGAATATGCCAGGAACTGTCACCTGCTGTCCCTCAAGCAGATCACAACACAATTCTGTTGCATTCAGGGGTTATCCCATGCTTCTGTGAGTGGCAAACTGGCCAGACTTGGGTTTTGGGTTGGAGAAAGAGATGAGCGTTGAAGCAGTGACACTCATTGGTGCCCCTGGTCCAGCTCCAGCAGCCAGGTCACCCCAAGATGCTTGGTGGAGCAGGGCTGGCCTGCAGACCACCCGGCCTAGGGACACTTACTGGCTCTCCATTCTGCTGTATTGCCAACTCCATAGATAGGAGACAGTGCGGTTGAAAGCAGCTCTCCCTGCTCCCTCCAGCACACAGAAGGGAGGGACACAAGCCCTGAAGTACGACACTGTGGCTGCATGGTGCTCAGCAGCTCCTCTGCTTCCCAGATGGGGAAACTGAGGCACGGGAAGGCAGAGGGTGAGTGGGCAGATAGGGCACTAGAACCACAGCACTTCCAGTCCCTGTCCCCTGCAATCATGCTTAGGTGGGTGCTGGCTGGCCCACACCACCTCCCAGCCCCAGAGGGCTCTCCCCACTCACCTGGCATATTTTTGGAAGCCAATCTCTTTGGGGATGGAGAGGGGCAGGATGAGGAGGAAGGCAGTGATGCTAATGGTGAACTTGCGGTCTGTATACCAGCAGCTGCTCCCAACTTCCTCAGGCTCCTTCACCAGAGCAGCAATGACTGTGGGGACAACCAAGATGATCAGGTTGGCCCTTCCAGCTGAAGGGACAACGACTGGTTATTATTTGCTCCATGGGACACACTTACTCTTGTCCTCCTGGTCTCCAATGATGATGAGGAAGGCGATGCAGGTGCCAAAGGTGTAGACAGCGATGGCCACCTCGCACAGCACACCAGGAACCTTCCCACAGACAGCCCACACAACCTCCTGGTAGGTGCGCTCGTTGCTGGCCTGCGAGCAGTACGCCAGGATGACCAAGCCTCCAATGATGAAGATCAACATGCACTGGGATGGGGGAGAGATAAGGAAGGGAACACTGAGCCAACAATATGGCAAGGTCCCCTGAGCTACCCCAGGCAGCCACTCCTGAACACACTGAGCATCTCTGGCACTCCTCACCCAAAAGATCTTTTTCCCAGGAGCCTGGTCCTCCCCAAGCCCTTTCTGGGGTACCACATGTCTCTCCCATGCACCCTCCCAGGATGGGACAGGGGACTGTCCCTTCCCCATTCTCTCACCATCTGCAGGGCGATGCCTGCAGCCACACCGCCAGCCATGCTGAAGGCAGCAGGGAAGTTGAGCAGCCCAGCCCCGAGGGCAGCGTTGACCACAATGAAGACAGCTCCCAGAGCCGACGTGGCCTCCAGACTATTTCCTTGGCTCTCTGAACTTTTGGGCACCGTCTCCACACTAGGGCTCTGCAGGAGCCTGGCCCGTTCGCCAGCATCGTCACTCCACTCCCAATCCTTGTAGTCACTGTTAATGCTCCCAGTGCCCTGAGCCATTGTCCTTCCTTGGGTGGCACACGCCACCGTCCACGTCCCACTAGTAGTCCTGCACCAGGCTCAGCCAGGCACCTCGAGGAGGGTCCTCAGCCAGCACTGGCTCCATCAGGCAGGGCAGGCAGCAAACAGACAGGCTGGAATGCAGCAATACAGGAGTCAGGCACTTCCCTACTCCTACAAGGGAATGAAAAAGGACACTGTTAGGCGTTAGTTAAATTATATTAAGAAGGGGCAACCTAGGCATCAGGTGGGGGCACAGGGGAACTGAGTTCCCTGGGTCTTAGCTTGCGGAGGGTCACAGCACACACACACACACACACACCAGCAAAGATACAGCACGAGAACTCACCTCTTGTCCCTCAAATCCAGGGAGAGGACACAACTGCTGTCATATGGGGGACTGAGCCCTGGCTGTGGGGCTGAGGAGCTGCAGCCTCACAGCAGGACTCGCTTTTCTGTGTCATGGCTCACTTCCTGATCTCCAACCCCAATTCCTGCAAGCTCTGCAAGAGCTGCTGTGCACGTGCTTCTGAGTAAAGGGCAAGGCTGGGCTCAACAGCAATGACCCATGTGCAGCAGAAATACTTTGTCAACAGGTAAAGCAGGACTTACCCCTTCCGGTGCACCCCCAGGGTGACCACCAGCAGGAGATGATGTCTCAGAAGCTTGGATTTGAAGATCCTGTGTTTCCAGTATCACAGCCCCTGGGGGTTGGAAAGTCCAGTGCTTCCAAGCTGAAGGAGATCGACCCTCACAACCTGGCAGGATTTTTCAGGAATCTACACGACCATGAGAAATCTCTTTTCAAGGAAACCTGGTTTTTATTCCTAGAGGACATCTAAAGAGACTCTTCCTGCTCAACTCAATCCTTTCTTCTGGGCTATTTAAACTCTGTGCTTGTGCTGTGAATCCTCTGTAAAGATTTCTGGGGAAGGGGAGGAAGGGTGGCCTCTGCGTCGTGGGTAAGAGCGTGGAGGGAGAGGCCGGTGGGTTTGCGTGGGCTGAAGTTCCCACCCAGCAGAGGATGCTGCTGTGGGACGATGCTTCTCCCATGGCCTGTGGGAGGATGCTGAAGGGTGTCCTTTCCCTCCAGGCAAAGCCGCCATACTCCGGCAACCAGAAACCCCGAGAGCAGGCGCTTCACCTAGGGTGACTCGACAGAGCCGCGGCCCCGCTCGGGCCCCGGCGGCGCCCCCCGCCCAGAGGAGCAAGGCCCAGAGCTGGTGACGGTCAGCCCGCGTTCGCAGGAGATGCCCTGGGGGACGCGACGCTGCCCTAGCTGGGCTCCCCCGCGTGTGTCCCCTCCGTACGTCCGTATCCCGGCCCCACTCACCAAGCGGGGAGCGCGCTCTGCTCCGCTCCCTTCGGCTTCGGCTCCGGCCCCAGCCCCTGCTGAGCTCGGCGGCAGCGGCGGCGGCAGCTCCGCCCTGCCCGCTGCACGCCGGGGGTTGTAGTCCAGCCCCGGAGGCGGGGGAACATCAGCGAAGGGAGAACATCCCCCTTCGGGTAGCCCTTCCCCGAGGCTGAGCCGGCGGAGACCCGCGGCAAGGAGACAGCCAGAGACGGGGCTGTGCTCCAGTATGTTTTTATTGTATAGAGAACGGGTAGGAGAACGGCCCCACGCGGGTAAGACGGCAGGAGGCAGCAGCTCCAGAGCCACGCAGAACCGGGGACCACAGCACAGGAACCCACAGCGCCATGGGGCAGCACCTACGGCGTGCGCAGCATGGAAAACGGTTTATTGCACAAAGGCCAGAAAGCAGCGGCTGTGGGCATCGGGCCAGTAAACAAGCGGCGTGGGAGCGGAAATGCTCTGTCAGGGAGCGGCAGGAGGTTCCAGCCTCCTAGCAAGTGTGGCAACAACGTGCACTAGACCCGGACAGGTGTGCCAGACCGGACCTGTCCCAGCTCCAACGGGCACACAGCTGCTCTGGGCAGGAATGGGAAATGAGGACTGCCCTGCTAAATACCCTGGTATGGCTGTAGAGGGAACAGGTGCCAGCGGATGGAGAAACCTCACAGACTCGAGAGGTTATGCCTCCAGAGCTGCCTAGGGAGGCTCCACTCCATCGTGTACCAGTGGCCAAGGATGGCCCCATGTCCCAAGGCAGACAGCTTTTGGGAATTTGTCCTCTCCCCAGCAACACCTACGTTCAATGCCACAGGCTTCAATTTTAGTTCTGTGACACCAGCTCCCACCTAGACAACCTCAGCTGACACACCCCTGTGCTCCTGGGGCACATCGGTGGGAAGTGCCTCTCTACATGGGATTCTCAGGAGATGGGGGTTTCACTAGTCATGCCCTGTGCTGGCATGTCCCTGAGAGGAAAGGTTTGGTGCATGAAAGGGACAGGATCTAACTGCACAATGACAGGATGAAGTCCCCAGCTCAACATAGCCATGCACCAGTTTATTTGGATTAAAAACCAGAGTCCAGAAAGTCACAGGACCCCAGGGGCACTCGGTTTAGAAGGGCTGAATGTTTTTTGAGTCATCAGCTCTCAAATTTCTCTCAAGATCTCTGTTTTCTGGTGTCACTAGAAATATGGCTAAATAGAGCAGAGAGGGATGCCCCACACCCCCACATGAGGGGGACACTGTAGGGCCAGCCTCTTGGCTTACTGCTTTGGGACATGCACAAAGACTGCAGGGAGGGCTGCTGGAGGTACAGGGCTGGACTGCTGGGCTTAGGACAGGAATGGGGTGAGGCAGACACCACCAGAGAGCAGTTTTCAGAGGAGATTCTTATTGGGGAGGGGAGGGAAGGGAAGGGGGGGTGAGAAACTGTTTCACCTCCAGGTACGAAAGTGAGACAGGTTTAAAAGAGGGACACTGGTCTGCCCCACACACTGATGCCACTGTGAATTACACCTGCAAGGAGAGTCCCAGATGGAAAGAGCGAAGCCAACGACGGAGGAGTTTGGTAGCAAGAAGTCCTCAGAGCTGGTTGTCAGAGGACAGCTTTGGTGCTGCCCAGCCCCAGGCTGGTATCATGGAGGAGGAAGGAGCCTGCTGGCAGCAGAGACTGGCTGAGGAGTTTGGAAGAGTGCACCAGAGCAGCCCTCCAACTCAGCCCACCCAGCCCCTTGCCTGCTGCTGCTTGGGCCAGCAGCCAACAGCCTCACAAAGCCTTCTCATGGAGAAATGTGTGCGGAGAAGCCTTTGGTGCCTACACTGGTAGGATGGCATTGCTAAGCATTTGCTTCCTCCAGCATAGATAGGTGCTAGGGCTGATGGAGGAAGGATGGACAGCAGGGAGGAACGGCTGTGATGAGCAGGAGCTAGCAATGATATCCCTGCTCCATGACACAGGGTGGATTTGACTAGGCTTCGACAACTCATCTACAAGATACATTCAGCAGCGGCTTCAAGTGCTGTGGTTGGAAGTATTCTGCTTGTTTCTTTTCCCTCCCCATCTTCAACTGGTGGGGAAGGGAAAGCCACCAGCTCCAGGGCACCCTTTTGTCTTTACTTCGTGACCTGATGGATAGCATGAGCCAGGTAACCCACGTTGCCTGACGTAACTCCCGCCACAGAGATGCGTCCATCCTTTGTCATGTAGACAGAGAACTCCTTGATCAGCCGCTCCACCTGGGGTGAAAGAGCAAAGTTCAAACTGCAGGCCAACCTCTGCTCTGTCAGCAAAATGCAAATTTACCCAGCTGGCTGAAACTCAAAGCAAACTGTGTGCCAGTAGACAGGGTATCCCATTACCTGCAGAACCAGCAGTGTACCCTATGCACCAAGAGAGATGCTGCTCAGCTCTCAGGCCAAGCAGCAACACTGCAGATATTCAGCTGGAAGAGTCACCTCACTTGAGCTGACCTTTAAGGTCACTTCAGAGCAGCACCAAGTGACTGCTTGCTTTGATAAACATGAAAGCTACATTTACTTTCAACCTCCCCAAGTACAGCAGGGAACAGAGCAAGACGGGAGTCCCCATGATGTCCCAGTGCTTAGGGCTTGGAGGATGTCCCTCCTGAGGAAGAACTGCTTACAAGGGCTCATTTTGGCATCTGCAGTCAAAAACTTACTGACAAGAACTGTAAATGACACTTTGAGACCACAGGAATTGCATTTACCTGCTCAGGTTTCAGCCCTGTGAAGCAGAACATGCCAATCTGGTCAGTGATGTGCTGCCAGTTGTGGGAGGATCCCTCTTTCTTGAGGTTGGACACCAGCTGAGTCCGCATGCTGATGATCCGGTCAGCCATGCCCTTCACCTCTGTGAGCCTGAGGAGTCAACCCAGGAACCATTCAGAGCAGGGCTGGAACACACTAATGCTGCTCTCCCCACCCCAGCTACTGGGCATCAACCTCTCCACCTGAAGGGGCCTCATAGGTGATGCAGATGAGCAAAGATCAGGGAGCATGAAGACGTAGCTCCAGCTGGGGGAGCTGCTTCTTTCTCCTGATACCCGAAGGTGACCTCTTTTTATTTATTCCATTGCTGTTGGACACTACTACCAGAATATAGACATTTCTCACATTCTGAAAGCCACGGGTCAGCAGGATGCCTCATGGCAGCACTACTCAAACCCAGATAAAGTAGTATCTACAGATAAACCAAGAGTGAAGGGGTAGCATTGGCAAACAGGCCCTGCTCCAAAGCAGCACAGCTAGGAAATGTCTCTGCTGGGCCCTGGATCAGGTACAAGTGTCAGGCTGCCAAAATAACACAGCCCCCAGGGAGGCCACAGCACACTGCCAGCCTTTGTTCTGCCAGGCCAGCTGCTGGGAGGGACCCGGCACCAAGGGGGTGGGAAAACAGCACAGGCTGACACCAGGAATCAGGCTTAGGGCATGAGGGTTACATTCCTGGGTCTTATTCCCAGGGGACTTAAGCTTCCACTTCCCCCACATAAGACACACTAGATGGCTACACCACCTCAGACTTTTATGCTTCTTGGATAGGCAGCTCCTGCAGCCTTCAATCCTACGGGAGCTTTATCCCCTCCTTTACAGTGATTTCTTCCTTGGTAACACAAGGAAAACACGTTTGTGTCAGGTTAAACTGACACCAGCTGATGCCAGGACATAAGCAGGGATTTCTCCAGGGTAAATGTGGTTCTGACTGTTCCCAAAACTAAGAGCTGCCTGCAATAGCAGCACAGGGCTGCACAAAGAGACCTCATTGTCATGAACATTACAGATTTCTTCTTACCACTCCTTCCGTAGGTCAGGGGTGTTCAGGATCATGGCAGCAATGCGCGCTCCATTCACGGGGGGGTTGGAATACATGGGACGGATGAGGATCTTCAGCTGTGATTCGACCCTCTTGGCTTCATCTGCATCACTGCAGATCACTGTGAAGGCACCCGCACGCTCTCCTAAGAGAATGACAGAATACCTTGAGTTGGAAGAATCATCGAGTCCAGTTTTTGGCCCTGCACACAACAACCCCAAGAATCCCACGATTCTTGTGTCTGACAGCATAGTCCAAACACTCCTTAAGCTCTGTTGGGTTTAGTGCTATGACCACTTCCCTAGGGAGCCTGTTCCGATACCCAATCACCCTCCGGCTTAAGAACCTTTTCCTAATATCCAGACTAAATCCTCCCTGACACAGTTCTATGCCATTCCCTTGGGTCCTGTCACTGGTCACAGAGGGCAGATGCTGCCCCTTGGGAGGAAGCTGATGCCTGCAATGAGCTCTGCCCTCAGTCTTCACTCCTCCAGGTTGAGCAACCCAAGTGCCCTCAGCTGCTCCTTGTATGGCTTCTCCTTTAGACCATTCACCATCTTTGTAGTCTCCTTTGGGCATTCTCTAAAAGCTTTTTATCTTTCTTCTACTGTGGCACCCAATACCACACAGCTTTAGTGGATCCCTGTTCTCTAGAAGAGTCTTTACCTGCTCCTAGTGGGTTATCCCTGCTCAGGACTTCAGGACAAACACAGGCAGCAGGAAGACACTGGCTGCTAAACCCTGGAGGTATTTGGATCCCACTAGCAGCCTGGATGAAACCGTTTCCTCGCCATGTGCCCTACTCACCATACAGCCCCATGTTCTTAGCGAAGGACTGTGACAGGACGATGTTGATGCCCTGCTCAATGAAATACCGCACAGCCCAGGCATCCCGGTTGATGTCCCCACTGGCAAAGCCCTGGTAGGCCATGTCAAAGTACACGAGGAGGTTTCGTTTCTGCCAGCAAAGATGGAAGAGAGTGTCACAGAAGCTGAGCACCCCTCCAAGGAGCAGGGCAGCAGGCTGAGAGGAGCCATGCAGACAGCGGCCTGTGCACCTGCAGCCATTCTCCTCCAGAAAGAGAGACGTTCCCCTTCACTGGCCGCAGGGAAAGCAGCCCAAAACCTGCAGCTACCCCCCGCACATCAAAAGAGCAGCTAAAGACCCTTCAATGCATTTAGGGGATGTGCAAGTCTGGACAAGGAAGCAGAAGTAGATTCAACAGTAATAAAAGATGCTACTTCAATGTCTTCTTTATTATCAGTTTCCAGGAAAATCACCTGGGAACTCTCTAGTCAGCTAGGCAGATACCCCAGATGCACTGACCCTTAGCCAGGAGACCCACCCTTCTGTAGGCCACAGAGATAACTTTGGTATCTACCTCAGGACACTACTAAGGCCAGGCATCTCCCAGCCAAATTTCACTGGTTACAGGCTTGAGGGAGCAGCAGGAAGGAGAAGAAGGTAGAACCTATCCCTGTCTATTTTCAGCTGAAGCTTGCAAGGAGACACCAGGCATGTGAGACATCTTCCAGCATTTTTAATACACCAGCACTGGGTGCTCCACTCCAGCAATCACAGCTCATGCTTTCAACCCTGCTGCTCTCCTTTCAGGTCTCCCTACTCCAGCTTCCTGCGAAGGTGCCAGCAGAAAGCCTGATGGTCAGCTAGAAACTTTCTGGGTGCATTTGGCTGGCTCCTGTCAGGAACATGACACCCATCCTGGCTTCAGGGAAGGGAATAACCTTTAGCAAAGTGATGACCGGGTGCCACCCATGAAAGGCCAGAGATGTGGTTTTCCCAGGAATGGCACAGTACCCCTGGGACATTGCTCACCTTCACCGTAGCTGCCAACTCCTTCCACTGCTCCTGCCGGGGATCCACCCCAGTGGGGTTGTGAGCACAAGCATGTAAAAGGATGATGCTCTTCTCTGGAATTTTCTAAGGAAGATGTTACAGAGAATGAATCATCAGTGATATCTGAGCACTCTCCTCAGCAGATGAGACAGTTTAGATGAGCTCTGCTAGGCTTCTAGCCTTGATTTAATGCCTTAAGGCATCATAGAATGATAGAATATTCTGAGCTGGAATGGATCCATAACAAGTCCAACTCCTTGGCCCTCCACAGGACAACCCTGAGAACCACACTATGTGCCTGAATTGTTCAAACACTCCTTGAACCCTGGCAGACTTGGTCCCATGACCACTTCCCTGGGGACTGTGTTTCAGTGCCCAATCACCCTCTGGGTGAAAAACTTTTTCCTCATATCCAGCCTTAACCTCCCCTGACACAGCTTCGTGCTGCTTCGTCACATTTAGGGTAAAATAAGATCACCACCCATTTCCCTACATGACCTCCCTTCTTCCAGGCATGGAAGGCAACTCACAGAAATGTCATCCATGGCTCCAGAGAAGTCAAGGCTGCATGTCTTGGGGTCATAGTAGCGATAAGCCTGAAGTTGCATACCAGCATCACGGAAAATGGGGGTATGATTGCCCCAGGAGGGTTTGGGTAGGTACACATCACGGCTGGCCTTGAAGAATCGTTGCTGGTCAATAGAAAGACAGTGTTCAAACAGGTTGAATACCTTCAAGCAGTTAGAAAACTCTAGAGATTCAGCTCTAGTCAAAATATGTCCTTTCCTTCCACTGCTGGCCAGGCACTCACCAAAAAGTTGGCTCCAATTCGCAGAGATCCAGTCCCAGAAATACCCTGCACAGTAACAAACTGCAAGGAAAGAAAAAAATATCTGAGTCTGAGCAACCATGCTGTGCTACAGGAAGAGTGTAGTCACTATGTCAGCACTGGCTGCAGCACACCAAAACAGGGACACAGGGCTGGAGGGACCACAGGGGTCAGCAGCTCTAGCTCCAGGGCAGGGAGTTGGTTCCACTGGCAAGGTTAAATCCCCTCCTTGGACAGGGCTGTTTCACCCCAGCCTTCAGAGAAAGCAGTGATCCTTGGGCCCAGTCAGTCCACAACTCAAGCACCAGTACCCCACCAGTTCTTCCACATCTGCTGAGCACCCACATACCAGCCATGTGTCCTGACTGCCCCCGTCCTTACCCGGCCACTCTTGAAAGCCTCGCTGTTTTCCCCCAGAGCCAGTTCTGCAGATGCCCGGGTGAAGTCCGCTAGCCCCCCGATGGGCAAGTACTCCTTATCCATCTTCTTGGATGCTATCATGGCCTCTGCCTGGAAGGGAGGACACAAGCTCAGCCAGGAAAGCATCACCGTGGAGAGGCAGATGGGCAGCTCAAGGTCACTTCTCTGCACATTTGCTTGCTCGAGAGGGGCAAAGGTTGGTTTACAGGAGTTTCTCTCCAGGACTCATTCCAAGCAAGGGGCAGCAGTAAACATTTCAGATAAAAGCCGGCAGCCACCAGAGCCCTCAGTGGGTGACAGCGTTGGTACAGTGGAGCCAAGGAAACCTGGCACCACAAGACAGCACCACTTCCAGCCCATTACAAGTCAATGCTGCTGCACAAGGACACATATTTCTTTGCCCAGGCAAGAATTGTCCTGCAGGAAAGCAAGACTTGAGTGTTACTGAGAGGCAGATACTATCTCTACATAGGAGACATATCCCCAAACCAGGTACAGTAGCAAACCTTTTGCAGGGCCTTGTCATGCTGGGAGTGGCAGACCTTGGCAGCATTCACATGCCACCAGGAAACTGTCTCTGTGACACTATCCAGGCTCCCTGGTTGTGACCCAGCTGCATAGAGAGAGGGAGGGCAAGGGATGGCTTTAAACCCTACACTGATGAGACACATGGAAAAGGCGCTCTCCCCTGCACCCTCCCTGTCGGAGCAGCCAATCAATACATGTGTCAGCTGCCAGCTATTTAACAGCCTATTTCTACCCTGACAGCCCTAAAAGACCCCATAATCCCCTCAAGGGCAATGTCCACACCCAGCTCCCTCGGCTGGAGTTTTAGACTGGCTTATGGAGAAATGGGTAACATCGGCTCAGCAGAATTTGTAAGACTAATCCATAAAGGGGCCAATGTCAGCTCTTTCCTCCCTTGTGGGGTGCCCTAGGGAACATAAGCCTGTTGAAGAAACACCTTGAAGTTCAGAGAACAGGTGCAATGGAGGGCTCATGGAAGTCAGCAGCAGGTTAGAGTTACCTGAATGGGAACAGGACATGTATTTCCTGTTTTGTCCTGTACTACTTAATGGCTCTGTCGTGTCTCAAAAGCATTAGTCCTACTAAGGGAGACATCCAGGAATACTGTCCTGCTCTGTTAGAGACAAAGCTTATTTTAAGGACCAACAGACAAAACTTGCTTAGTGGCCTTCCCCCTCCCTGACCCCCTCAGGGTACCTGGCACCTGGATCTGGCCCTGCCCAGCAGCCAGCACCCAGCTCACCTTGCGAACACAGTTCAGGACATATGGCTTCCCATTGTCATCCCGGTACGCCCCCACACCCAGGTTCATCTTCTTGGAGTTGGTGTCACGTTTGTAAGCTTCTGTCACCCCCAGGATGGGGTCGGGGGGACCCATCTCCACATGGGACCACCATGAGCTAAAGGGAGAAACAACAAGCTAAGCATGAGGCTTGAGAACTGTGCAGAGATGTGCACCAACAGAAACCCTGAAGGGAAATTTTGTCTTTAAACCACTGAAAAAGGTACAAATAGTGTTAAGAGAATCATTCAAAAAACCGAAACAAACTCTTTAAGTCACATCTTATAGTGCAGAATGGGCAAAGAGCCTCAGTCCATTGTGGCTGAAGATAACTGACTCCCTCTCAGTCAGTCATTAGCATGTCGAAATGGTCCTGTTTGCCTTATGTGCTAATACCACAAAATGCCCAGGAAACAGAAGCCTTGAACTCTTATGCTCTGAACAAGCGCCCAGAGCCTGCATGTGGGATTGCACAGGTTATTCCCCTCCAGGGAACCTTGGCCAGACTCAGGCAATTGGACAAAGCACGAATATGGAGTCTCTTCCAAACTCCTGGAAGGGCTCTAGTACATTAAAACTAATTTGTTTTTCCCCCAACATTGGCTAACAAAACAAAGGTATGTCCACTCCTTGCCCTACAAACTCTGCCTCCTCTGGTGTTGTAGAAAAATGCTGTTTTCCAGGAAACTACAGAAAACAATTTCTTCCCTGTGTGACGAGTGACAAGCTCTGATGTGAAGACCGTTCCTCTGCTGTCAAGCACAAAACCTCCCTGCATCAGGCGGAGCTTTGTGTTTCCCCAGCACAACGAGCCACCTGCCTCTGCCCTGCTGGCAGCACACCCTGAAGATGGAGAGGCTCTTAATGTCAAGGGCAGAGCAGACCATGCTATAAAAAGAAACCTGTTATTTCCTTTGGCCACAGTCTCTGGCCTGTCCCACGTCCAGGCTTTGCGGGCCTGCAGACAGTGCAGGAGCAGCAGTGTGGTGCTTTTTAACCTGCCTGGCAGAGGGCTGTGGCTGTCACAGCCCCCTCCTGAAGGCACTGCATGCAGTTCTGAGCATTCTGACTCACCACACAGGCGCCTGCCCAGGTTCCCCAGCTCAGTGGGGAACAAAGGGTGCAATACAAGTTAGATTGGGTTTATCTCCTGGAGGACAGAACTCAAGTCTTGATTGCTGAAGGAGAAACTCAACAGACAGAGAGACATATCAGCTTTACCAAGCTTTGCAGCCCAGGAAAGGCTACCTCATCTGATGATAAGATCCTTTCCCAACTTGGGAACACTGTCCTGGGGCTGGTCCCTGCCCCAGGCAATGCAGGCAGCCTGGAGCCAGTCCTCCTGCTGAGTATGTAGTACAGACTCTGGAGGCAGATACAGATCTGTGGGGCAGCAGAGCCAGGTGAGTTAAGGAAGTTCTAACATGATCAGTGGAACTCACAAAATCATCTTTCCTCTCCACTCTCCCTCTTTTATGTCCATTTAGGCCCAGTTTACTCACTACAGAAAAATTTTGCGCTGTCCCATGTATGTAGACTGCATCTCATGGAGCCCCAAACATTGTTTGCCCTCTTCAGACTGACTGCTCTTCCCACCTATACACTATTTCCAAAGTTTAAAAAAGCCTGTTTTTCTTTTTGACAGGCTTTGAGGAAGAGGTAGAGTGACCTCAGGTAGTTTAAAAATGGAAGATGTGCTTAACGTTTTTTAGACCACTAACCAGTCTTAATTACCTCTTAAGTATAAGATCAGCTTGGAAAAGAGGATGAGTCAGTCATGCCAGCAACATACGCCTTCCAGAGAGGGACAAGGGCTGCAGCCAGTGTGGAGGGAGTGACCTGGGGAACCAACCTGAGCAGGACACGTCAAGGGGACTGTCAGGGCAAACTCCTGCTGCAGGTTCAGGCAGCTTCGGACAAACCCCTCCCAGTGTGTTCCTGGCAATGGAGAGGCAGGGAAAGAGAGAAACCATGTGCAGTAGTGTGGCTCTGTGCAGTTTACCTGGTCTAGGATTATTTTGGTATCAAGGGCTGCAGGAGCCTGGCCATCTATTTTAAAGAGCTGCTACTTTGGAGATGGTGACAGCACCTTCTTTCTGCTGGGCTTTTCCCCAAGCAGCTCACAGTGTTTGGGGTATTTAGGTCCTGATCCTGCTATGGCTTAGGCAGGTCACTGAGCTCTAACATACTGCAATTAATGCTGATCCTGCAGGCATTTATCTAAGCTGCAGCACTCCAGAGAGTTAAGTACTTTTGTTCTGAGGCGGTTTTTCTGTTGGCTTAAGGCACCGAAGTGTAGATTTAGGATTTATTTTCCAGTTCTCAGCTTGAAGGTTTCCAGGTGAAACAAGACTCCTCTGGTGTTTCCAGGGAGGTGAGCTTGCAGGGAGATAGGAGAAAAAAGCCTAGGCTGCATTGTCCAAACACATCAGGATATCAAAGAGATCACAGAGGCAAAACTTTCCCAAAGGGATTTGGGAAAAAGAGATCTACTAAGGGTCCAAAGCTACAAATCCTAACACACTGCTACCCCCATTACTGTTGTTGTCCCTGCACTGCCTCATATTTTATTTTGAGCAATTAAAAGAACATTGGGCTTGAATAAAGGTCAAAGCTATAAACTGCACATCTCTGCCACGTCAGAGGTATTCAGTGCAGAAAACTAACCAGAGGTAAACTTAAGCTGGGTTGAACTACCCAAGGGATACTCAATGTAAGCCAAAGGAAGTACGTTCTCCAGCTACAGGACTTCAACACAGAAGGCCCAGTCAGAGTTTAGATGCTCATCAGAGCTGGTATCCAAGTTGCCTCTGTACTCCAACCACGCTGGTCTTCTGAGCTGGTTTAATGCACAGCTGCAAGTGTAGTGGGACAGAGAGGGTGGGAAAGTGCACCAGGAATTGCATAAATTGGCAACACCTTTCAAAATTATATGTGGAACTTATGCCTCAAGTGCACAGACCTAAGAAATGCTTAAGGACACAAGCCAAGCCCAGAGAACAAGCATTTACAAGCTCAGTGAAGATTTCCATTGTGGAGAGGCCAGCCCACGATCCTTGAGGTACAGCCACATAAGATACCAGATTTCAGAAGCTTTGCCAAAGCCCCCACAGCAGTTCTGCAAGCCGGAGCAGTGCCGAGGGGCCAAAGGCTGTCAGGCTGTCCATAAACCACATACAAAGCAAATATTTACACATTAACAATGCCAACAGGCTGCTGGCTACTACAGGGCCTTTCAAGCCTACAAATTCCCTGCCCCAGTGAGCTTCAGTTACGCTTTCCACCAAGAAAAGTATTTAAATAGCTGTCTTGTGATACATCAGAGCAGCAGACTGAGTTATCACCCTAATTAGCATTTGTGTGTCAACTGAGCCGTTTTAACCATTTCCTATCTCTTTATCTCTGTTCTGATTTCAGAAAGAGCATTCTCAGCACAGAGTAATGGTAGCAGCTGGAGCACCACATTATATTGCTGAAGATAAGGAAACAGAAACTGCTAATCACTACTTGGCTTCCCTTGTTGCATAATAAGCCACTATTCCTGAACAGCAAAAGGGGGCTGTGCACAGACTCCTTACTTAGAAACCTTAACAGCCTTCCTTGGGTGACCTCAATGCAATTTGGCAATTTACAGTTTGCTGTGTAATAAGCTTGAGAAAAGCAAAGCTTATGCCAGCAGGCTCCATACCTTTCACAGGCCTGCTACAGTCCACAGGCACAAAACGTAAGTTCTAGACAGCTGCTCTTCTGTCCCTGCCGAGAAGAGCCAGAAGGCTGGCTTAGAAGCAGTAGTGACTGCTGGAATGGGGATTTAGAGAAACCACTGCTTTCCTGCTCTGACGTGGGCTGGAACTTGTTTCTTAGAGACTCCTCCACTAGTGAGGGCCAGGAGTCAAAGGATTCTGGATAGCAACAAGGCCTTGTCCAGATCCTTCTGCACACTCTGCTTTGTGGCCATCTGGTCTCAGTGATGTTCCCAGCCCCGTGGCTCTCAGGTCAGCTGTACTTTGTGGAAACTGTACTGGACTTTTCAGACAGCTCCAGCAGCACCCTGCATCCTTCTATCCAAACCTCTGCTGACCAGAGACAGCAGAATCCAGAGCTGCCAGTGCATGACTGGGCCTCACAGAAACACAGTAGCTCCCACCCTGCTCCTGCCAGGGTTTGTACCCCTGAGGGCACAGCTCTAGCACAGCCAGCATTACTCCTGCCTCATTTCATGGATCATGGGGTCACTGCAGACCTGCTGCACCATACATGGTCCCCAGGTCCCCAGCCCCACTGCACAGTGCAGAGATCCCTTTGGTCCTACTACAGAGGGCAGCAAGACAGCACGACCTCAGCCCCATTTCACAGCACACAGAATCCTGGAATGGTTTGGGTTGGAAGAGACCTGAAAGATTACCTTGTCCAAACCCCATAGACAGGGACACCTTAAACTAGGCCAGGATGCTCCGAGCCCTGTCCAACCTAGCCTCGAACACTTCCAAGGATGGGACAGGTAGTTTCTCTGAACAATGTGTGCCAGGGTCTCCCCATCCTCACATGGAAGAATTTGTTCCTCATATCTAATCTAACTCCGCCCTCTGTCAATTTAAATCCATTCCCCCTTATCCTGGCACTCCACGCCTTTGTCAAAAGTCCCTTTCCAGTTCTCTTGTAGCCCCTTTAGGTACTGGAAGGCCACAATTAGGTCACCCCGAAGCCTTCTCTCTTCCAGGCTGAATAACCCCAGCTCTTTCACTCAGTCTTTTGTCATAGAAATGGTGCTCCATCCCTTTAATAATCTTTGTGGCCTCCTCTGGACTTGCTCAAACAGGTAGATGTCCTTGCTGTGCTGGGGTCCCAAAGGTGGGTGCAGTGCTGCACGTGGGGTCTCAGCAGAACGGACCAGAGGAGTACGATCCCCTGCCTTTACCTGCTGCCCACCCTACCGGCGATGCAGCCCAGGACACGGTTGGTTTCTGCGCTGCGAGCGCACATGGCCGGGGCACGTCCAGCCTCTCATCGACCACATCATTCGTGCCCTGTAGCACAGTGTACACCACCAGCAGCACTCTGGCCCCATTATTCAAGGCACAGGGCGTCCCCAGCTCCGGCGTTAAGGCACAGGCTCCCCCGGCCCCGTTTTTCGGGGCTCCCCGGTGCCTACGCGCCCTCCGGGGCCGTGCCTCAAGGGCAGGCGGGGGGCGCCGGGCTGGGCCGCAGCCACTCATAGCGCGAGGACCCCCGTCCCCAGCCAATCCGAGCAAGGTCTGTCCCCCCAGCAACCCCCTTCCCCAGCGCGGCGTCACCCGCGGGCCGCACGGGGGGACCCGCTCCCCGCAGCTTCCCCCCACCGCCACCTCGGAGCGGGGCTCAGCTGCGGGAAAACCCCTCCGCCGACAGCGGCGGGCGGCCCCAGGGGCTAAGCCACCTCTCAGCCCTCACCTGGCGCGGGAGGCGGCGGCGGCGAGGCGCGGGGCGGCCAAGAGCCGGCGGCTGTGCAAGAGCGCCATGGCGGCAGCGGCGGCGGTGGCGGCGGCGGGCGGGNCCTGGCGGCCGCTACGGGTCAGTGCAGCCGCGCCTCCCACCCGCTCGGTCCGGGTGGTGCTGGGCGGTACTGGGACGTGCTGGGCAGTGCTGGGCGGTACTGGGGTGTGCTGGCAGGGCTGGGCTGTACTGGGCTGTACTTGGCTATACTAGGGTATGCTGGACGGTACTGGGCTGTGCAGGACTCGACTGGGATGTGCTGGGCAGTACTGGGCTATACTGGGCCATCTTGTACCAGGCCATACTGGCTGTACTGGGCTGTCCTACACTATACTGGGCTGTAGTAGGCTCTGCTGGGATATGGAGGACTCAACCAGGACATGGTGGGCCATACTAGGCTGTGCTGGACTATCTTGTACTAGGCTGCACTTGGCCATACTGTCACATACAGGGTGGTACTGCACCATACTAGGCTGTACAGCACTGTACTTGAGCTGTATAGGACTGCACTGCACCATATGGAGCCATATAGGTCTATACAGGGCAGTCTTGGGCTACAGTGAGCTGTACAGGATTGTAGCACACCATACAGGATTCTACAGGGATGTACAGGGCTGTACTTGGCCATACGGAGCTGTACAGGACTGCAAAGGACTGCGCTGGGCCATACTGGGCTGTATGGGGCTGTCCTTGGCTGCCCTGTGCCATTCTGGGGTGTACTGAGCCACACAGGGATGTACTAGCCTGTACTGGATCATACAGGACTCCACTGTCCCATACTGGGCTGTACTGAGCCATACTGAGCTGTGTGGGGTTTTACTGGGTCATAATGGGCTGTACTGGGCTGTACATGTCCAGATGGGACTGCACTGCACCATGCTGGGCCATACAGGCCTCAGCTGGGCTGCACTGGATCGTACAGGGGTTGGAAAGGTTACACTGGGATTCTGCCAGCATTGGCAGCCTGTGACTGGTTTCCAAAATGGGAATAGGGGAAACAAACCTAGGGATATCCCAGAGGCTTTGGCAGGGTCTGGGAGGGGTAACTGGGAGGTACAGTGTCCCTACCCTACAGTGCCTGCCTGCACTCTGCTCCCCAGGGGTTTTCCAATGACCCACATTCCACAGGGGCTTTCAAATGCTCATCTCTCTTCCCCACTCGGCAGCTGTGTCCTCTGTGGGATCACAGTGTGGGGATGTCCCCCTTCTCCCTGTCACCCTGCAGCCCACCATGGGATGGAGAAATAGGAGCTCCAGTCTAGCAGTACTTGAATTTATTAGTAAACTCTTCTTTGGTAAATGATAAAGACTCAAGAGACCAAAGGAATGGAAACAACACCCCCGCAAACAAAAAAATATCATATAATTAAACAAACCAGGCAGATGGGAAAAAAAAAAAAAAAAA